>LR880968.1:11754280-11770839 GCA_904067115.1 Aegilops sharonensis | reverse complement strand
CTTCGGTGATCTCCGGCATGGCGGGCAGCGGATCTTAGTCCAGTAACTCCAGATCCGTCGGCATTGGGAGGATGGTGAGGGTACGGGGATAATCGAGTCGGGATGGGGAGAAAGGGAGGGAGGCGGCGGGGTGAAGGATTTATTTATGGGAACTAAAAAGGGGATTTATGTGTGGGGGCGGCCAGGATGAGTGCAAAACACAGGGTACATATTTTGTGGAATGAGTAACTCATATACCAGTATTGAATATCCTTTGGCATGGTATTTTCACAAATTCAAATATCCCAGCCACGGGTCCCAAAAAAAAAGAAGAAGAAGAAAGGTTCACACTACTTTGGATGGCCAGGCCAGTTGGCTACTTCTACTCCTGTGCTACGTGGTGCCCACCATATCTTGCCTTCTCTTGTTGCATCACATCGGATCAGATCAGAAGCGGAGGCAGCTTTGCTTTCTTGTGTGGCAGCTGGCACCGGCAGGGAATCGTACGTGCGCGCTGACGAGCCATTGGGCAACATTTTGGATGTCACCACGGTCGCTGTGTGTTTTTTTAACCGCTGAATTCAACCGCGTTATTCATAATAACAACATGTCATAGTAGTATCAACAATCATTTGATAACTCAAGTGCGCTGAACACATGGCTTCGAGGTCAAAGAGAAGATGTGTAAAAATACAAGAAAAACTGAGCTCCTTCCTTTTTTGGGATCGGAGAAACCTGAGCCTGTTTGAATTGTTGTTACAGTGGTTGAGAAAAGTAATACTACGATTATAACCTAGTTCAAAATAACCGGCTACGAAATATGATGGGGTAACATTTTATTTGCCCTTTTTTGAAATAAAAACATACGCATTATTTTATCGTTAAAAATATGGGTCCATGTTCTATATCTAAGAGCAACTCCAACCGGCTGACCCAAACGGGCGTCGATTTTGTCCGCTTTTTGTCCGTTTGGGTCGCCCGTCCGCTCGTCCATATCTGCTTTCTCCATTGGGTCGGCCGGTGCGCCCAACGGGGACGGACAAATTTTTTGACACCTCGATTGAGATTTTCGTATATAGGAGTCGATTAGGTGCTACATTCTTTTTTAAATGGCAAGGCCCTAAATGTTATACTCCCTCCGTTGACAAATATAAGACGTTTCAGTTTACAGTATTTGTTTACCAAGGGATACAAGCTAACAGAAGAACCTATGAATATATTACAGTTAAAAATTTGTAGGCGTTCATCCTGCATTGTGCTTTTCTAATGGCGCAAATGATTTATTTATTTATATTCAAATATTCCACTCTACTGTACATTTATACTCCCTCCGTTCCTAAATACTTGTCTTTCTAGAGATTTCAAATGGTCACCACATACGGATGTATATAGACATATTTTAGAGTGTAGATTCACTCATTTTGTTCCGTATGTAGTCACCATTTGAAACCTCTAGAAAGACAAGTATTTAGGAACGGAGGGAGTAGTTTGGTAGACAGAACAAATTCTTTTTTCTTTAGAAGTCCAGCACCCTCACAAACTATTGCCTGCTCTCTTCCCGTTTTTGTCAGATGCATATCTCCTAGCTGCCCATGGCATCAAATCAATAATAATTCTAAAAAACCTTTCAAGTCTCCGCAAAAATAAAAAGGAACTTTCAAGGCAGAAATGTCATGCCCCAAAAGCTTGTATTCTGAACCACAGCAAGAACACTTATGTCATGCATAACATTACCAGGTGTGCAGATTATACTCACACTTGTACATATTCATCTGTGGACAGAGCTAAACCATCGCTTCAGCCTTCATCATCTACCAAGCCAAACACACTTTCTTCACAAAAAATTTCAAAATGCAGTTGCTCTCACAAATTTCGATCTACTGTTGGTTTGGTTACATCTCAGCTTGGAGCCAGGATGGCAAGGAAGTCTTAAGTAGTTTCCTAAGCTCTCGGGTAACAGCAGCTGCGCGCCATTTCCAGGCTCACAAAAATACCACCTAATGATGTGCTTGACAAAACAAAGTCCAAAATCACCCACAACCTACATTCTAGACGAATTTGATGCAGAGAGATGGGGCAAAACGTGAGCTCAGATCGATCCCACTAAAGACGCAATGAGAGTGGTTACAGATGAGAGGAACTACAACTACCATAGTTCGAAAGATTCAGTCAATTAGAGTTAGTTTGCAGGGTCGGTAGTTCTTCCTATGACGTTTCACCTTCCCGCTCACCAGCTTTGCGTCGCCGCGTTCTGAGGACAGAGCCTTCGGACTGCTGGAAGTCAGGCCTGCAGCAGGATCACTGTTAGCATCTTTCTGGCAAGGCCACTGTTAACTCCAAATGCTAGGAATTTGTCGCAACACTTGCATTGATATGGATTGTTTGCATGATAAAAAACACAACTGTAATGACAAGTGTTGCATTGATATGGATTGTTTGCATGATAAAAAAACACAACTGTAATGACAAGAATGGCGCTGATGTTGGAGGGCGAGGACAATTCGGCGATTCAGCATGTTGGAGAGCAAGGGCAACCGTACCAAGAGGTGATTTTTCCCTAACCAAGGACAAGATATGGTAGTTCCTCTCAGGATGTTTTGCCTTCACTCTCAGCAGCTTTGCATCGCCACCTTCAGAAGTCACAGCTTTAGGACTGGTGGAAATCAGGCCTGCAGCAGGTCACTGTTAACACTTTTCTAGGAAGGCCACTGTTAACTTCAAATACCAGAACTGTAATGACAAAGGGATGTAGAAGAATTTACTGGGGAATGTCGCTGATGTTGGAGGGCGAACACAATTCGTTGATCTAGCATGTGGCAGAGGGAGGACAACCTTTTCAGCTGAGTCGGCAGAGGCAGCTGATTCTTCTTCTGGCCCGAGCGTGCGAGATCTCTTGTGGTCGGTTGCTTGCTCTTCCACAGTACTGGTACAACATTCACCCATCTGTATAAGCCTAGGACTTCTCCTACGAGTGTCGGTATGGTAGTTCTTACGATATTTCACCTTCACACTCACTGACTTTGTGTCACCACCTTCAGAACTCTGAGCTTTCGGAGTGGTGGAAGTCAGGCCTACAGCAGGTCAACGCTAACATTTTTCAGGAAGGCCACTGCTAAACTTTTCAAATACTAGAAATTTGTTGCAGTGTTTGCTTGATATGAATCGTTTGCATGATAAACACACGACTGTAATGACAAAGGGGTAGAGAAGAATTTACCGGGGAATCTCGCTGATGTTGGAGAGCGAAGACAATTCGTTGATCCAGCATGTGGCAGAGCGAGGACAACCTTTTCAGCTAAGTCGGTAGAGGCACCTGATTCTTCTGCTGGCCCCAACATACGAGACCTCTTGTGGTCGGCTGCCGGCTCTTCCACAGGACTGGTGCCTATCTGTATAAGCCTAGGACTTTTCCTAGGAGTGTCGGTATGGTAGTTCTTCTTACGATATTTCCTCTTCACTCTCACTGACTCTGCGTCCCCACCTTCAGAAGTGAGAGCTTTTGGAGTGGTGGAAGTTGGGCCTGTAGCAGGTCAATGTTAACATTTTTTCAGGAAGGCCACAGTTAAACTTCAAATAATAGGAATTTGTTGCAATGCTTGCTTGAATGGATTGTTCGCATGATAAACACACAACTGTAATGACAAAGGGGTAGAGAGGAATTTACTGGGGAATGGCGCGGATGTTGGAGAGCGATGACAGTACGGTGATTTAGCCGTACCTAGAGGTGGTGTTTCTGTAACCAAGGACACCGTGGTAGCTTCCAAGGCATGTCCAGACTCAGCAGCCGCCTGCCTTCCTTCACTAGCTGCAACAAGAGGTGCTTTCTCCATAACCATGGACAATGCTGTAGCGTCCAAAGCATGTCCGGGCTCAGCAGCCTCTTGCCTTCCTTCACTAGCTGCAACAAACACAGTCTGCACATCTTGACTTCCTTCACTGGCTGCAACAAACACGGCCTGCATATCTTGACTTCCTTCACCAGCTGCAACAAATACGGCCTGCACCCCTTGGTTTCCTTCACCAGCTAGGAAAAACATACCCTGCCTATCAAGCGACGTCGCCCGGTGTTGAGTTGCAATCTGAACCTCTTGAACAGTCTCCTCATCGCTGCTCAAGTCGATAATATCATCATCACTCAGCTCTATGAAATCTATAATAGTCATTGTGTGGCCTGAAATAGTAAAAATATGTGAGAAATGATTAAAGAAGAGTGGTGCAGGAACATAAAGAGCTGAAGATATATCCATCGAACTGGATAAAACTGTGCACATAGATCACTAGATAAACCATGTCAAAAACAGCAAGGAGAAAAGCTGAAAAGGTATGCTGATGGTTATGTATTTGCTAACTGAGTATTATTTTTTCTGAAAAACAGTAAGTACAAAATTATATTGAATATGTTGATATGTTGTTTTTTCAGACAGAATATGTTAATTTTTTCTATTAAAAAGAAAACCTTGTGCTGATTTGTCATTTTTTTATGTATACCACAAAACTGTATTGAATACGTAAGTCAAAACAAATCCATGCTGGTTATCAATAAAAATGAAACCACACACAGTTGTCCGAGAAATTCCTTCCGTTAGACACATTCCGTAAACTTAGTATTCTGTAAGTCAACACTACTGTAAGTTGACTACTGAATCGTGAACTTAGCCCTCTTTAAGAGTTGAGATACTAATACCATATGAATAATACAGCTATATCCAAGCAATCAACCGTTAATTTTGCCTTGATAGCCTCTACAAGTCACAAACTCTCTTTATTATACACACGAAATCTTTTCATTTAATAGACGTGATAAAGTATAAACGGTGAAAGTACTATTAATGACAAATTTACTACTCCCTCCGATCCATATTACTTGTCTTAGATTTGTCTAGATAGGATGTATCATACATCCGTATCTAGACAAATCTAAGATAAGTAATATGGATCAGAGGGTAACATTATTGTCGTGCAGCCAGTCATAAACATGACATATATTGAAGGGAACCCTATATTTTAGTGTGGGAGTTCAAAGATCTAAACTCAACATCTGTGTTGATTCATACATGTTGGTTGAGTTTATTATTGATTCATTTACTGAATTTCACACCAGAGTGGAAAATCTCAGGGTCCTGAATTTTCAGCAAGATTTGTTCAGAAATTCAACAAGCGAAGACGAGCCTAGTTGGCGGAGAAAACCTCGCTTGCAGTTTACAAGAACAGCAGGTTTGTTCTTGACTAAACCTTTACTTTTTGTGTGCCTTTAGCCAAGTAATTTGGCAGAAAGTTGTGCTTATCCTAAACAATCATATTTACTTTTAACCACCAATACCACCACCAATGCAGGATCTCTGTTTTACTGTTCAACATAAGAATGACACTGTACATAGGAGCATACGAATGGCACCGCAGTTACAATTTAACGTAAACATCACTTTGCCTAATTCATCTTAACCGTGAAAAAATCCTAAAATTCGAGCTCTGAAATAATCGAGCTTCAGTACACTCTTAAGATGACACAGAACAGACCCATGATTTTTACTACTGAAGATACACATCATAGTTTGGCTGGATATTGCAAACAGAAGGTAGTCTGGTCATGTAAAAATGAAGCTACAATGTTACCAAGCAGTATCATAAATCCGAATGACATTGTTGAGAGAAATACTGAAAAGAGACACTCCAATCGCATAGCTCAATATCTACCAGCTAAATGTTTTATTCAAGACCATTATACCTTACTGAAATGTGGATGTGTTAACAATTCTGCAAGGTTTCCATCTAGGAAAATATATATGCAGATAGTAAACAAGCAGCAAGGGTATGAAAGTAGGAAACCTTATACTGGAGGAATTGGCAGCAGTTACGGAGACAATCTTCTTCGGGCCCAAGTTTCCTCAGCTTTACTGGATCAAACTGTGCACATAGATCACCAGAGAAACCATGTCAAAACAGTAAGGAGAAAAGGTATGCTGATGGCTATGTATCTGCGTTGTGTTGATGTGTTATTTTTTTTGTATACCACAAAATTCTATTGAATATGCAAATCAAAACCAGACCATGATGGTCCATCAATAAAAATGAAACGAAAGCGTACACAGATGGCATTGAAGAAATTCCTTCCGTTCGACACAATCCGTAAATTCAGTACTGTAATCTGCAAATCAACACTAGTATAAGTTGGCTGCCATATTGTCAACTTATCCCTCTTTTAAGAATTGAGATATACCAATTTAATGTCAACAAAACAGCCAGTATTTCCGTAATTAACTGTTATTTTTGCCTAGACAGCATCTCCAAGTTAGAGCGCCGGCCATGAACTCTCTTCATTTAACACACGCGGTAAAATATGAAATGATGACAGCACTATTGATAACAAATGTGCTAGTAACATTCTTGTCATGCGGCCAGCCACAAACATCCCATATAAGAGTACTATTTATTTTAGCATGCGAGTTCAAGGACCTATAGATGATTGCAGAACACTAGCATCTGCCTTGATTTACATGTTGGCTGAGTTTTACACAAGACCAGAGTCACAAAACCACAGGGTCCTGAATTTTATGCAAGATCTGTTTAGAAATTCAACAAGCAAAGACGAGCTTCAGTTTACAAGAGCGAGCAGCAGCAGGTTGGTTCGTCACTAAAACCTTAAAAAATGGTGTGCCTTTAGGATAATCCAGGTGCTTTGGTTGAAAGGTGTGCTTAGCCTAAAGAAACCGCATTTACATTTAACTATTACTCCGTACTCCAGTATACACTAGCACCGATGTCAGGAGATCTCTGTTTTACTGTTCAGCTTCAACGTACTAGTACTAGTACTAGTGTGAGCTGAATGCGGCGGGATGAGTGAGCTCTGGAATGCTCAGAAGAAACAAATCTCGAAGGGGTCGTCTGAAATTGAAGAACAAATCTGGAAGGGAAGGCATGGGGGGCAAACCTTCTTCCTCTTGGGCTCTTCCTCTGCTTCTCGTCGGCCGCTCTGCAGGCTCGCCTCGGCCGCTCCGCTCGGCCCCCTTCCCAAGCCCCAAGAAAACTGCAAACCAAACTGCGATCAGTGGTCGGCGCCGCAGGGATCGCATGTCGAGCAGAGAACAAGAAGCGGCGCAATATCAACTCCAACCCCAAGAAACAGAGGGTTCCTCACCCGCAGGCCGCAGCCGCAGGTCAGGTCGACCGGACGCCTTGGCTCTGCGCCTCAGTACGGTCCAGCGGAGGAGGAGGAGGAGGAGGAGGAGGAGTGGATCTGCTTCTGCTTGGTTGTTTGGATGGAAGGGAGGGAGGCGAGCTGGATGGGCTCATCTCCATTGGGGAAGGAAAGAGGAAGGAGCCATGAGCCGGGTTTCGTGGAGAGCAGCGTCGATGAATGATGGCGTGGGGGTTTCTGTACCACCGTGGGACCCGCCAGGAACAGTGGCCGAGCAAAAAGAAGAGCACGTTGACCAACTGCCAGCCAAAATTGACCGCCGCCTTTTCTTCTTCTTCTTCTTTTTGAAATGAAAATAAAAGTGCACCTTTGAAATACAATACACAATGAATTTTCAACATTTATTGCAATGTATTTTTTATGTACTAGGATTCCTTATTAATAAAGCCACACGACCAAGCAAAAAAAAAAAAAAACTCTACACAGAGGTCAGCGGCGGAGCTACAAAGAAATTGCTGGGCAAGAATCTGCCCTCACGTATAGATCCTGGACTGGGCCAGTGAGCTGAGCAATTTCAAAAATAAACACAAAGCGATCCGAGAGGGCAAGAGACGCACAAACGTGCATAAGGCCAACTCCACCGCGCGACTCCAAACGGATGTCCGGATTGGGCCGAATCTGTCCCTTTAAGGCGCCGATGGGTACGTCCGTGTCCCGCTGTGTCCATTGGGTCGTGTGTGCGCCCACCGCGCGGCCGCACCCTAAATCGTGTCCGCGGTGAACGGGATTAAAAATAATAATTAAATAACTAAAAAAGCAAATAAACGCATTAAAAAACATAAAACATATACTCCCTCTGTTCCTAAATATTTGTCTTTCTAGCCATCTCAAATAGACTACAACATACGGATGTATGTAGACATGTTTTAAAGTGTATATTCACTCATTTTGCTCCGTATGTAGTCACCTGTTGAAATCTCTAGAAAGACAATTATTTAGGAACGGAGGGAATATATGGGTTGGCCACAAAACGACCCAGTTTCAACGGCCACTTAAAAGGCCCAGATTCATAATTAACATAATAAGAAAATAAAAAAACTCCTCCCGCACGCTCCTGCCGCGCCCGTCGGCGTGGCCGTCGCCGTCTTCACTGGCCGCCGGTGTCGTCGTCGTCGCTGACGAGGTCGACGTAGGCTGGCGGCGTCCACAGGTGGGCCGGCGGTGCGTGGGCGGGCTGGACGGCCGGAGGTGCCTGCACCACCTCCTCCCGTGGTGACGCCTCCCGCTCCGGTGACCGCGGGGGAGTGGGGCACCAGTTCACGCCCACGCCGGCAGCCATCTCCGGAGCAGTGCAAGACCAGCCCCACCCCTGGCCCAGCAGCTGCTGGAACGCGGCCGGCGGGTCCTCCTCCTTGACGGCCGCCATCTGCAGCTCCGGGAAGGCGACGTCCCCGGCGGCAGAGAGGGCCATGGCCTCCTCCAGGCCGTCCCACTGCTGCTCGTCGTGCGTGTTCATGGAGTCGTCCATGACACGCTGCAGGAGACGGGCCTCCTCCTCCGCTGTCATGCGAGGAGGGGGAGGGGGCGACGGAGATGGGGAAGGCGACGGCGTGGGCGTCAGGCCGCGCACCCGCGTACGCCCCGCGCGGCTCAGCACGGTGCCGGCGAAGTAGGACGCGCGCCGCACGTCGTGCTCGTCCTGGAGCCACGTGTCCCAGAGCGGCGAGCCGGGGGCGTACCTGTGGTCGTAGTACATGTCGTCGGGGAGGAGGAGGCGGCGGCGGTTGATCTCATCACGCCGTACACGGCCGGTCGCCGGCACTGGCGGGATGGGGACCCGGTCCGCGGAGAGATGCCACCCGTTGGGAAGGTGGGCGTCGCTCCACGGGACCGGCGTCCTCGTCTCACAGTACCTCCGGCACACGCCCGCACAGATGTACTGCCGGTCGCGCTCGCTGGAGGGGCAAGGGGCAATGGTGAAGGGGGCCGGCGCTCGACGGGAGGAGCGCGGCGAAGACGCGGGGGCTCGACGGGAGGAGCGCGGCGGAGACGCGGGCTCCTCCTTCTTCACGGAGCCGCGGCGGCACCTCGAGGAGGAGCCGGCCTCGCGGTCTTGCTTGCCCTTGCCGTTCCAGAAGCCCATGGCGAGGCGGGCAGCCGGCGAGCTCGAGGAGGAGGCGGGCTAGGGTTTCTGCGCTGTTGGGGTTCGAGGAGGCCGCTGGGTGGCGTGGGGCAGTGTGGACGACGACCCGTCCACGCTTCCCACTTAAAGAAGGACGGCGACCGCTCGACGTGCGGATGACAGGTGGGCCCGACCGCTCGTGCGCATTGATGTGGGCGGTGGGAGGTAGGTGGCCGCCTGCCACGCGGCCGCGAAGCGGACGAGGCACGCGTCCGTTTGATGTCCGCCGCGACCCAAACGCGGCGCAAGTATGCGCTCGAAATGAATCGGCCCGGACACAAAACGGACAGGATGAGTTCGGACCGTCGCGCGCTAGGCCGCCTTCTTTGTCCCTTTTGCTTCAAACAGACAGGGCCGGACAGGATAGGGTCGCGCGATGAAGTTGGCCTAACTAAACCTCTAGTCCGTCGTCGAGAAGAAGCACAGAAGATACATTGTCACGCCCGAGGGACTACCACACTCATTGACGCTGCCCCCGGGCCAGGAGGATCACCAGCCCCCATATCAGTCGTTGGCGCGGGTCAGTATCATCGCTTGGGCAGCCCCAGAAAATGGGCCGCCAGAGTAGCGGGCCTTCCATGGGCAAGATCCAATGCAGCCCTCGAAGCCCACCACAGCCTAAATCCATATCTACCGCCAACGGTGGCGGAGACCATGAGAGGATTTTGTTTTTTGTTTTTTCAGATTATTTTATTGGACACCACGATGCAAGCCCAAGGCCGCGGTGAGCTGGAGGCAGTGACGTTGATCAAGGGATGATGCAACCACGGCGAACGATGAGGCGGAAACAGGGGGTTAGAGCTGCAATCCGTATGTTACTGCATGCACGCTGGGGGAGCCACTGGCGGCCATGATGTAATCCTGACCGCAGCGGACGGGACCCGACGGCGGCAAATCGGGGGAGGGAGGGAGGATGCTTTGCGTGTGGGAGCGTGGAGACGCTGCGAGGAGGAAGAAGACGACTATAGAGGGCATCAGATCTGACAATTGTACATGGGTGAATTGAACACTGCTGATGCGACCGGCCCAAATTTGGGCCGGCGCACCGGCGCCTATTAGTTCTAAAAAAATGCTCCTAGCTTAGCTGATTTAATATAATAAGTAGTACTTGTTAATAATTTACTTTTTCTTTGCTTGTGAACAATTTACTTACCCGGTTTATAATATAATATTGTACTAGATGAACGAATTATTAGCTAGAACTACAAAAAGGATCTTCTTACTGCCGTTACATATATATAGACAGGCTCTTGAAAAAATTGTTGGCAAATAAACGGCATGAAATTAACACCCGAAGTAAGATTACTATGTTTTTTTTAGAACAAGCAAGGTTACTAGTGATCAGCCACATACATAGCCGCGGCCACTGCCAGAATTAAAGACCAACTGAAAGTCCGAAATACATTCTTGATTACTTCTGGTACTCCTAAGTACTTGCTGATAATTAGTAGAAGTTTAGACTGTCACTACTACAGTAACTAGTTGGCCCCGGGAAGTGGAGGTCGGAGTTGGAGCTTGTTGATGCGGACTCGGAGAAGGATCCCTCCCTCCGGCGGCACGTCGGACGACGACACATGCAGGCACCTGCCGCCGGCCTCCATGGCCGCCTGCTCGCAGGGGTCCGCGCAGTTCACCACCTTGGCCTCCAGCATCACGACGTCCTTCCTGCCGGTCTCCGGGTCCACGGGCGCGTGTACCCACACCATGCACCGGTACCACCACGGCCCGTCCTCCGCGCTCGCCCTCACGCACACCAGCTTCACCACCCGCTCCCCGCCGCCGCGCTCGCCCGCCACGACGAGGAACACCCGCTCGCCGTTCTCCGCGAGCAGCAGGTGCCGCCGCTCCGCCGGCTGCATGTGCAGCTCGAGCACCGAGCCGTAGGCGATGTCGGTCACGGGCCACGCGTGGTGCGCGGCGAGGTGGCGGCGAGCCGAGGAAGGCGCAGCCGGGCTCCGGGCAGCGGCACGGCGCGTGCGGGCACACCAGCCGGTGCTCGCCCGCCAGGCAGTAGGCGACGGAGCTCCGGCAGCCGTGCGCCTCGTTGGGGCACCGCACCTTGGCCCCCAGGAGGTAGGGATCCAGCACGTCCGTGTGCTCGTACGCGCCGCCGTCGACGCACGCCGGACACTTGTTGGAGTGGCTCGTGGCGCAGCAGCCGCACGCCGTATGACGAGCACGGCACTGCACGGCACAGGAATCAAATCCCAACCAAAATTAGATGGAGCGACGGACCAAGATCGATGTGCGCTGAGAAATGCTGCTACAGTAAGATACCTGGAAGACGGGAGGTTTCAATGGCAAGGAGCAGAGCGGGCAGTCAAGCAAGTGCTTGTCGAACTCGACGGCGACCTTGGCTGTCGGGTCGGGGGCGGCGGCGACGACGATGGCGCTGCTGCTGCTGCTGCTGTTTCCGGCTTCTTGCTTCACCTTCACACTCTCAACAACCAGCCTCGCCTTCTTGTTGCCCGTCCTCTCCATCTTCTCTTCCACCTCTCGTTGCAAACTGAAGTGACGATGTTGTTGAAGGTGAAGTATTCGTTTGTGAATGAACCTTGCAATGTGTGGGGAGAAGCCTATAAATTTTGGTTCAGATGTACATAGTGCAAGGGGAATATTTTTTTGGTTCTGATGCCGTCGTTGCCAGGTAGTACTCCCCTGCATCTAATCTGCACGTAGGAAAGCATAAGATCTTTTGTCCACTGCATCTGCATGCATCCAGCCAGTCTCACAAGCAGTGGCGGAGCTTGAACAAAATCTCAGGAGGGGCGAAACTGCCAAAGAAAAAACTTTGAATACGAATCGTGTGACCATATAGTTAGATTCTGTAGAATATTGAGAAACTTAGAATGATTATAGTGATCTTGTACATGTTAGTTTATGAAATACTTTTTTATGTTAAGTACATATAGAAGCTATTCATAATAAAAAGAAATACGAAAATACTACTTTTTTTTTAGAAATACCAAAATACTAATTAATCAGGAATTATTGTGCTAATCACTACAGACCAGCTCTTAGTTTCTTTGCTCTCCCGAATTACATAGGAACATATTCATAGTTGTTCTTCTCCGTGATATATGTTTACAATCAAGCTTATTGGCTAGAAATCATTTTTAATCACTTTGTCTTAATAGTCTGCAGTCCTTCGGATTAGTACCTCATTTGTTAGAGTTTGTTCGTCATTGTTTGTTCATGGATTTGATGTTCAAATTTGGGCTCTGCTTCGGTCCATGAGAGGGTGAGAGGAATCACCGGCTAACCACGTGCGGTGCCGGCGTCAGCTGATTCCCCCGCGCGGCCACGACGAGATTTGTGGGCTGTGGTGGCGTGAGACTCTGGTCACGCTATTGCCCTCCTAGCCCCCCACGTCCAGTCGCCAGGTCACCGGTCACCAAGTACACGAGAGAGTCGACGAGGACGAAAAGCAAGCTGGTTGCGTGGTTGGTCGTTCCTCGTCTCCCCAGTCCCTTAATTAAATGGGCCAAATGGTTCCAGTGCTATCACATGCTACTCGAGTTTTANCAGGAGGGGCGAAACTGCCAAAGAAAAAACTTTGAATACGAATCGTGTGACCATATAGTTAGATTCTGTAGAATATTGAGAAACTTAGAATGATTATAGTGATCTTGTACATGTTAGTTTATGAAATACTTTTTTATGTTAAGTACATATAGAAGCTATTCATAATAAAAAGAAATACGAAAATACTACTTTTTTTTTAGAAATACCAAAATACTAATTAATCAGGAATTATTGTGCTAATCACTACAGACCAGCTCTTAGTTTCTTTGCTCTCCCGAATTACATAGGAACATATTCATAGTTGTTCTTCTCCGTGATATATGTTTACAATCAAGCTTATTGGCTAGAAATCATTTTTAATCACTTTGTCTTAATAGTCTGCAGTCCTTCGGATTAGTACCTCATTTGTTAGAGTTTGTTCGTCATTGTTTGTTCATGGATTTGATGTTCAAATTTGGGCTCTGCTTCGGTCCATGAGAGGGTGAGAGGAATCACCGGCTAACCACGTGCGGTGCCGGCGTCAGCTGATTCCCCCGCGCGGCCACGACGAGATTTGTGGGCTGTGGTGGCGTGAGACTCTGGTCACGCTATTGCCCTCCTAGCCCCCCACGTCCAGTCGCCAGGTCACCGGTCACCAAGTACACGAGAGAGTCGACGAGGACGAAAAGCAAGCTGGTTGCGTGGTTGGTCGTTCCTCGTCTCCCCAGTCCCTTAATTAAATGGGCCAAATGGTTCCAGTGCTATCACATGCTACTCGAGTTTTATCATTTTCGTTGGGGGACGATGGCCCAGGTTCATCTCCAAGAAGCTCCGCCACTGCTCACAAGTCACATCAAGGAACTCATGACCTAGCCGTCTCCTCCTCTGTTGCTATCATACTCCTACCATGGCACGCCGCGCAGCAGCAACAACTTTAATTTGCCCTCTGGAGTGTGGACTCTTGTGTTGTGCGCAAGGCAGGGAAACGGATTGATAGTATAATCTTTTGGACGACCATTAATTTGTTTGTTGGGCGCGGAACGGCCATTAATTCAGCCGATACATAGTAGCCGAAACACTGCACGATGCTTCATCTAGCGCCCGGCCTGCACTTTGGATCAGTATGATCGTGCACAAAATCGTTCAATCCAATCCATGTCATGGGTATAGCAACACTCTTAATTTACGGCTTCTTTGGTTCAAAGGAATTTCTAAGGATGTCAAGTCCTTCAGATGTTTTTTTTTTTTGTTTATAGGTTGTTTGATTCATATGATTGAATCCTATAGATCTTTTTTTTAAAGATTTCTTTCTACTCCTACATTTCGTAGAAAATTTAGCAACAGTGATGGTGGTGAAGATTTCTGTGTGGTGGCGGCTATGTTGAGAAAAAACCACGGTCATATTTTCTCAAACGATTCAATCTACTCCCTCCGTAAAGAAATATAAAAACGAATTCCAGGTGCAGCGGCGGCCGTCGACGCGCGGGCGAGCCGGGGGCTGTGCGGGGCGTCGCAAGCCGGCGAGTAGCGGCGAGGCTCTGACCGGCCGCCGCCGCCGCTCCGCTTGCTAGTTACCCTAACCCTAGGGACGCCGCCGAGGAGATGAGCGCGAGAGAGGGAGGGGAAAGAGAGAGGGAGCGAAAAAGAGGGACTCACCAGGGCCGCCGCCGCCGTCCAGTAGCCGCCGTCGTCGCCTGCGTTCGACCCTGCGTGCGAGAGAGGTGATGAGAACGACCGGCAGCTCCTCTGTTCCTGGTCAATCGAGAGGTAAGGGCAAGTTCGTCATTTTTTGTGGGACCCATTTGACAGAGGGCAAAATATCAAACACCCAGGTAAAGAGTGTCACCAGATCAAATACAAAATAAAAAGTGGCAAATCGTCAATGTGCCAAGTAAGGGGTGGCAAATTGTCAAATTCCCCATCACAAGTAGGGAAGAGACGCAGCTTTGCCCCCTGAACTGTGGTGTTTCGTCTCGGGATCCCCTTGTTAGAGTCTGAAGCAAAATGGAGCTCTCCCGTTCGTTTGGATTCTGGACCGTTCGATCGTTTTCCTGATGCGATTCCGGCCGTCGGATCTCGGGCTCAGCTCACGTGAGGCGTCGGATATTTACCAGATCGCTGTGAGCCGTCGGATAAAATTCCAATGGCAACAGAATGTAAATACCATGCCCCCACCAGGGCATTTCGGTCATTTCGCGTAGTGGGGGGTATAAAAGGGGCCGCTCCTTTGACGGAGACCTAGCCACCTCCTCCCTCGTTCGCTCCTGCAGCCGCCTCCCTCCCTCCCACGCCTCTCCTCTCTCTCCATCCTCCCTCCTCATCCGGCTCCTCTTCTCCATGTCGCCGCCACCTCCTCCTCTTCTCCATGCTGCCGCTGCCTCCTCCTCTTCCCCGTACCTCATAGCCGCCTCGCCCCCTTCAGCACCTCCTCCTCCCCTTCCTCTCCTCGGCGCTCGAGCAGATGAGAGGGAGAGAGAAGGAAGGGGAGGCGGCGCTCAAGCAGATGAGACACACACAGAGAGAGAGAGAGGTAGGTGCAGCGAGGCGACGGACGGGAGAGGGGCAAGGGCTAGCTCCAACGCGAGCGCGCGGACCCGTCACCCACGCCAGCGAGGTGCTCGGCCCCGAGCTGCGCCTCTACCACCGCGAAGGCGACTGCTGCGACCATGCTCGGTACGCCCACACCCCCACCAGACCCTCCCTCCTCTTCCTCGACCTCCTCTTAGCCGCTGCCACCTCCCCTCCTCTTCCTCTCTCTCACGTGCCCCCGTCCTCCCCCATCCACCTGTGCTCAACCCCGACCCTAGATCCCAGCGGATCCGAGCAAAAGATTCAGCAGTTCTAAATATTGCTGGGCTTCAAGAGCTGCTTTCCATTGATGTTTCTTCATAGTCACCGTTGCTATTTCCCCTACTGCTCCTGGAGAATTTTTTGACATGCAGTATTGTTAATATGTGCTTAGTAGGTGGTTTTACAATATAATAAGGGGATGCCATGGTTTCTCGTTAGCTTTTTTCTCTTGTGTTCCTTTGCTAGAACGAACGGTTGTATGATGATGAGGTTGGACCAAGGTGATGTTGTGTTTAAGAAGAAGAAGAAATTCTTTGTCTTTTGAGTTGAACTAGGAAGAGCAACATCTGTATGACTAGACGTATCTTTTTTGAGTAATTGAGTTCATGTATAATGAGCAACTAATCATATTTGGTGTACATTCCTGAGATATATCTGTATGTGTCTCCTTTTTTCAGATTTTATCTAACAGCAGAACTACCTACTGATGGCTCACAAGATCGAAAACTAAGCCTGATTTCTCAGGTAAATCGTGTTACTGAATACACTGCTGTTATATCTCAGTAAGAAACAAGAAATATATCATGATTTATAGTGTGCAGGTGCTCACAAGATCATTTTTTTTGCATAAATGTCTTAGGAATCTTCCATTGTGGTGCTTATGTGTCTAAGAAATTAACATGGCAGAGGCTCTAGAGAGGAGGTTTGATTTTCCTTTTCGGGGTTTGTAGAACGAATGCAAGAATTTCTCCTGCAGGTATGGCTTCATTCCTCTATTTGCCATTTGCAAATCTTGGTCTTCGATTTGTTTTATTTCCGATGAGTGACCTGAGATTACTGTGATGCTATGAAAGCCTAGAGTGTAGAGTGAGTCAAATATGTACTAGATGCACTAATTTAGCTCATTGCCTTGCTTCATGCACTTCAGGTTTGGATATGTCCTTATTTTCATGGCTCAATCATCAAATG
>LR880968.1:11703515-11718773 GCA_904067115.1 Aegilops sharonensis | reverse complement strand
ATGAGTTTTTTCTTTCAATCACAAAGTGAAAGGATTTCTTTTTTCTTCTGAAAATGATAAATCATGAACGTTTGGGATTTCACCATGATAGATCGAACGTTTTTATGACGATTTTAGTTGACGCGAGGACGACGAGTTTAGTTAGCAAGCACGACAATTTTCTGGCAAAAAGTAAACTAAGAGTCGGTTTGTCATGCTTATCAACTAAACTTACCGTGGTCAACAAGTATTAATTGTCAAAAAGACATTTGATTTGACATGGTCAAATCCTTTTTGGGACTTATGGGCCTTTTTTGAAGTTGTGAAAGGAGTTGGACTGTTGTACATGTTGTTCTTTTTGTTGTGCCCCTGCCCACTGTTCTCGGTGGGTCCCACTGCTCTTGACTGAACCAACCGATCCGGCGACCCCTGCCTCCCTCGGAGTCGGAGAGCATCCCCCACCGGATCAGCTCCGCGCTGCCGTGGGCGCTGACCGAAGGCCTCCGGTCGATCCGTCCTGCGGGTGAGGAATCCCTGTCTTTCTTTTCTTGGAGCTGATTTTAGGCTGGTTCTTGCTCGCCGCTCAACGATCCCGGCTGGTTTCCTTGCAGAGCACCGATCGCGCTTTGATTTCCGGCCGTCTTGTTGGGGGCGAAGCGGAGGGGAGGGGGGCCAAGCGAGCAAGGAAGTAGCCTGGAGTGAGATTGAGAAGGGGAAGCAGAGGAACCAAGGTCTGCTACCCCCGTCTGTGCCTTTCTCTTCCAGATTTGTTCTTTTCAGATGCCCTCTTTGGGATTTGCCAGCTCTTTCCGCTTTAGCATTCCAGAGCTCACTGATCCCACCAAAGCCAGCTTAAACTATTACTAGTAGTACGTTGAACAGTAAAACAGAGATCTCCTGACATTGGTGGTACTAGTTTGCTGTAGTATAATATGTTTATGCTAAGTACACCTTTCAGCTAAAGTACTTGGCCAAGGGCACAGGAAAAATTAAGGTTTAGCGGCGAACGAACCTGCTGCTCTCCTAAATTGCAATCATCAAAGTTTTCTCCGCCAACCAGGCGCGTCCTCAACTTCGCTTGACGAACTGCTGTGAACAAATATTGCAGAAAAAAAATTCTAGATTTTTGCAACCCGAGTTCTTCAAATTCGCACGCTAAAATATATGGGATGTTTATGATTGGATGCATGAAAGTAATGTTAATACATTTGTCATTAACAGTAATCCCACCGTTTAATATTTTACCATGTGTATTAACTCTTAAGTGAAGAGAGTTCATGGCCGGTGCTTTAAGTCGGAGAGGCTGTCAAAGCCAAAAATAGCAGTTGATTAAGGAAATATAGTTATTTCTTTGATATGATATTAGTATCTCAATTCTGAAAGAGGGATAAGTTGAAAATCCAGTTGTCAGCTTATAGTAGTGTTGAACTTACGGATTACTAAATTTGTGGAATGTGCGTAACGGAATGAATTTCTTCATTGTCAACTGTGCATGGTGTCACTTTTTATTGATATAAACCAACATGGTCTGGTTTTGACATACAGATTCAATATAATTTTGTGGTACACAGAAGAATAACACATCAAGACAACACAAATACGTAACCATCAGCATACCTTTTTCCATTACTGTTTCTTCATGGTTTCTCTGGTCATCTATGTGCACAGTTTGATCCAGTGAAGCCGAGGAAACTTGGGGCCAGCGTTTAAGAAGAATTGGCCCGTAACAGCTGGCAGTTCTTCTATCTACTATAAGGTTTGCAATTTTTGTACCCTTGTTATTTGTTTTACTTCTTTATATGGATATTTGCTTAGATGGTAACTTTGCAAAATAGTTTAAACAGCAATATTCCAGTGTGGTACAATAATCCTGAATAAAAACATCCAGCTAGTAGAATTGAGCTATGTGATTGAAGTGCCGCTATTCAGTATTTGTTAACATAACAATTTCATTCATATTTATGATACTGCTTGGTCTAGGATTGTAGCTTTAGTTTTACATGACCAGACTACCTTCAGCCAAACAACGTTGTAGATTTTCAGTAGTAAAAATCAACGGTCTGTTCTGTGTCATCTTAAGAGAGTATTGAAGAGCTAGATTATTTCAGAGCTCAAATTTTATTCTTTTTTGCATGATTAAGATGAATTACACGAAGCGATGTCACATTAAAGTGTAACTGCAGTGCCTTTCTTATCTTCCAGCACTGTACAGTTGGTGCTGCTGCAATTGTACTAGTCAATGGGGTGAAAGCTAAGAACCTTGGCCTTCAAGTTATTGCAAGGATAAAATTTGAGCTGAAGGTAGTCTGGTCTTGCCTTACATGCCTTTCATTATTCATTGCTGGTGAAACAAATGTTGTTTGAAAATTTTCGACCCATTATTCTTGTTAATGAAGACTTGTACAAACATTCATCCAATGATCTTTTTCTGTAGGATTCAATGTTATTTTTTCTCTTTTCTTGTTATTTTGCATTAACACTCATTACAACTTCAAGTGCTTGTACTATTTACAACAGCTCCAGCTCTTGCTATCCTAAAGGTTATAGCAAATTCAGGTCTCAAGACAAATAGCCTCATTCTAGTGGATACGATCAAGAAAGCGACAGTTTGGTCACACTTGGATCCGGTAAAGCCATTTTTGTTCGATTTTTAGCAATGTCGCTGTTACTTTTAACTCAACACATGGAGATGCTATTTGACCCGAGCTATGTGAAAAATTCCATAATTGAGGAAGAACTATAATTCTTACTACTACTCGAGCTTCTCGACCTCTTGTGAAATCTATTCATTTAGCAAAGTACAGAAGGAAATGATAGCTTCATTTTCAATCAAGATATACTGAATGGATATGTAGGAATCAAAGCAACCGCTAGAGCTCTGGAATCAGAGTTCTTTGAATTTGCACATTAAAATATTTATGACGGGTTATATGAAAATAATCTTACTGCATTTGTCTTCAATATTACATTCATTGTTGTTTTACCACATGTACTAAAAAAGAGAGTTCATGGCCGGTGCTCCAAGTTAAAGAGCCAATCATGTTATAATAGCTACATAAATGTTCAAATATCTCGATTCTTAAAAAGGGTAAGTGACTTTGGTTATTTTTATTATCCTTGCTACTTGTTTATTTTCCCTTAGGGGTGAAATGTATGATGGATGGATATAGCTTCAACTTCTTTTTATTCCTGCACCATTCTTCATTAATCATTGCTCACACAATTTTACTATTTCAGGCCGCAAGATGACTGTAATAGATTTCATAGATCTGAGTGATCATGACATTGTTGACTTGAGCAGCAGTGATGATGAGACTGTTCAGGAGGATCATATTGCAACTCAGCACCGGGCGGCGTCGCTTGATAGGCAGACTATGCATGTCGTAGCTGGTGAAGGAATCCAAGATGTGCAGGCTGCGTTTGTTGCAGCTAGTGAAGGAAGGCAAGATGTGCAGGCTGTGTTTGCTGCAGCTAGTGAAGGAAGACAAGAGGCTGCTGATTGCGGACATGCTTTGGAAGCCACCACTTCGTCCTTGGTTACGGAAAAAGAACCTCTTGTTGCAGCTAGTGAAGGAAGCCAAGATGTGCAAGCTGTGCTTGTTGCAGCTCGTGAAGGAAGCCAAGATGTGAAGGTTGTGCTTGTTGTAGCTACTGAAGGAAGTCAAGAAGCTGCTGACTCTGGAAATGGTTTGGAAGCTACAGCATTGTCTTTGGTTACTGAAAAAGCACCTCTTGATATGGCTGAATTACACAACTGTCCTCGCTCTCCCACATCAGCGCCGTTCCCCAGTATATTCCTCTATCCCTTTCTCAGTGCAGTTGTGTGTATCAAGCAAACATTGCAACAAATTATTATTATTTGAAGTTAACAGCACCCTTCCCAGAAAATAAATTAACATTGACCTTCTGCAGGCCCGACTTCTACCGTTCTGAAGGCTCCGACCTTTGAGGGTGGCGATGCAAAGCTGGTAAGAGGGAAGGTGAAGCGTCCCAGGAAGAACTACCACACCGGTACTCCTAGGACAAGTCCTAGGTTTGAACTGAAGTCTGAATGTTGGAACGGGCCTCTAGAAGAGCTGCCAGCCGAGGCACTGACCTCTGAAGGTGGCAATGCGGAGCTGGTGAGAGAGAAGATGCAACATCCTGGGAAGGATTACCATTCCGGCACTCCTGGGACAAGTCCTAGGTTTGAACCGAAGCGTGAATGTCATAACGGGCCTGTGAAAGAGCTGCCAGCCGAGGCTCTGACATCTGAAGGTGGCAACGCAAAGCTGTTGAGAGGGAAGGTCAAGCATCCTCGGATGAACTACCATACCAGCACTCCTAGGATAAGTCCTAGGTTTGTACCGAAGCTTGAATGTCATAACAGGCCTGTGGAAGAGCTGCCAGCCAAGGCTCTGACCTCTGAAGGTGGCAATAAAGAGCTGGTGAGACGGAAGCTGAAACATCCTAGGAAGAACTACCATGCTGGCACTCCTAGGACAAGTTCTAGGTTTGAACAGAAGCTTGATTGTCGTGACGGGCCTGTGGAAGAGCTGCCAGCCGAGGCACTGATTTCTGAAGGTGGCGATGTGGAGTTGGTGAGAGGGAAGGTGAAACGCCATAATAAGAACTACCATACTGGCACTCCTCGGACAAGTCCTAGGTTTGAACCAAAGCATGAATATCATAACGGGCCTGTGGAAGAGCTGCCAGCCGAGGCACTGACCTCTGAAGTTGGCGATGCGGAGCTGGTGAGAGAGAAGCTGAAACATCCTAGGAAGAACTACCCTGCTGGCACTCCTAGGACAAGACCTAGGTTTGAACCGAAGCATGAATGTCATAAAGGGTCTGTGGAAGAAATGCCAACCGAGGTTCTGACCTCTGAAGGTAGTGATGCTGAGCTGGCGAGAGGAGAAGTGAAACATTCTAGGAAGAACTGCCATACCGGCACTCCTCGGACAAGTCCTAGGTTTGAAACAAAGCGTGGATGTCGTAACGGGTCTGTGGAAGAGCTGCCAGCTGAGGCTCTTACCTCTGATGGTGCTGATGCAGAGCTGGTGAGGGGGAAGGTGAAACATGCTAGGAAGGATTACCATACTGGCATTCCTAGGACAAGTCCTAGGTTTCAACTGAAGCGTGAACGTCGCAAGGGGCCCGTGGAAGAACCGGCAGCCGATCACAAGAGGTTCCGCACACTAGAAGAATTAATTGCCTCTCCTGACAATGCAGAATCTGCTAAGACCCCGTCTACTGACTCTCTGAACTAAGGTAGTTGACTGAATATGATCCCCATGGAATTTTCGAGCTGTTGTTTCTCTAGATTGTCTCATGCATGTTTACTGAACCACCATTGTTGCATTTGTAGTGTGGTCGGAGCTCACATTGCCCCATGTATTTCTGAGTTATATTACCGTTGCACCAAATCCGTCTAGATTATAACTTGTGGCTGACTGTTGACTGCAATATTCTCGATGTTCACGTGCATTTCTGTGAGATAATGCCTGACAAGCTGCTGCTTCCAGTTAAATATCTCAGAGACTTTGAACCTGTTTTGTTTGTCATGCACATTTTGATGTACTTGGAGTAGGTACACGTCTGGTCTTATTTGGGACTTGAGAGAACTATCGTATTGAAATTTGTGAAAGCAATTACACTGTTAAATTTGTGGAAAAAAGTGTGTTTGGTACATGAAGCCTGAAGCTATATTTTTGTTCTTTTCAGAGATGAATTTAGGACTGTGAAGGCTGAACAACATCAGTAGTACTTGAAGAATGTCCTTGGGAGTTGAGAAAACACCAGGCTGCAAGCTGAGATGCAAACTTTTGGAGTGTTGTTGATATGGTTGGTTCAGAAACAAAGATATAACACACCAGGATTTATTTGAATCGTGAACGCTAACTTTTGGAGCATGTGATTTCTGTCTTGAAATTCCTTTTGGAACTACAAAATCCAGGTTGCTCAGAAGGAAAAAAAAACAAGCACACACAAGACTTGATGCTAACTATGAAGAGAAAATTATTATGAGCACACAAAAGACTTGATGCTAACTATGAGCGTGAAGAACTTCATTTTCTTTAACTTGTTCTTGTTAAGTGAACAACTGAGAGATATTTGAAAAAAAAGGGGGAAATGTTTTGCGCTGTTAGAAAAGATGTTAAATGCAGGATTTTTCCCTACAAATTTGGCACGTCTAATATCCTTTGGGTTAAGCTGTTAAAATCCATTTGTCATAAAAGAATCATTATTACTTTGGGGGAAAAGCTATGAGTGGACTTCTTTTTTAAGTTTCAATTATTTTCTTCTTCTTCTTATTGAGATACATATTTCAATTTCTAGAACAGTTGAAAGGGCGAAAAATAACACCAGCTAGATGTATAGAAGTAGTAGTTGAAAGAAGCTGATGCTAAGGGCATCTCCAAGACGGACCGTAAACTCCTCGCAGCCGTCCGGACCGCGGAAGCCATCCAACGTGGTTTTGTATCGGCCGCGGGGCGGTCCGGACCGCGGAAGCCATCCAACGTGGTTTTGTATCGGTCGCGGGGCGGTCCGGACGCCATTTCTCCCGCAAAACGGAGACAAAAGCGGGGGAGGTTTGTGGGAGTCCGGACACGGGAAACGTACGAATCCGACACCCCAGGCCCATCCAAAACCCTTCCCGGACCCCACGACTCCATCCTCCCCATTTTCTCTCATTCCTTCTTTGTCTCTTGCCGTCGCCACCGCTCCACCACCCCGGCCACCACGCCACACCCCTGCCGACGATCCAGCAGGGCTCCCCGTAGCTTCTCCATCTCTGTTCAACCCCCTGTCCTCCGACCTCCCCGCCAGGTACCGTCCTCTACCATGCCCGGCAATTGTTCGATGAATCGCCGGAGCTGAAAACAATTGTCCATTCTTGTTTATAGCAATGGATTCCGATTTAGAGTACATATATGAGCAGTATGTTGAGTCCTCCGACGGCTCGTTGGATGAGGAGTACTCCGATGAGACGGCGATGATGCAGGAGGGGGCGTAGGCATGTGCACAGCATCACGCCGACGCCATCTCCGTCCCCGTCCCCGTCCTCACCACCGTCACCTCCCATGACCAAGGAGGAGGAGGCCCGGCTCATGAGGTGTTTCATGGAGGACTCCGTGAACACGCAAGACGAGCGGCAATGGGAGGGCCTGGCAACCATGCTGGCTCTCTCTGTGGCTGGCGACGTGACCATTCCCGAGCTGGACACGGCCGTCAAGGAGGAGGTGATGGAGGAGCCGCCAATCGCCGCGTGAAACCCTTGTCTGGTGGGCCAGAGCTGGTCGTGCACGGCGCCGGAGATGGTCGACTCAGTAGGTGTCGGCCCATGGCCAGCCACGCCGCCGCGGTCACCAAAGCAGGAGCAGGAGCCACAGGAGGAGGTGGTGCAGGCGCCTCTTAATGAAATCATCGGCTTAGATCTACTATATACTCTTACCTCTCATGTGCACTCATTGCTCTTTGGACTATATTGTGTAAAAAAAACAATCTAGCTCATACCCCCCAAAATTAAAGAGATACAATCACAAATCAGTCGGTTTCCCTTGTTTCACACGCCACACTGGCAGCACTGCACTCGACTCCACTGGGCAAAGCTGCCTCCTACTAGTACTGCCACAACTTGCTAAGGAATAGGATGGTGCAGAGTCGACAGGAGTAGAGGATGGGAGCTGACCGGGCGTCAGCGAGAACCACGCAAAGTAGTCCTTTCCAACTCGGTTCATTGGTTGGGCCATCCATACTGTTGAAGTAAACTGATTGAGAATGAATCTCTGAATTTCATTGATGATGATTGGGGTATATATACCCTCTCAACAGTCGCCAATTAAGGCGGTAATTACAAAGAGAATGTCCGTACGAGCACATGCGTCCGCACGGAAGAGGAGAGGCGGTGGACACACACAACCGTCTAATGATGGTTCTAATTATAATTAATCCTAATTAATTTTATTCCTAACACTCCCCCTTGTACAACGCCTGCTCCTTGCATCATCTTTGTAGGCTCCTTGTATATACATTATTCATCTTGAGAAATCCATTGCATAGTCTTTAAAGTCTCCTTCAAAAACCCTGTGGGAAAAATGTGAGGAGAATAGTGTAGATATGTTGCTAAAACTTCTTTAAACCCAGTGGGAAAAATAATAAGGAGAAAATGATGCAACATAATGATTATTGTCTCTTAATAACTCATATGAGAAAAACCTTAAAAGAAGGAAAAAAACTCATCGATGAGTTTAGAGAACAATCAATATGTCTTGAGTACTTCCTTTAAAAACCCCGGTAGGGAAAATAGAAAGTATGACATATGATCTTTGAGAAGATATTGCCTCATTAAAAACCAATATGAGAAACTATGAGAGAAAACTCATAAGGAAAAAGAGTGCGATATGATATGCCATTGAAAAATCCTTTAAAACCCAGTGGGAAAAACATAAGGAGAAAATAATATGGCATATATGGACACTTGTGTTATTTTGTCTCGTTAAAAACCTTTTATGAGAAACCATTACGGAAAAACTCATGAAGGGAAAAAAAGAGAGTACAATATATGTAATCTGATGATTACAGGTTATAGTTTGGAAGATGACTCCCCCTGAACTTTGCAAACTTGAAGGATGTGTCATACAAATTCCATTGATATGATCATGACATTATTAATAATCTGTAGGATTTTCAAAGTATGTTGTTTGCATATTGTTTCCTCACTTTCTATAATTTGTGAGGATAAGTAATTTTCGAGCAATGTGCTTTATGATATTGCTCTTCATATAACCTTTAGGTATTGAGTAACACAAGTGGTAGTGTCTTGATAAATCAAGTTATGTGATTCTGATGAATCTCAACCACATGATTTTGAATGTGGTTAATCATTCTGCTAAGCCATGCATATTTTGCAATGCTTTTAGATAAAGCAATTATGTCAAAATGATAACTAGAAATAGCCATTAATGCTCATTTAGATGACTTCCATATGAAGGCTATTCCCGCAAATTCAGTCATTGATATGGCATTGTTGGGATCAAAGAAAGAGCCAATATCATTATATCATATCATGGTCATATCTTGTATTTCATGATGGAAATATCCAAGCTTTATTGTGAGCTTGAGATATAAGCTAATATTTCTTATATCGGCCATATACCTTTTGTTGTGGGTTGCACTCTGAACAAAGATAGCAAATTTAGTGTCAGGCCTGACGTAGTTTTGCAATTATATGAGTGCTTTGACATTAGTGAGATAGAACTTCAGGTCCTGATATCACTTCACTATCACCCCTAGGTATGAATGGATTTGTACCCTATCAGGGGTACTATGACCATATTACATGTCTTTTATTGGTTTGATATATCCACATTGAACTTCTCGTATATGTCTTGGACATATGTAGACTGATATATATTCTTGAGAGAATGCTCAAGTTGTAAGCTTAAGCTAAATTTGGTTGAATCCAAATTTCCCGTCTTGAGATGATTATGTGTGTGTTTAGGTCTTGTATAGACATTGATGATGAGGTCATCAATATACACTGAGGTGATGAAAGGAAATCAAATTTGGGATTCCTTTATTAAACATGTAAATAATTATCGTTATTCGAGTAATCCTTTTGAAGAAGGAACTCATTTAGTCGGTAGTACCATATGATTTCCGACTATTTCAAGTCATAGAGTGACTTATGAAGTTTTACACAAAAATTGTTGCGATTTTCTTTTGGATTCGGAAGTATAAGCCCTTCAGGGATTTGAATAGAGATTTCCGAAATGAGAGACTCATATGAGTATGTAGCCACTTCATCCATCAACTGCATGGATATTATTATTATTTTTATTACCAATGATATTTAGTATCGAAACATAATTCCACTCATACCAACAGGGTATGTTATATCATAATCGATGTCGGGTCTCTACGTGAACCCTTTTGCTACAAGCCTCGCTTTCTCACCACCTCATTGACTTTGTCTATGAATGAGAAGCTTTTAGTATTCCATATAGAAGATACGTATGAGGAGTGGGTATTACTGCGGTAAATACCACTCGTTTGTAGAGCGAGTGCTATTCTTCATTACTTGCTTCCTTTTATGTGAACCAATATGAGTGCAAGAGGCACTCTACCATGGATTTTGGTTCGGGGCCCAAAAGGTTTAGCAATTTGAGAAGTAATATATGTCGACAAATGTAGTCTTTAGTTTATACGATTCTGATGGAATCACTGAAGTTTGTGGATAATATATTTATTCCCTTCTAACTCATTGTGTTTTCCTATAACAAATGGAGTTAAGGCGTTTCGATGTCCCGGCACCAAAACATTTGTGCACATTTATGCCGGGCTTTGGAAGATGAGCATCCAGTGAGGTGTCTTTCAACTTGATGTTGAATTACATTTACTGGTTAAGGTTTTGATTTCCTCTGTTTCCGCGGAAGCATATGAGAAGTTATATCTCGTGTTGTCAGATTTTCTCCCCCTCTTGCTCTCATTTGGGGAGAAGAGTGGTTTGTCAGGTACCTCCACTCTTCCTGACACTTTACTGCAGGAATATAGAATTTAGTGACACCTTGTCATCAGTAAATGTCTGTGGCAGATTTGCAATGTGTTGCAAATATATGATTCTCTAAACTTCTAGTTCAGATTCTTTGAGTACGTGGATATAAGGATTGAATGTCAATAACATTTATAATTTATTTCTCGGCATTCTTTGTGGTACTTATCTCCCCCTAATGCCGGAAAATATCCTTATTGCTTATGCAATCAGCATACGGGCTATGAATAATTTTGATTGACGGATAAATTGTTATTCCTCACATAGATCCCTAATTGTCTGTGAGTGCCCATTGATGTACGCTGGAGTGGTGATATCGGTATGTAACCAAATTATCGCAGATGAGAAATACTTTATTGATTTCCACGTAGTTACTACAAGGGGAAAGTAGTATAATATGCAGTTGGTATGATTTAGATCATACTTACGGTGTGTAAGGCCGTATTTGTCCAGCAAGAGGCTAGTAAATTTACAATTCTTTAAAAGTGGTCATGTAATTTATTTGACTATCTTTGATAAGAAATTTAGTTAAACCATTCTGGGTATGTACATAGGGTACTGAATGCAATCAGAAAAGTCTCGTGAAATGAGTTCAACGACATTGTCCATTCGAATGGGTTTATCTTTTGTTCAGGAGAATTTTGCTCCTACTTTGATAAGTTAAGCAATTTATCGGGTAAGATCATGGTTGTGTGTGATTAGAAACACACTTAAACAATTTATGAATGCGTATATGAGTACCATAAGTTATCTAAATTACCCCAGATAATGGTTAAGCAATCCACATATATCTTTTGAATGTGTTCAAGGAAGAATAAGTGGCTTGCTTAGAATTTTTAAGGTGAGAGTGCCTTAAAACTAATTTCCCCTATGTCACATGCGGTGCACATAAAATCTGATGATTTGGGAAAATGTGTAACTTGATAAGTTGTGACCAACAGAATTGTCAATAATTTTCTAATCATCCCCAAACCAGGATGGTTAAGGCTATCGAGCCTAATATTTAATTTATTAATACTTAGAAAATCATTGTGTACGCAACAATATTGAGTATGAATTGAAACACACATTCAAATTTATCTAATATTGTATCCAAGGGATATGATATTGGACATTTTACTACACGTAGTAGTACAAGTATAGGCTAATAATATGTTGGGATAATTAGGAGATTACCTGAGGTCTCCAATATTATTGAGTGCAAATGTTTTCATCCTCCATTTTCTACACTAGATTTTGGTCCTCCTTCTGATGAAAATTCTGAGAACAATCCTTTACCAGAATTTGGTTGTTAATTGCAAATTTTCAAATTTATCCCATTGAACCTATTGGCCTTTTAATAAATAAAAAATATTATGGTTCGACCATATGTTTGAGGGTTTGGTATGAAGGAAATATGCCCTAGAGGCAATAATAAAGTTATTATTTATTTCCTTATATCATGATAAATGTTTATTAATTCATGCTAGAATTGTATTAACCGGAAATATAATACATGTGTGAATACATAGACAAACAGATAGTCACTAGTATGCCTCTACTAGACTAGCTCATTAATCAAAGATGGTTATTTTTCCTAACCATAGACATGTGTTGTCATTTGATTAATGGGATCACATCATTAGGAGAATGATGTGATTGACATGACCCATTCCGTTAGCTTAGCACTTGATCGTTTAGTATATTGCTATTGCTTTCTTCATGACCTATACATGTTCCTGTAACTATGAGATTATGCAACTCCCGTTTATCGGAGGAACACTTTGTGTGCTACCAAACGTCACAACGTAACTGGGTGATTATAAAGGAGCTCTACAGGTGTCTCCAAAGGTACATGTTGGGTTGGCGTATTTCGAGATTAGGATTTGTCACTCCGATTGTCGGAGAGGTATCTCTGGGTCCTCTCGGTAATGCACATCACTATAAGCCTTGCAAGCAATGTGACTAATGAGTTAGTTGCGGGATGATGCATTACATAACGAGTAAAGAGACTTGCCGGTAACGAGATTGAACTAGGTATTGCGATACCGACGATCGAATCTCGGGCAAGTAACATACCGATGACAAAGGGAACAACGTATGTTGTTATGCGGTTTGACTGATAAAGATCTTCGTAGAATATGTAGGAGCCAATATGGGCATCCAGGTCCCGCTATTGGTTATTGACCGAGAATAGTTCTATGTCATGTCTACATAGTTCTCGAACCCGTAGGGTCCGCACGCTTAAGGTTTCGATGACAGTTATATTATGAGTTTATGAGTTTTGATATACCGAAGGAGTTCGGAGTCCCGGATGAGATCGGGGACATGACGAGGAGTCTCGAAATGGTCAAGACGTAAAGATCGATATATTGGACGACTATATTCGGAGTTCGGAAAGGTTCCGAATGATTCGGGTATTTTTCGGAGTACCGGAGAGTTACGGGAATTCGCCGGGGAGAAGTATTGGGCCTTATTGGGCCCTGCGGGAAAGGGAGAGGGGCTGCCTAGGGCAGGNATTTCAAGTCATAGAGTGACTTATGAAGTTTTACACAAAAATTGTTGCGATTTTCTTTTGGATTCGGAAGTATAAGCCCTTCAGGGATTTGAATAGAGATTTCCGAAATGAGAGACTCATATGAGTATGTAGCCACTTCATCCATCAACTGCATGGTTATTGTTATTATTTTTATTGCCAATGATATTTAGTATCGAAACATAATTTCGCTCATACCAAGAGGGTATGTTACATCATAATCGATGTCGGGTCTCTGCGTGAACCCTTTTGCTACAAGCCTCGCTTTCTCACCACCTCCTTGACTTTGTCTATGAATGAGAAGTTTTTAGTATTCTATATGGAAGATACTTATGAGGAGTAGGTATTACTGCGGTAAATACTACTCATTTGTAGAGCGAGTGCTATTCTTCATTACTTACTTCCTTTTATGTGAACCAATATGAGTGCAAGAGGCACTCTACCATGGATTTTGGTTCGGGGCCCAAAAGGTTTAGCAATTTGAGAAGAAATATGTGTCGACAAATGTAGTCTTTAGTTTATTTGATTCTGATGGAATCATTGAATTTTGTGGATAATATATTTATTCCTTTTAACTCCTTGTGATTTCCTACAACAAATGGAGGCAAGGTGTTTCGATGTCCCGGCACCAAAACATTTGTGCACATTTATGCCGGGCTTTGGATGATGAGCATCCAATGAGGTGTCTTTCAACTTGATGTTGAATTACATTTACTGGTTGAGGAATTGATTTCCTCTGTTTCCGCGGAAGCATATGAGAAGTTATATCTCGTGTTGTCAGACTTTCTCCCCCTCTTGCTCTCATTTGGGGAGAAGAGTGGTTTATCAGGTACCTCCACTCTTTCTGACACTTTACTGCAGGAATATAGAATTTAATGACACCTTGTCATCAGTAAATGTATATGGCAAATTTGCAATGTGTTGCATATATATGATTATCTAAACTTATAGTTCAGATTCTTTGAGTACGTGGATATAAGGATTGAATGTCAATAACATTTATAATTTATTTCTCGGCATTATTTGTGATACTTATCTCCCCCTAATGCCGGAAAATATCCTTATTGCTGATGCAATCAGCATACGGGCTATGAATAATTTTGATTGACGGATAAATTGTTATTCCTCAAATAGATCCCTAATTTTCTGTGAGTGCCCATTGATGTACGCTGGAGTGGTGATATCGATATGTAATCGAATTATTGCAGATAGGAAATACTTTGTTAATTTCCACGTAGTTACTACAAGGGGGTTAAGTAGTATGATATGCAGTTGGTATGATTTAGATCATACTTTCGGTGTGTAAGGCCGTATGTGTCCAGCAAGAGGCTGGTAAATTTACAATTCTTTAAAAGTGGTCATGTAATTCATTTGACTATATTTGATAATAAATTTAACTAAACCATTATGTATGTACATAGAGTACTGAATGCAATCATAAAAGTCTCATGAAATGAGTTCAACGACATTGTCCATTCGAATGGGTTTCCTTTGTTCAGGAGAATTTTGCTCCTACTTTGATAAGTTAAGCAATTTATCGGGTAAGATCATGGTTGTGTGTGATTAGAAACACACTTAAACAATTTATGAATGCGTATATGAGTACCATAAGTTATCTNCATGGTTGTGTGTGATTAGAAACACACTTAAACAATTTATGAATGCGTATATGAGTACCATAAGTTATCTAAATTACCCCAGATAATGGTTAAGCAATCCACATATATCTTTTGAATGTGTTCAAGGAAGAATAAGTGGCTTGCTTAGAATTTTTAAGGTGAGAGTGCCTTAAAACTAATTTCCCCTATGTCACATGCGGTGCACATAAAATCTGATGATTTCGGAAAATGTGTAACTTGATAAGTTGTGACCAACAGAATTGTCAATAATTTTCTAATCATCCCCAAACCAGGATGGTTAAGGCTATCGAGCCTAATATTTAATTTATTAATACTTAGAAAATCATTGTGTACGCAACAATATTGAGTATGAATTGAAACACACATTCAAATTTATCTAATATTGTATCCAAGGGATATGATATTGGACATTTTACTACACGTAGTAGTACAAGTATAGGCTAATAATATGTTGGGATAATTAGGAGATTACCTGAGGTCTCCAATATTATTGAGTGCAAATGTTTTCATCCTCCATTTTCTACACTAGATTTTGGTCCTCCTTCTGATGAAGATTCTGAGAACAATCCTTTACCAGAATTTGGTTGTTA
>LR880968.1:11644398-11674225 GCA_904067115.1 Aegilops sharonensis | reverse complement strand
ACAATACTGGTGCAATTGCCTTGGCAAAGGAATCCAGATTTCACACGAGAACCAAGCACATCAAGAGACGCTTCAATTCCATCCGGGACCAAGTCCAGGTGGGAGACATAGAGATTTGCAAGATACATACGGATCTGAATTGTGCATACCCGTTGACTAAGCCTCTTCCACGAGCAAAACATGATCAGCACCAAGACTCCATGAGTGTTAGAATCATTACTGTGTAATCTAGATTATTGACTCTAGTGCAAGTGGGAGACTGAAGGAAATATGCCCTAGAGGCAATAATAAAGTTATTATTTATTTCCTTATATCATGATAAATGTTTATTATTCATGCTAGAATTGTATTAACCGGAAACATAATACATGTGTGAATACATAGACAAACAGATAGTCACTAGTATGCCTCTACTAGACTAGCTCATTAATCAAAGATGGTTATGTTTCATAACCATAGACATGTGTTGTCATTTGATTAATGGGATCACATCATTAGGAGAATGATGTGATTGACATGACCCATTTCGTTAGCTTAGCACTTGATCGTTTAGTATATTGCTATTGCTTTCTTCATGACCTATACATGTTCCTGTAACTATGAGATTATGCAACTCCCGTTTATCGGAGGAACACTTTGTGTGCTATCAAACGTCACAACGTAACTGGGTGATTATAAAGGAGCTCTACAGGTGTCTCCAAAGGTACATGTTGGGTTGGCGTATTTCGAGATTAGGATTTGTCACTCCGATTGTCGGAGAGGTATCTCTGGGTCCTCTCGGTAATGCACATCACTATAAGCCTTGCAAGCAATGTGACTAATGAGTTAGTTGCGGGATGATGCATTACATAACGAGTAAAGAGACTTGCCGGTAACGAGATTGAACTAGGTATTGGGATACCGACGATCGAATCTCGGGCAAGTAACATACCGATGACAAAGGGAACAACGTATGTTGTTATGCGGTTTGACCGATAAAGATCTTCGTAGAATATGTAGGAGCCAATATGGGCATCCAGGTCCCGCTATTGGTTATTGACCGAGAATAGTTCTAGGTCATGTCTACATAGTTCTCGAACCCGTAGGGTCCGCACGCTTAAGGTTTCGATGACAGTTATATTATGAGTTTATGAGTTTTGATGTACCGAAGGAGTTCGGAGTCCCGGATGAGATTGGGGACATGACGAGGAGTCTCGAAATGGTCGAGACGTAAAGATCGACATATTGGACGACTATATTCGGAGTTCGGAAAGGTTCCGAATGATTCGGGTATTTTTCGGAGTACCGGAGAGTTACGGGAATTCGCCGGGGAGAAGTATTGGGCCTTATTGGGCCCTGCGGGAAAGAGAGAGGGGCTGCCTAGGGCAGGCCGCGCGCCCCCCCATGGCCTAGTCCGAATTGGACTAGGGGAAGGGGCCGCACCCCTTCCTTCCTTCCCTTCTCTCTTCCCCTTACTTGTCTCCTACTCCTAATACATGGAAGGACTCCTAGTTGGACTAGGAAAGGGGGAATCCTACTCCCGGTGGGAGTAGGACTCCCCATGGCGCGCCCCTCCTAGGGCCGGCCTCCTCCTCCCTCCCTCCTTTATATACGGGGGCAGGGGGCACCCCATGGACACACAAGTTGATCTACGTGATCGTTCTTAGCCGTGTGCGGTGCCCCCCTCCACCATATTCCACTTCGGTCATATCGTCGCGGAGCTTAGGCGAAGCCCTGCGCCGGAGAAGTCATATCGTCGCGGAGCTTAGGCGAAGCTCTGCGTCGGTGAAGCATCATCATCGTCACCACGCCGTCGTGCTGATGGAACTCATCCCCGACGCTTTGCTGGATCGGAGCCCGGGGATCGTCATCGAGCTGAACGTGTGCAGAACTCGGAGGTGCCGTACGTTCGGTACTTGGATCGGTCGGATCGTGAAGACGTACGACTACATCAACCGCGTTGTTATAACGCTTCCGCTTTCGGTCTACGAGGGTACGTGGACAGACACTCTTCCCTCTCGTTGCTATGCCATCACCATGGTCCTGTGTGTGCGTAGGAAATTTTTTGAAATTACTACGTTCCCCGACATGGTAATCATAGGAACAATATTTATATAATCACGCATCTGACAAACTTGAGAGTTGTCTTTTGATCATTTGAAAAGGATCAATTCCTATTAATAGATAATTCTGTCTTTGTTGTCTATTAGCCTCCACTTTACTTCGAATTCCTCATGGTGCTATCTTGTGACCACCAACTTGCATAGTATTCTCGGTACCAGCAAGAATTTTAAATTATGGTATAGCACCCGTTGGGTGAATCTGATGATTTTAAGAAATTCCATGTTTCTTGATCATAAAAATGGTAGTACCATCTTAAGAGAATGTAAAGGTGAATTAAGGGCTTTTCAACTGGATCTGTATATAGGAAAATATTTGATCACGAGATCTCAACTTGAAGTTGATTAAGTGATGAAATTGTGAAATAGACTTGAGGTCTTGAAAACTGAATGGTGGTCATCCGCGATGTGCTCATTCTCTGAAGGGAAATATTTGAAGTGAATAAATATTCAGCCATAATGTACTTAGCTTGAGAACTAAGTGAAGTTTGTGACATATAAAATGCATATCTACATACTTAGCTATAAGATAATAGCCATGACATATTATCCTGGCGGTGGAGTTATAGTGGCAACAATGCGTCAGGTGGATACAATGACTGATGTCATGAATCATCTTAAAATAAATCCACCCACCTAATTATGAATTTAGTGCATTTGAAAATGTAAGCAATGAAAATGATTTGTTTGAGAACAATCATGGCCAAGGTAATCCTTGGTGAACCTAGGTGTATCCTTCAATGCAACGCATGTGATGAAATCATTGTTAATATTTTGGACTTCATTCTTGAGGAAGTGTGTGACTTTAGAGTCACTGGCAAAACGTATAGACTTTGCATGTTTGACATTGGTTAGTCACGACGAAAGTATAACCACAATGTGATGTGGACATTGCAACAATGTTTGAGACACTTGCTATAAATTATGGTATCCATCTTGATGGATGGACGACACTATAATTAGAAATAGTGACATAGGCTTCACTGGCATGTATTTTACTTATGTAATAGAACGTAATTACCGGGATATGGCAATACTTGCGTAATATTCTATGACTTATTCAAGCAAAGTGAGGCTTAATTAACTGATATTCATGAAAAATATATGTTATTTTAGCATGTAGTGTTCATGCTTGGATACCTTTTACTATGAGAGTAAATATATATTTTTAGTGAACAACAACAATTGCATCAGAGGAGCAAATTTTTACGATAGCTGATGCTATACACTCATATGTGTAGACCTCAATTTATATAGGATAACACTTTGAAGATAGTCACCGGATGTGGTGTAGATCTCGCAGTAATAGAAAACATAGTCTGACTTTTGTCAGTAGATGTTCATAATTCTATTACCTTATGTTATGCTAAATATATGAAATCACTTTGAAGGTAGTCATCTGTCAAAGTGACACGATGTAGACCTTGCAGTAATAGTGGATAGTCTGCAAAATTTGCAGTAGATGCCAGTATTACCTTATGATATCTTGAGGTAGTCACATCTAATATTAATATTTGGAATAGCACTTTGAAGGTAGTAATCTTGTTAAAGTGACAAGATGTAGATCTCACAATATTGGTGGATAATCTGCAAATGATGCAGTAGATGCCACCAATATCTTATGACTCACAAATAAATTTTGAAGATAGTCCCATACTATAATTTTGTAGTATGAGTTTACATCAACATTTGCAAGAAAAATATATTTCAATTGCCAAAATAGAGTTGTTGTACACAGTTACGTGTTATAGAGATGCATGAGGCAAGAAGATTGAACACATTACAACTATTTTTTTAATATGCTTTACAGCAAGCATATAGACTAAAATGCAGACCAAACAAAGTCTGTAGACTTAAAACTGCAACCGCAAGTGTTAGAGACTGAATGACAATTTCAGAAATCTGGGTACTAAAACGTGCGGTTTAGTAAATCCCAGTTAACTCTTACTGGATCTGAAATAAATCCCAGTTAACTCTTACTGGATCTGAAATAAATCCCAGTTAACTCTTACTGGATCTGAAATAAATCCCAGTTAACTCTTACTGGATCTGAAACTGTAGGGGCATGATATGTTTATCTCCAAGTACAGGGTTGAATTGAATAAATTCCAAAGAAGATAATATTCCCAAAGACCCCAATTTCTTATCCCGTGCGAGCGTCGTGGCCATGGTAACTGCTGCCGCTGTGCAGTGCGGGCAGACCGGTGGTTGCGCCGCCGCGTTTTGCGCCTCGTGGGCTGCCTCTGCCCGGGCTGAGGACCGCGCTGCCGCACGCCGGCCTATGGCCGCCGCCGCGGAGCCGCGAGACACCGCGTTTGCTGCCGGGCGTTGCCATGCCGGGCACCGGCCGTTGGCCGCTGCCGCCGCTGTGCGTTACGCGCCTGGCCGCCTCATCGAAAAAGATGCAGGCCCGGAGTGCAGCCTCCGCCACGCCGGGGCCGTGGTCCACGGCCGCCTCGGGGTGCAGCGCTGGGAGCAGCCGGGCCGAAGGATGTCGCCACTCCGCGAGGAGCCTAGCCGAGGGAAACGTCGTCCGGGCCATGGGTCGCTGCCGAAGTTTGCTTTGGACGTCACTAATAACGATGCCCTAGAGGTTAGTATAACGAAATCGGAATTGAATCACCTGATTGATGTATGATGCAGAGTTGGTCTTTGCATTATTGTCGTTTTGTACGAGATGTGTCACAGGGATCTTGTATGTTTTCTTCTGATCCCCTTGCCGTTCTGCTGTAGGGCGCCGCACCAGAAGAGCGGTCGCCGCTCGACGCCGATGGGTACTGCGGGCGCGAGCACCGCGCTTGAGAGTGGCCTCGCCGGGCCGTCCATGGTCTGACATAGACACGCGCCCGAGGACTCTGTTGCCGGAGAGCCACGCGTCGGCCGTGTCTCTGCCTCCNTGGCCGCCTCATCGAAAAAGATGCAGGCCCGGAGTGCAGCCTCCGCCACGCCGGGGCCGTGGTCCACGGCCGCCTCGGGGTGCAGCGCTGGGAGCAGCCGGGCCGAAGGATGTCGCCACTCCGCGAGGAGCCTAGCCGAGGGAAACGTCGTCCGGGCCATGGGTCGCTGCCGAAGTTTGCTTTGGACGTCACTAATAACGATGCCCTAGAGGTTAGTATAACGAAATCGGAATTGAATCACCTGATTGATGTATGATGCAGAGTTGGTCTTTTGCATTATTGTCGTTTTGTACGAGATGTGTCACAGGGATCTTGTATGTTTTCTTATGATCCCCTTGCCGTTCTGCTGTAGGGCGCCGCACCAGAAGAGCGGTCGCCGCTCGACGCCGATGGGTACTGCGGGCGCGAGCACCGCGCTTGAGAGTGGCCTCGCCGGGCCGTCCATGGTCTGACATAGACACGCGCCCGAGGACTCTGTTGCCGGAAAGCCACGCGTCGGCCGTGTCTCTGCCTCCAGATGCGAGAGAGCCGCCTCGCCGCTGTTTCCCCTTCGCTTTCTTCTCTGCGGCCAAATCACTCTCGGTTACGAGCGTGCTGATAACGTGTTAAAGTAAACTGATTGAGAATGAATCTCTGAATTTCATTGATGATGATTGGGGTATATATACCCTCTCAACAGTCGCCAATTAAGGCGGTAATTACAAAGAGACATGTCCATACGAGCACATGCGTCCGCACGAAAGAGGAGAGGCGGTGGACATACACAACCGTCTAATGACGGTTTTAATTATAATTAATCCTAATTAATTTTATTCCTAACACATACCGTACGATATTACGATACGATACGCGGCAGAGCACTTTTGCCACCCACATAACCTGCAAAGCATTCTACTAGAGTAGCTTTAAAAGGAAAAACTTGACCCTCCAAAGCAATGTGTGCACGGCTGTCAACTAGTCGTGCTTGTCTCGTTGCCATGGCGGTGTGAGGCCAACTTCAAAGCACGACTCCAAATAAATGTCTGTTTTGTTCGGATTTTGTCCGTTTAGGGCGATAAAATGGAGGCCGTTGTCCGGTTTAGCCTCTCCGACGATCAGTGCACCCGTCGCGCGGCCACATCGCATTTTGGCCGGCCCGAGATGAAAGAAAAAGAGACCGGGCACCCATTTTGGCTGACTCCAGATGAAAAAAAGGGACCGACCCTACCTTTCTCGTACCATCATGCTCCCAATGCATCTGTAGGGGCCAATCTCCAAGATGGCGGCGGGCCCTATTGTCAAAGTGTGGCATGCTCTTCTTCTTGGAGGAGCGGCACCAGGTGGAGGCCGTCGTCTGGTGTGGTGGCCGATGGCGATAGTGTCACGTAACTATGACATGGTGGCGATCCCTATTGTCCGATGGGGTTCCATAGGTGATTTGGGCATTTAGGGGCCCTTCTGGATTGGGTGTGCACCTGTCATATCAAAACGTGGGCGAGTTCATAATACGGGGTTTTACGGGATTCCTTCTCGTTAACTAATCTTGACCCCCTGATTTTCAGGGGGTGTGGGCCCCTCGCCCCCCCTTTCTTCCAATCATTTCATTCCAGCTAGGCATCCCGCGTAGAGTTAGTAAAAACCTGTCCGTGCGTGCAGCATCGCTCGTGGTGATTCATATGGCCAATGGGGTGTCATAGACGGTTTCGGGATTTATCGCCTCTCTGGATTGTGCGTGCACCCGCCATACCAAACCATGGGGGGCGCCAATTTGTTAACAAAGGATCTCGCGGTCACACGAGTCTCCCACCATGAGCGCAAAATTGGGAGGGTCAACAAAAAATTGGCTTGGATCCAAAATTTTGGGAGTTATCCAAATGCATGCACCACCCACCGGTAAAGCCAACAATTTGGTAAGGTAACTTCGGGCTGCCATTAGTCTCACTAGTAAAAAGGCCCGTGCGTTGCAACGGGAGAGAAAAATACCACACGCTCTTAATTTATTAAAAAAAAGGTCTATAATGTGAGAATTTGTAGCAACGGCCAAAACAAAGATGGTCTTCACCTACAAAAGCGTGGTTTAATATTTCATAGGTATTCTATTTCAACACGGCTTACATCATATAGATTTAATCCATACAAAAAAAGCGGGCAAATGATTATGCATTTATTCATGCCATGTGTGAAATGGGGTATTGTTACAGGTCAGTAAAGAAAAAAGACCAAAACAGACGATGCCACATTAGCACACTATGAAGACATGTGTGCATCAAGGGCGGTTTTCAGTTTAAGCATCACCAACTTAGGGTAACTCTCTTAAACACTTCTTTTCACATGCATATTTTTTAAATACATGAAGAATTGTTAAAAAGATGCAGGATTTTTTAAGCATAAAGAAATATATGTTTTGTCTGGAAACGAACATTTTTGTATGGTCTCTTGTGGCAGGTACTTGCGTCCATATTTCATCACTATTTCTTGCCATATATGTCATAGGTATTGGTCCCTGTTTTATCATTATTTATATCTTGTCAAACATGTCTTTCATTTTATTTTTTGTCGTGCATGCCTCCTTTTTTACTTTTTGCCATGCATGTCCTCTCTTTCTTCTTCTTATATATAGGAGAATAGCGCAACATCTCATCTTTATCGGATCTCCTCTGCATTTTCTCTTTTATTTCTTTTATAGCGACATCCCATCTTTATTGGGTTCTTTTTTTTTTGTCATGCATGTTCTTATTTATTGGGTGTCTCTACCAAATTTATCTTCAATTTCATGTCCAATCCTAATTTTGCTAAGGTGTTCATCCCCAATCTGAATCACTACCGGTATGACAGAAAGACGTATAATGCATTATTGACTCAGATTGCACCCTAGATAGTATCTTTTTTAAATTGTTAATAGGTAAAATAACATCATATTCATATTCTACATATTTTTCTAATCAAAATTCGTATATAACATGTTAAACTTGGAGTTACGTTTTAGAAGATATGAGTATTTTAAAAAAGACATTTGATATCTACTGCAGGTTTAATGTTAGAAAAATCAGAGGGTTTTCTATAAAATAGTATCACGGATTAAGAATACTTATTTTTTTAGTAGGTATAGATTGCCTTGCTTCTATTTTAATAAATTTATGGTTGTGTTTACTCGAGAAAGCAAAGGCCAAGGGTTTCTCCCCGGACCCGGCCTTTCTCGTACCGTCATGCTCCCAATGCGGCTACAGGGGCCAATCTCCAACATGGCTGCGGGCCCCATTGTCAAAGTGTGCCATGCTCTTATTCTTGGAGGAGCGGCACCGGGCGGAGTCTGTCGGCTAGGGCGGTAACTATGACATGGTGGCCATCCCTATGGTCTAATGGGACATTTACGGGGCTTTCTGGATTGTGTGTGCGCCCGTCATATCAAAACATGCGTGAATTCACAAACAAAGGATGTCGTGGCCACGTGAATCACACTCGTCGGGCGCAAAATCAGCATGGACAACTGAAAAAGCAACTGTTTTCACTCTCCGCTAGCTGGTATACTCTTCTGCTATGAATGGAACAAAAAAATCAGTGGTTCAGATCTAATTTCTTCTTATAGAAGAAAACTATGCGGGTGAAATCACGAAAATTTGCTCTTGACGGGAGTCGAACCCCGATTTGCAAGGAAACACCACCGTGTCCTTGCCACCAGGCTACATCCCTATTTTTTGGGGGAGTTATCCAAACGCGTGCCATGCCTATCGGTCAACTCCAATATTTTGGCAGTGTAACTCTCGGCTACCATTGAGTTTGTAAGTAGATTGTTTTGGTGTTGATAACTCTTGGCCTCGGTTGTCGCCGCCGTCCGACCAAGTCGTAGCTTGCTGGAGAGGTTGTCCCCGCAGGAGGTGTGGCGACGAGAAGAGCCTTCGCCCGGTCGGGAGACGAGCCATGCGCTGCTCTCGCACACTTCGTCCATGGATGCATTCAAGTTGCGCTACCGCCTCTACGTGGTGTTAGCCATGACGGTTGGCGGTGGCGAGGAGACCGTGCCGCGGGCAGCTCTTCCGGCGTCCTTGGAGCAGCGTTGCGGCAAGGTGCCGTCGGAGCTTGTCATCGAGGTCGCGTGCCACTCGCATAACCTATGCCCGACCTTCTCGATGAAGGAGAAGTGCACTAAGGTGCTCCATTCGTCGATGAAGCTAAAGTGTTGCCGCCGCTGGATCCAGTTTTCATGCTGGAGCAGATTGATTCGTGCGGAGCCGGGGGGCTCTATAGTACAAGGGCAAGCTCAGATTCGAAGGCCTCCCGAACAAGTCCTGGACTACGGGAGTCGATGAAAGTTGTTCTGATGGAACTTGGTGGCAACCCGGTCGAGATCCTGGCGCCAACAAACCACCGCCAGCTCGAGGAAATGGGTTGGCTACGTGACCCGTTCTATGTTGGCAAGCTGGTGACACGTGTCAAGCTCAAAATCAAGAGGGGCAACTAAAAAGCAAGCGTTTTCACGCTCCACTAGCTGACATAGTCTTGTGCTATCAATAAAAGCAAAAAATAAATTAAAAAGTCAGTGACTCGGATATAATTTTTTGGTAGTTATCCAAATGCATGCCATGCTCATCAGTCAATACAAATAGTTCGGTAGAGTAACTCTCGGCCGCCATCCAATTTGTAAGTGGATGTTTACACTTATAGTGTCGATGACTTGGTTTCATTTCAATATAGAAAGATTATTTTGTTAGAAAATGTATTTTTTTTCTAACAAAGCACATTCATATAAAAAAGAATTATGATCATGTGTATTAGAAGTCACTTTATTATTAGCAGTCTAAGCAGTGTACAGAGATAAGTTTGGCCCTTAGGATGGGGATGGCTTCAAAAGCCCTTTTGGAACTACATCAGGAACCTTTGCTGCAAAGAAAATTACAGCTAGGGAAAGATGTACTTGAGAAGGATTTCTTAGCAAGATTATGAGCCATAGAGCTTTTAATCATTGGAATGTGCTCAATCCTGTAAGAATGAGGACTGAAGACAAGATCAAAGAAATCAACAAAGCAGGTCGTTTGCTCCAAATGTCCAGGATGCCGAATCAAATCCTTGGCCTCCGGAATTTCTACCAAAGTCCTGCAATCAGATAAAAAAGAAGCAGTGTTCCAGTTCAAAGCACTGGGGACTGCAGCTGCTAGAAGAAGTCCCATTGCTTCAGAGTGCAAAACTGAACAAACTTTCATAGGAGACGTTTGGATAAATATGGAAGACTCCGGGAGAAGCTTCATCAGGAATTACTGCAGGGTTATATGCTGCATCAACATGTTGAGTATTCAATGCAACGACCTGGGCCTTGCTGTGCCTTGAGTGTGTGGATGGCCGTTGGGCCGGCCTAGCGTGGCCTGTAATAGAACCGTTATATAGCTAGCGTGTGGAGAGGGGAAAGAGAACTGGCAATTGTAAACATTATTCTCTGGAATACAATCCTTCCTCTGTGCTTCTTCTTCCTCCCCACGCAATTTCCTTCTGTCTCTCGTTACCACATCCTGGCGTGACGCAAGGAGTTGCTGCGATTCCGTAGCATCTGGTATTCAGAGCCGTGTATCGATCCGCTTCCTCTGTTTTCCCCAAAATTTTCATCCACATCTCGCGATCAATCCATCGATTAACTCCTAATTCCAGGCAAGGGTGCGGATCCCCTCGGGTGATTCCGCGCAAAACACCTCGGTGTACCTGCGTTTGGTTGAGTAGATCGATCGGATCCAACGGCGCGGTCCACCAAGCCGACGATCTCCGCTCGTATGGCGGCAGCGGAACTCTCCCTGGCGGATCTGCAGAAGCTGGTGCAGGACACGATCCAGCAGAGCAAGGCGGTGTCCGAAGCTGGGGCGGCCACGGCGAAACGCGTCAACGAGCTCCAGGACTCGCTTGACAAGTACGCCGCCTCTTCTGCCAAGGCCTTCGATGCGCTGGCACAGACGACCACCGCGTCGCTGGGACGCACTGAAGCGACTCTCGGCAGGGTCCTCATCGCCAACAATTCACTAGATGCAGCGATGGCTGAGATGAAGCAGACGTTGGATGGTGTTCTGCGCCGTGTGGATCAACTCGAGCATGCACCTCCGACGGGACAAGCGCAGCCACAGCCGCAGCAGCGATCCTCCACAGTCCGCGCGGAAGGGCAGAGCAGTCTCCAGGCGCCTCAGGCTGCAGAGTACCGTGGACCTCGTCCAAATCGGCAGTCGACAACAGTGGGTGAGCAAAATCAGTCTCCGTTTCATACTGCTGAAGTTTTTTCGGATGAGGATTCAGACTTGTCACCGGCTCATACTCACCGAGCACATCACAGTCAGTACAAACCAAGGATTCCTCACTCCGATTTTCCCAAGTTTGATGGGGAGGACCCCAAGTGGTGGAAGCAGCAGTGTGAAAAATATTTCCGCATGTATAAGGTCCAACAGGAACTATGGGTTGATTTTGCCACAATGCACTTCGCAGGCAATGCAGCTCTCTGGCTTCAGACATACGAAGCCATGCACACGATCGACAGTTGGGCAGCGCTGTGTGTAGCAGTGTTTGCGAAGTTTAACAGAAACAAATATACGAGAGCGATTGATGTTTTCTTTGTGTTGAAGCAGACAGAAACTGTGGATGAATATGCCCATGTGTTCGAGGAGCAGATGCACAAGCTGCTGGTGTACAATCACTCCTATGATGAAACATTCTTCATCAATCGCTTTGTACAAGGACTGAAACCATCCATCAGAGCACCGGTCAAGTTGCAACAACCAACTTCAGTCGATATAGCTTACTCCTTGGCTCAAACACAAGAAGCACTGCTCGCAGAGGACACCACAAAATACAGCAAGAAATGGGAGCCACGTTTCAGCCCCAAGCCATATATACATCAAGGTTTAATAGGCTCTGCACCAGCAGACAAGAGACCTGAAGAGCAGCCACGGGTATCAGATAAAGTGGACAATCTCAGGGCTCAGCGCAGAGCAAGAGGAGAATGCTTCAAGTGTGGAGAAAAATATGGACCAGGTCACAAATGCCCCAGTAAAGTGCAGTTACATGTAATGGAAGAACTATGGGATGCTCTGCAGTCACAAGAATCTGTTGTTAGTGACTCTGACAGTGAACATCGACCAACTGAACCCACTGATAAGGAGAGTGATGATTGTATGAAACTATCTGTGCAAGCAGCTACTGGAACATCTTCTAAGGAAAGTATCAAATTACAGGGCATGGTGGGGAAACACCAACTGCTGATCTTGGTAGATTCCGGGAGTTCCACTAATTTTATTAGAGCAGATTTGGCCAAAGAACTAAAATGTTCAATAGAAGATATTCCTGCAGCAACTGTTATTGTTGCCAATGGGGGTACCTTGCCCTGCACTACACAAGTGCCTAATTTATAGTGATTTTGTCAGGGTCAAACGTTCAACACTCAACTGAAGGTTCTACCACTGGGCACTTATGACATCATACTGGGTATGCAGTGGCTTGAAACTATGAGCCCCATGTGGGTGGATTGGAGGAAAAAATAATGAGGTTCAAATATCAAGGAACAAGAATAACACTTCGAGGTGTTAAAGACCAACCCAATGCATGTAAGGCCATCTCTGGGAAACACTTGCAAGGGTTACTGAACACTGGAGCAGTTGAACAAGTTATTCATCTATGCCATATGGCAGAAAGACCTATGTCAGAAACTGACATACCACCGACAGTGCAGCCCCTGATCAACAGACACAAACAGCTGTTCAATACCCCTACTACCCTGCCGCCTTACAGAGAATTTGACCACCAGATACCTCTCATACCTGGAACAAAACCTGTGAATGTAAAACCTTATAGATACAATCCAATGCAGAAACAAGAGATTGAACAGCAAGTAGCTACTATGCTTCAACAAGGAGTGGTTCAGCACAGCTGCAGCTCTTTTGCCTCCCCTATTCTGTTGGTCAGAAAGAAGGATGGCGCCTGGAGGTTTTGTGTGGACTATAGGATGTTAAACTCTGTCACAGTCCAACACAAATATCCCATGCCTATAGTAGAAGAGCTACTGGATGAATTAGCAGGAGCCAAATACTTTACCAAATTGGATTTGAGATCAGGATACCATCAAATCAGGTTGATAGCAGGTGAGGAGCATAAAACAACATTTAAAACTCACCATGGCCTATATGAATTCAAAGTTATGCCCTTTGGGCTAACTAATGCACCTGCAACATTCCAAGCTGCAATGAACATCCTGTTTGCTGTGCTACTAAGGAAATGTGTGTTAGTCTTTATGGATGACATACTCATCTACAGTAAAACTCTAGAGGAGCACCTCCAACATCTAGAGCAAGTCTTTACAATTCTGCAAGAGAATCAACTGTATGTGAAGCTCAGCAAGTGTTCTTTTGCCCAACAAGAACTAGAATACTTAGGACATGTCATAAGTGGAGCTGGAGTTCAGACTGACCCAGCTAAAATTGCAGCAGTTCAGAACTGGCCTGTACCAACCAATGTCAAGCAAGTGAGAGGATTTTTGGGACTCACAGGTTATTACAGGATGTTTATCAAAAACTATGGGATTATCAGCAGAACTCTCTCTGACTTGTTGAAGAAGGATGTGATATTCGAGTGGGCACCTACTACAGAAGCTGCATTTCAAAGCCTTAAAACTGCTCTGGCTCAAGCCCCGGTTCTAGCTCTACCTGATTTCAAGAAAACATTCGTCATTGAGACAAATGCTAGTAACAGTGGCATTGGAGCAGTACTCATGCAGGAAGGACACCCTATCTCCTACTTGAGCAAAGCATTGGGTCCTAAAGCTCAAGCTCTATCCACATATGAGAAGGAATGTTTGGCTGTCATCCTGGCAGTGGATAAGTGGAAAAGTTACTTACAGCATGCCCCCTTTACACTGTCAACCGATCACAGGAGTCTGACACACCTGCAAGATCAGAAAATCACTAGTCCTATGCAGCAGAAAGCTCTCTTAAAACTGCTTGGACTAAGATACACCATCACATATAAAAAAGGTCAGGATAATACAGCTGCTGATGCATTGTCCAGATCACCTGCTCCTGTTGAACTGCATACCATATCATTCTGCACACCTAAATGGTTGAGTGTGGTAGCTGAAGGGTATCAGCAACACCAAGAGGATAAGCAATTGTTACAAGAATTGGCTCTGACTGGCTCTAATGAGAAAAGGTATGTGCTACACCAAGGGATCATCAGATATAAAGACAGAGTATGGCTGGGTCACAACACTGAAGCTCATCAGGATATTATGTTATCTCTACACTCTAGTGGAGTGGGGGGTCATTCTGGATTTCAAGGAACATATCAAAGAATTAAGGCACTGTTTGCTTGGCCTGCTATGAAACAAGACATTCAGAATTATGTGAAGGGCTGCACTGTATGTCAACAAGCCAAAGCTGAGCATGTAAAAAAACCTGGACTGCTCAGCCCTTTGCCAGTCCCTAAAGAAGCTTGGAACATGGTCACCATGGATTTCATTGGTGGTCTTCCCAAGAGCAAACACTTTGACACTGTACTGGTTTTCATTGACAAATTCAGCAAATACGCTCACTTCATTCCGTTGTCACATCCATTCACTGCTCTCCAAGTGGCTCAACTGTACATGGATCATGTGTATAAACTGCATGGCCTTCCTCAAGTAGTGGTAACGGACAGAGATCCTATCTTCACAAGCACGTTGTGGCAAGAGTTATGCAAGCTTTCTGACACGAAGATGAACATGAGTTCTGCTAGTCACCCAGAAACCGATGGCCAATCAGAGAAGCTCAATCAGTGCCTGGAAACATTCCTGAGATGCATGGTACACTAGGCTCCCAAGAAATGGGCATACTGGCTGCCTCAAGCCGAGTACTGGTACAATACAAACTACCACTCAGCTCTGGGACATACACCATTCCAAGTGTTATATGGCTATCAACCCAGACATTTGGGCATTTCCAATCTGCAGAGTTCTCTATCTTCAGATCTCTCCGGCTGGCTGGCTGAACGTACATTGATGCAAGGGTTGATTCGGGAACACCTCCTCCGAGCACAACATAGGATGAAAGCGCAAGAGGATAAACACAGGTCTGACCGACAGTTTGCAGTGGGTGATTGGGTCTATCTGAAACTGCAACCTATGTTCAGCAATCAGTGGTGAGACGCTCCAACCACAAGCTCGGATTCAAGTACTTTGGATCCTACCAGATCGTGGAAAAGATTGGCATTGTGGCCTACCGACTGGACCTTCCAGCATCAAGTAAAATCCATCCTGTAGTTCATGTGTCCCTGCTGAAGCCGGCCAAGCCCCCAGACCAGACTGCAGCACAGACAGAGACGCTTGATTTACTACTTCTGTCAACGTCTATGACACCGGCACAGGTATTGCAATCCCGTTTGGTGCAGGTTGGCGGACACACGCGACAGCAACTGAAGATTGCATGGAGAGGCCTTCCTGTGTCCATGGCAACTTGGGAATGCGCGTCGGATGTGGCGCGAACGACAACAGCGTGATGATGAACAGTCCGAGGGCGTCCTGTTGCTTAAGGGGAGGGGCATGCAACGACCTGGGCCTTGCTGTGCTTTGAGTGTGGATGGCCGTTGGGCCAGCCTAGTGTGGCCTGTAATAGAACCGTTATATAGCTAGCGTGTGGAGAGGGGAAAGAGAACTGGCAATTGTAAACATTATTCTCTGGAATACAATCCTTCCTCTGTGGTTCTTCTTCCTCCCCACGCAATTTCCTTCTGCCTCTCGTTACCACATCCTGGCGTGACGCAAGGAGTTGCTGCGATTCCGTAGCAAATTCATACATAGAGAAGAGTTGGGAGACTTTTTTGACAGAAGGCCTCCTTTCTTCCTCATTATCCCCCCGTAAACCCGCATTAAGCGTCGCTTTGGTGTCATGGATAACATTTCTTGACATGAGATAGATAGATTGCAACAACAGATGCAAATGAAATGCTTGCAAGTTGGAGTGAAGAAGATGCATTTCACGACAGGATTAGCACCCTACAACTACAATGACATAAAAGTTGACTACTAGGTAGGATAGGAGTAGGACTAGCATCAAAGATGAAGTGCATCTGCTAATAAACATCACCCAAATAAGTAGTAGTACTTAGTTTAAGCTGGAACTCCAAAATAAGCAACCACGAACTGCCTTGAGCGAGTGCTGGACCTAATCACAGCAATGCGTCCATGGACCAAGGGGAGAGCTTGTCGATGCGGATGTGCAGGGGAACTTCCATGGACGCAGCCCCGTCCCCTGCTGCTGCCACCAGGTACATTCGCGGCACTGTCAGGAACGTCGGCTCCCCCGCGGCGAGCACCGCGCCGGGCGACGAGCTGCTCCTCATGTGCATGTCCACCAGCACCATGTCCTCCTTGCCGCACTTGGCCGGCTCCAGGTTGACCCACATCTTGCACGCGAACCGCGGCCGCGTCGCCGCGCTCGCCCTGGCGCACACCACGGACACGGCGGTCACGCCGGCGCCGAGCGCGCCCACGGTCAGGACGAACACGCGGTTGTCGTCGTCGCCGAGGAGCACCAGCCGCGGCGCCGACACCGGCAGGCGGAGCTGGCTGGCCTTGCCGTACTGCACGGCGCGCACCGGCATCGAGTGGACGGTGTGGAGGTGGCCGGCGAGCGCCTGCGGCGCGCCCACGTAGCCGCAGCCGGGCTCCGTGCAGCGGCAGGGCGCGTGCGGGCACGCGGTCTGGTGCTCGGCGACGTCGTGGTAGGTCACGTACCTCGGGCAGCCGGCGTTGGGGCACCCGATCCGGGTGGAGGACACGAGGGCGTCCAGCGCGGGGCAGGGGTCGAAGAAGCCGCCGCCGTCCACGCACGCCTTGCACTGGCCGCAGGGCAGCTGGGCGACGCAGCCGCCGCAGGCCAGGTGCCCCGCTTTGCACTGCAGGCAGGCACACAGAAATCGGAGTCCGTCGGTAAATCAGCACATCTTCTTGAGGAAAAGAAAAGAGCGGAAATGGATCTTTCACCGGCCGGCACGGCACCGAGTGTGGAAGAGAAAAGGAACCTGGAAGATGGGGGGCTTGAAGGGGAGGGTGCAGAGCGGGCAGTGGAGCAGGCGCTTGTCGATCCTCACGGCGACCTCCTCTCTCGGGCTGTACGCGACGATGGCGCCTCCGTCTCCTCCTTCGGCCGCGAGCTCTTGCTTCACGGAGTGGGCGTCGGGCAGGTCCAGGCGCGGCTTCTTGGCGCTCTCCTCGTCGGCCTTGTCCGGCGAAGCCCTGCTCCTCCCGTCGACGTCGGCGGCGGCGCCCTGCATCCTGGCTGGCCGGACTTTGGGGAAAGAAATCAAAATCAAAACCCCTGTCTGTGTGTCTCTTGTAGGAGGTGGGGAAGAGGAGAAGAGCAGAGGTGTGATGAGGACAAAAGGTGCCGAGGATAAATGCCACACTACACTACACTGTAGTAAATGCTTCCCTCCTCATTGACCGGTGCTGTAAATGCTTCCTCATTGACCGGTGCTTGTAGATATCTAGTGGTTGTAATAATTAGCGTAATCAGTCTATTATGGTTAAAGCAACTCCGATTGGGCGTCCGACGACGATTTCGTCCGGTTTTTGTCCGTTTGGATCAGCTGCCCGTCCGGTGTCCGTTCTCTTTTAGATATGGATCGGCAGGGCGCTCAACGCGCCGACCCATATGTACCGGCGTGGCTGCCACACCCCTATTTTTTTGCATGATTGCATAGTTCAAAATAAAATCGTTTTGGACCGAATAAAATAGCATAGTTTATTACAAGCCAAATGAAAATAAAAATGTCTCACATAACTCTCACATAGTTTTGCAAAGAGTAAAATGCATCACAAGTCCTAAAACTATCATAGGTGTGTCAGTTTAGTCCTATAACTTTCAAGCTGCACTTTTGAGTCCTAAAACTATCAGAAGTATGTCAGTTTAGTCCTATAACTTCGAAACTGCACTTTTGGGTCCTAAAACTATTGGAGGTGTGTCATTTTTAGTCCCATAACTTCAAAATTGCGGTTTTGGGTCTCAAAACTATGTATGTTTGTTCATCTGAGGTCCTAATCTTGCATGGCCACTATCCATGGTGCATTTTTTTAAATGAGCCCTTTGTATGTGTTTATATCCCCCAAAGTGGTACATACGCTTCCACGTTGCAGTGTGTCCTGCAACCTGCATGGCCATGAGCTGCACGGTAGCCTCCCTGAGAGGTTTGGCGTGACCGTCGGGGAGACCCCGAGCTAGTCGGCATGAAGGACGACATCCCTCTCCCTCGGCGAGGCCGCCGGGGAGATCCCGAGCCAATTGGGATGGAGTACGCCATCCCACCTCTCTCTCTCTCTCTCTCTCTCTCTCTCTCTCTCTCTCTATGTTTGATGATATCGTCGTTGCCCCGACACCCTTGCCGTAGAGTTGGCCGTGCAGGCTGTTGTTTGGGCACGAGCATGGTCATAGGTGGTGAGCTGTCGGGCGACACAGAGGAGTGCGCGGAAACTGCAAAGCTGGCGCAGAGGTCGTCAAGAGTGACACAACCCTAGAAGTAGCCATAGGTGGGTAGCAATTGAACGTTGTGCGACATGTCGTTCTGCTGCTATTGGGGGAGGCTGAGATGACCGGTCTACTCTCCTCGCTGGAGCTCAAGCCATCATTCCACTGATGGCCTATGTACCGTCGCCTCTGAGCATTCTGTGCGTGGGAGAAGACGAGCGCGTGAGAATGAGGCGAGACAACGCTCTAGTTTTTTTGCATATTTACCTGGTGGGCCCATTGGGTCAGGTCAACGTGGCTACAATCCAAGCATTTCCAAGTGACTCGTTGATGGGTCAATGCTAACCATGCAAGCTTAGGACCTAAGAGGAATAAACTTACATAGTTTTGGGACCCACAACTACTGTTTCAAAGTTATAGGACTAAACTGACCACCTTTGATAGTTTTAGGACCCAAAAGTGCAGTTTCGAAGTTATAGGACTAAACTGACACACCTCTGATAGTTTTAGGACCCAAAAGTGCAGTTTCAAAGTTATAGGACTAAACTGACACACCTCTGATAGTTTTAGGACTTATGATGCATTTTACTCTTTTGCAAATCGAATAAAAGAATATACATTTATTGGCTGCCAACATGAGCCCACATATGCTCAACCAAATCATTTTGCAGTTGCACGTGAGTTTCCTAATCACGCATATCTTCATGAAATTGGGTGAACTGTTTAAACGTTGCCGCTACTCTATGCTCAGGCACAACATTCTCACCCTGAAAATGAAAGCCTTGATCATACAGACGTTTCGGGCGCTCGTCTTCTACGATCATATTATGCATGATCACACAAGCAGTCATTACCTCCCACAGTTTCTGCGTGCTCCAGGTATTAGCAGGATACCAAACGACGCCCCATCGAGATTGCAAAACACCAAAGGCACGCTTGACATCCTTCCTAGCACTCTCTTGCTCTTGGGCAAATCTTTTCCTCTTCTCTCCGACAGGGTTGGGTATTGTCTTGACAACAGTGGTCCACTGAGGATAGATACCGTCCCCCAGATAGTATCCTTTGTCGTAGGTGTGACCGTTGATAGTAAAGTTTACCGGTGGGCTGTTGCCTTTGGCAAGCCTAGCAAACACCGGCGAGCGCTGGAGCACGTTGATATCATTGTGTGATCCGGCCATGCCAAAGAAAGAGTGCCAGATCCAGAGATGTTGAGACGCCACGGCCTCAAGTATGACAGTGCAAGCCCTGACATGGCCCTTATACTGTCCTTGCCAAGCAGAAGGGCAGTTCTTTCACTCCCAATGCATGCAGTCTATACTACCAAGCATCCCTGGGAAGCCCCTGCTGGCATTCATCGCCAATAAAGGGGTTGTATCTTCAGCAGTCGGCTCTCTCAAGTACTCAGGGCCAAACACAACAATAATAACCTTGCAGAACTTATACAGAGACTCTAGCCAAGTAGACTCGCTCATACGGACGTACTTGTCAATGAGATCACCGGGCGCTCCATATGCAAGCATTCGGATGGGGGCAGTGCATTTCTGATAAGAGCAAAAACCAATCTTGCCAACGGCATCCTCTTTGCACTCGAAATAGTCATCATAGCCGACCACCCCTTCTCTAATACGGTTGAATACATGCCTACTCATACGGAAACGGCGGCGGAATTTCTGATGTTTGAACAACGGGTTTGTTGTATCAAAGTAGTCCTTCCAAAGAAGGAAATGCCCGCTCTCTCGGTTGCGATTCAACGCCGAAAGGTGGCCCGGAATGGAGCCACGGAACAATGGCCGCTGGCTGTTGAGGTGGTGATGGACCAATACGACAGCCAATATCTCCTTGTCGTCATCGGAGGACGAATCGTCGGAGTCGCAAAGGAAATTATGAAAAAAAAACTCGTCGGCGGAGTCCATTTTTTTCCTTGGCAAACTGTCGAACAGCTTGCAGGCGTCGGCGAAGGAGATGGCCGGCGAAGGGACTCGCGGCTCGCACGGACCAGCTGCTGTCCTGCCGGCGTCCGACGAGCGTGCCGGCTTCCGACGAGCGTGCCGGTGAGGATCTGGCCGGGCGGTTTCTTGGTCGGGGACGGCTGTGTGGTGGGGGGCGGGGGGGGGGGGGGGGGGAAGCAGTCGGCTCCCTGGGGAAAGGGGGCTGGGGGGGGGGGGGGGGGGGGGGGGGGGGGGGCGGGGGGGGGGGGGGGGGGGGGGGGGGGGGGGGAAGCAGTCGGCTCCCTGGGGAAAGGGGGCTGGGGGGGGGGGGGGGGGGGGGGGGGGGGGGGCGGGGGGGGGGGGGGGGGGGGGGGGGGGGGGGGAAGCAGTCGGCTCCCTGGGGAAAGGGGGCTGGGGGGGGGGGGGGGGGGGGGGGGGGGGGGGCGGGGGGGGGGGGGGGGGGGGGGGGGGGGGGGGAGGGAAGCAGTCGGCTCCCGGCGGCAAGAGGGCTGTGGCGGGCGACGTGGGGGTGGGCGGCGTAGCTGGGTGGATGTGGAGGCCCCGGCAGCTGGCAGAGTCGCCGACAAAAATGGGCGGCGGCGTCGACGGCAGAGGAGGAGGGCGAGGGTTGCTGTTGGATGGGGGAGGGCGATGTGACACAGACCAACGGGCCCAGTGGGAGACACAAACCCGGCTCAAAAATGGGCCAGGAATGGGTCGCCCACGGACGAAAAGCGGACGCGTGTCCGTTGGGTCGGCGCGTTGGGCCGACTTTTCTGTCCGCGCTGATCCAAACGGACAGCGGGACGAAATGGGTCGCCCCATTGGAGTTGCTCCTAGGGTAGTAATTGTGAGTACTTACATGTATTTTGTAAACATCTACTGTGTTCTTAACCAGATTAGTACTATGAGACATATCACTGTTAAGATATTTTGTACTGTATATGCTGTGAGTACTTCCTTGTGTATACTCGATTGTGGGTCACCATTGTTGTGCTCTTAATCAATTCTATTATTGCTACTTTATCCATATATTCATGTTGCCTTTCTTTTAAGTACCTACAAGTGTGCGATAAAAGGTTGACTATTGCAGATCCATGTTGTTCTAGAAAAATTGAGGAACATAAATGTAAACACATGTGTGTGTCTTTTTTTTGCACATTTTCCTGCTTCCTTGATTCACGGTGGAGTATTTCTGACTCCATCGCCAGAACATAACACCATCAAACACGTGGGAGCCCATAAAAAGAAAGGGATACATGTGTAAGCACGAAGAACACGCGTAACCAAACGGTACAAAGGAGCACACAGACGCGTCACAACTTCTCACCCAAGTCACGACACATCCCGCCTTTCTCACTGTTATCGACCGACACAGACGCAATGGCTAGTGAGCTGGCTGCCACCAGCAAATAACAACAACATAACCACAAGCCCCCGAAAGATCCCTGGAATAGGGTACTGGATTTTGGAGACCCCCCGACGCCAAAAATCTTGATTAGCTGCTTGCAGTGGAGTAGGAGAAATGACCCCTTGATTCGGCAGATGCCATCAAGAAGCAATACAATGAGCAATCCATCGGTCACCACACCACGCAACCACCTAGTCCAGAGACTTCTAAGCAGGCATAGCTGGAGGTTATAGAGATACAACCTTCCACCGGAGGCTTTTCTCTGTTTTCCTCCTCTTTAGCCATTGCTTCTTGAATCATATCTTTGATCTTCTTTAGGGGCAATATGTGGATAACCAGAGAGGACACCAACCAAGATCATCCTCACATCGGTGCATGAGAAAGGCTTGATTATTTAATCCCTAAATCAGAACATGTGAGAAAGATCTAGGTTGAACAAAACATAGGCAATTATTATTCAATGGGGAAATGAAAGTTAAACCAGGAGGAGCAGGAGTATAAGGCATATATGTCAGGGTGGGCTATAAGTCGAGTACCCGAGCTAGGAATTTGGCACCCGACTTACAAGGCATATATGCCTCCGCCCTGCCAGATATAAGTTGAGAGGCAGGCTTGAGGGGGGGGGGGGGGGCGGCGGGGGGGGGGGGGGCGGCGGGGGGGGGGGGGGCGGCGGGGGGGGGGGGGGCGGCGGGGGGGGGGGGGGCGGCGGGGGGGGGGGGGGCGGCGGGGGGGGGGGGGGCGGCGGGGGGGGGGGGGGCGGCGGGGGGGGGGGGGGCGGCGGGGGGGGGGGGGGCGGCGGGGGGGGGGGGGGCGGCGGGGGGGGGGGGGGCGGCGGGGGGGGGGGGGGCGGCGGGGGGGGGGGGGGCGGCGGGGGGGGGGGGGGCGGCGGGGGGGGGGGGGGCGGCGGGGGGGGGGGGGGCGGCGGGGGGGGGGGGGGCGGGCTCGGTGGCCCTCGGCTTATATATAAACCGGCGGCACCTTCGCTCTCAATTTGTATATAAAACTAGGCGGCTCAGCTTATATATAAACCGAGTGGCGCATGGCGGCCTTCGGCTTATCTATAAACCGTGTGGCTCACCTAGGCCTTAGTTTATATAGACGGTGACACGTGTCCGTTAACACCCGCTGTCATCATGTTTCTTTATTAAGCCGAGAGCCTCGTGTAAACACTCGCCTTGTATATAAACCGAGTTTTTTTCCATGGCTCTAGGCTTATACCTGATAAGCCGGTCTATTATAAGCCTTGTAATAAAATTCAGGAGTTTTACTCGGCTTATATATAAACCGCGTACAAATCGGCATAAGCCGAGTGTATTAGGTACACAGCTTAATTTTTTCCTGTAGTGGATTGGACATTCAAGGGCATTACACCCAGTTTATATAATTGCCGGACTAAATTCAACGAAGAGCTCACATGGAAGAACTAAAACAATTTTGAAAATTTGGTTAATTCCTTTGTGTAGTTTTGAGCCTTTGTGGCTCTTTTGTTGTTGTTGTTGTACCTGTTTCCACAGCATGTATAGACTTTTCGCCTTTTTTCGAACTTACTCCATGTACTTTATTTTGAAAATAAAAAAAACACAGCAGTGTCCTGTTGTTTCCCTCCAAAAAAACAATGGAGATCTGGCAAATTTAGCGTTTGTGCAATGCAGAGAAGGCAAAGCAAAAGTGCGTCGAAGACTAGTACCAAGAATATTCATGTTAGAAGCTAATCAAACTTGTCAAATATAATTTTGAGCTGCAAGATACTGATCATCCATTGGTACTTGAATTACCGATGCTGGTCAGAGTGTTGGTCAGGAGGAACATGGTCAGGGCTTCGTCGACAAGCAGCATGAACCGGAATTGTCGTGCCATGGAGATCTTCAGAGGTTTGTTGTAACGGAAATTGGTCGGTGGCCATCCGTGCGCGGTGACAAAGGGGTTCAGTAGAGATCCTGTTGGGCATCTCAAGGTGCAGCTCTTGCTGCTCGTAGCTGATGGCCGAACTCGTTGCAGCCATACATTTCATTCCAGCATGGCACTTTCATGGCGCCGACAAATTGCCCGAGTTCGGTGCAACGGCTATAGCTAGGGTTTTTGCAACATAAACCATGGCATATGCCCAGCCTGACTACATACATAACCGACATCAACAGAGAACCAAAACGTGCCCAGCCACACACTGAAGGAATGTAAGAAAATTTGGAGTAACAATCAACAGCAACAAAAAATTGGACAATAAAATCAGAGAAACAAACAATGGTGAGCGAAGCGCCTACTCGATCCTTTCATCAGATCACAACAACAGGGTGCAAATGCAATGCAAGCAGAAAGGAAGATATCAATCACCCACATAGTAACAGGATGCTCCTCGGGATCTAAAGTGGCATTTGCCTACAACCCAGCAAATTGGAAACTGAGTTCTGATTGCTACAAATTCAGTTTTCAGGCACCAACAATCAGGATCCTACATGGTACCATGTTGTTATCCTAGCAAGAACAGCAGGAGCCAAAAGCACAAAGGAGCAATTGCAATTTAGGGCACCAACATGCTGATCCACTGACATTATAAAATTACAGAGAAAACAGCATGCAACTCTCACCTTTGCCCTGTTACTGTCCAGGGAGAAAAGGTTCTAATTTTTAGTCCCGGTAACAATCAGGAAAGCATCTACAGCGATGCACTCTTAGGAAAAAGAAAGTGCAACATACAGTTCATAAACAAACTGCTCCTCAAGTTATGTTATGAAAAAAAAAATCAGTTTTGAGACACCAGAAACAAAGATCCTACGTCGCAGCAAACCAGCTAAACTAGCATTCCACAACTACCCAGTAGATTTGCTACATATTCAGTTTTCAGGACGCCAGCAATCAGGATCGTAAAAGATGTCATTCGGTCATCCTACCAAGAACAGCAGCATCCAGTAAGTAAAATGGAACATCTATTCCTTTGAGAAGCAAACAAGGAATAACTACAATTTATGCCATGGAAATGTTAAATCACTAGCATATCACATACTTGTCTTTGATTTGTCTAGAAATGGATGTATCTAGGCACGTTTTAGTGTTAGATACATCCATATCTAGCAAAATCTAAGACAAGTAATTTGGGACGGAAGTAACACAAGTTTCTGAGAATACGGTAGGCAAGTTTCAGCATGTCCATGTGGAGTATGTGTCACAGCAGCCTACAACCTATCAGGCATCCATCCGATCCACGCAGATAAAGAAAATAAACGCAAGGAACGGGAAACAAATGAGGCAGGTGCCGATCAAGCGATCACCTTGAAGATGTGCACGGAGAACACAAAACATGCTCAGCCTCACACTGAAGGAAATAAGAAAATTAGCATGACATTCAGCAGGAACAAAGAATGGATAAAGAACTGAAGAAGCATAACATTCAGAGAAATGTGCAATGGATTGTAAGAGGTCAGGCAAACAAGCATTTCACTTCCCCAGTTCTTCCCACTAGAATGAAAAAACAGTCCGGCTGCTCGTCGGTAACGTTGCGCAACACCATATTCAGTTTTACCAACAATTAACATCCTAGTATATAGTAAGAGCAAGTAGACTAGCATTTCACTACTACCCACCAGATAAGAAATTCAGTCATAACTGCTGCATTTTTAGCTTGGACACACAGACAGTAACCAGCAGCCGAGAAAGCCTAATAGAATTGTTGCAAGGTATGCGACAGAAATGTTGACCCACTGGCATTATGCCTCTTAAATTTCAGACATGTTGCTTTGTCTGCTGTCTAGAGTATATGCTAAAGAACTGCAGCAGTGAAGCAAGTAAAATGAGAGGCAAGCAATCGACATGAACAGGCCAAGTTGGATTACTAGTTACCAGTCATCAGCAGCATAGCCTGCGCGATGCATTGGCAACCATTGCCATGGACAGAATCAACCAAGGTCCAACCTTTGATCACCACCACCAGTTCACTACCAAATCGCCAAGGTCCAACCTTTGAGCACTACTAGTTAGATAAGGGATAAAGAACCGAAGCTGGCAAGCCGATCAGGCACGGGACCGGGGGCTCCTGCTCGCCCTGACCTTGACCTCCTTGTCGATGCGGAGACGGATGACGATCCCTCCTCCTTCCGGCGCCGGCACGTCGGACGGCACCGGCAGGTACCTGCCACCGGCGCCCATGGCCGCCTCCTCGGAGGGCACCGCGCAGCTCCCCATCTTGGCGTCAAGCATCTGGACGTCCATGTGGCCGGTGTCCGTGTCCACGGGCGCGTGCACCCACACCTTGCACCTGTACCACGACGCCGCCGGCCCTTCCTCGTCCGAGGCCGCGCTCACGCGCACCACCTTGACGCCGCGCTCGCTCGCCACGAGCAGGAACAGCCGCTCCCCGCCCTCCGCGGACAGCAGCCGCCGCCCCTGCTCCGCGGGCTGCATCTGGACCTCCAGCACGGACCCGTAGGCGATGCCGGTCACGGGCCAGGCGTGGCGCTCGGCGAGGTGGGCGCGGAGCGCGGGCGGCGGGCCGAGGAAGCCGCAGCCGAGCTCCGGGCAGCGGCACGGCGCGTGCGGGCACACCAGCCGGTGGTCGCCGACCATGCAGTACACCACGGAGCTCCCGCAGCCGTACTCCTGGTTGGGGCAGGGCACCCTGACCGCCAGGAGGTAGCGGTCCGCCGCGTCGTCGCGCTCGTACGCGCCATCGTCGCACGCCGGGCACTTGTTGGCGTGGTTCGCGGCGCAGGGGCCGCACGCCGCGTGCTTCGCCGGGCACTGCGCAAGAAGCAATTTTCTTGATTTGTTCAAGGTTCAAGCAAGCAGGGCATCAAGCAGGGACTGGAAAGAAAGATGGTCCATTTGTGGCGTACCTGGAAGACGGGGGGCTTGAGGGGCAGCGAGCAGAGGGGGCAGTCCAGCAGGGACTTGTCGAACTCGACGACGATCTCCACTCTCGGGGCGGCGGCGTTGGCGGCGGCGGCCACCACCATCATCGCTGCGGTTTCCTCCTCTTCCTTGACCTGCAGATCGTCCTCACCGAGAGTCATGTCGGCCGCCGGCGACTCAACCCTCGCCTTCTTGCCGCCGCGAGCCATCTTGTCTTGGTTGCCGGAGCAGAGGAGGGGAAGGGGAATGCGGCCGCCGGCCTGGAGGAGGGAGAGAGAGAGAATGGGGTAGTTGAGGCGTAGCGAATGGGGTGTGGGCAAGCCTCTTCCCTGCTTTTGCCCCAAATCGGCAGCAAGCCAGCCGGCCATGGGTGGGGTGGGGAGCAGCCACGTGAAGCACAGATATTTTCTGCTTCTCCCTTTCGATTTTGAAACCTGACCCGCGAAACTCTGTTGATTTCTCTTCAAAGCTTATGAATCTTTATATTTAAAAATACCATATAAATTGAATTTGGAGATGGGGAGTTTCGGGTTTCTCCAACGTTTAGCTTCAAACTGGACACCTCATATGTTTATAGACCGGGGGATCAGTCTGCAGACACTGATGTGAGAATCGGTTATACAACCGTAGCCACAAACGGCCGGTTACATTTAAAAAATAAATTAATGAAAGTGAACAACTTTGATGCATATTTAAACAAACCGGACGATATTCATTCGTACTTGGATAATTTTTACATAAAGAAAAGGATGCGTTTCATCTACACCGGAGCAAATTCGTTACATTTCAACATATTTCAACTAAACCGTACTCTAAACCTAGTCTAAATAACCACCGGTGCACATTCCCCATGTTAGGCCGGGCATGAGCCCCGGAAACTGAAGTTCCGCCTCCGCAGTGTGCAAGCAGCTAATCGACTGACAATGATGAGCCCACTAAGCTTTTCTTCTAAGCGAGGGGAGAAGTGGTGGCCTTTCATAGGCAGCGGGTGTCGCGGACGGTGAGGTAAGATTGGAGCAGCGCCTCCTACTCGCCCATGTCCACGCACGTCTGTCTTTTGAAAGCGGAGTAGTCGCATGCACCAGGGCTCTCGGCGGCACGTCACTTCAATGCCGGAGTGGCGTGACAGGTCGCGTCCGCTCTCGGGTGGCATGAATACAGACAACACTAACGCTCTGGAGCAGCACTGATCGCTTCGAGAGGGAAATGACGCGGGCTAAGGAGAGGGTTTGGGTGGGCCAGCGATGTTTTCCGTTATAGACAAATTACCGTTTATTGGATTACCTGCTCACTTTGTATCAATAGTATGCAAATTAAATTATTGAAACAAAAGAATACAACTAATAAACCTTGGCTTAGCATCTTTCTTATCCCTATGTGTAGAATCTGATATCGACTAAAAGTGGGGTTGAATGGGAGATATAACAGTTTCTTCAAAATAACAAGTCTTCCGAACAATTTGAGTACACAGTGAGTAAACAGAACTGAATAGAGAGTAAATAAAGTAGAACTGCATATAACTCAGAGAGGCAACAAGCTAAAATAACTGAGACATTGAGATCAGCTGACTAGATAGGAGAATGACTAAGTAACAGTGCATATAGAAAAGTCTAATAGAATAACAACCTACAATGAGTAGAGAGGATGTGGGTACAGAGCCAAACATAGCATACATAGTGGAAATGAAAGAGTACTCGCAATGATCTTCGTATCAATCACAGAGGAAGAAGACGGGAAGATGATCTTCGGAAAGATAAACAACACATAAGTAAATGAGAGTGTGAAGAAATAGAACTCCTAGCTTAACGAAGGGGATTCTTCCGACCAGTTCGAGTTCCTTGCACAACTCTACATCTAGTTGGAGGGGTCGAGATTTAACTCAAAAAGCGAAGACTTCACCTACTCTCCTTGAGATAAGTCACATAGACTCCGCCCAATCACTCATGGTAGATCTTGGAGGCGTTCACAGACTTGTTCATCGGCTATCCATAGTTACTCTTGGACACTCCGTCTAGTGGATGCACACTCCACAAAGAGTAACATGTTGAGTTAAGTCTCGGTTAGTTCTTCGCTAATGATCAATCACTTAGCGGTTATTAGGATTTGGCATTTTTCCTCTCTTAGGATGTTCTCAATGTCTTATGGGAGAATGGGTTGGTCTGACAAACTCTTGCCAATTCTTGTTTGGGAACGTAGTAATTTCAAAAATTTTCCTACGATCACGCAAGACCATGGTGATGGCATAGCAACGAGAGGGGAGAGTGTCCGTCCACGTACCCTCGTAGACCGAAAGCGGAAGCGTTATAACAACGCGGTTGATGTAGTCGTACGTCCCCACGATCCGACCGATCCAAGCACCGAACGTACGGCACCTCCGAGTTCTGCACACGTTCAGCTCGATGACGATCCCCGGACTCCGATCCAGCAAAGTGTCAGGGATGAGTTCCGTCAGCACGACGGCGTGGTGACGATGTTGATGCTCCACCGACGCAGGGCTTCGCCTAAGCTCCGCGACGATATGACTTCTCCGGCGCAGGGCTTCTCCTAAGCTCCGCGACAATATGACCGAAGTGGAATATGGTGGAAGGGGGCACCGCACACGGCTAAGACAAGATCCGTAGATCAACTTGTGTGTCATGGGGTGCCCCCCTGCCCCCGTATATAAAGGAGACAAGGGGGAGGTGGCCGGCCAAGGAGGAGGCGCACCAAGGAGGAGTCCTACTCCCACCGGGAGTAGGACTCCCCTCCCCCCTCTCCTAGTTGGACTAGGACTTGGGGAAGGGGGAAGAGGGAAGGGGTGCGGCCCCTCCCCCTAGTCCAATTCGGACTAGGCCATGGGGGGGCGCGCGGCCTGCCCTAGGCAGCCCTTCTCTCTTTCCCGCAGGGCCCAATAAGGCCCAATACTTCTCCCCGGCGAATTCCCGTAACTCTCCGGTATTCCGAAAAATACCCGAATCATTCGGAACCTTTCCGAACTCCGAATATAGTCGTCCAATATATCGATCTTTACGTCTCGACCATTTCGAGACTCCTCGTCATGTCCCCGATCTCATCCGGGACTCCGAACTCCTTCGGTACATCAAAACTCATAAACTCATAATATAACTGTCATCGAAACCTTAAGCGTGCGGACCCTACGGGTTCGAGAACTATGTAGACATGACCTAGAACCATTCTCGGTCAATAACCAATAGCGGAACCTGGATGCCCATATTGG
>LR880968.1:11510455-11568114 GCA_904067115.1 Aegilops sharonensis | reverse complement strand
GGGGCAGGGGCGCGACCGGGCGCGCTCGGGGGCGGCGGACGGTGACGGGGTGGGCGGCGGACGGCGTCGGCGTGGGCTCGGGGGCACATGCGTCGGCGACGACGGCGGGGCAGCCTGGCGGCGTCGAGGAGGTCGGCGTCGTCGGGGGCAACTGGCGATGAAATTCTGAATTTTTGTAAAGTGTTTGCTTATATAGCAAAGCCATTGGTACCGGTTCATGAAACCAACCGGGACTAAAGGGCGGAGGGGGCATTGGTCCCGGTTCGTAGCACCAACCGGGACTAATGCACCCCTTTAGTCCCGGTTGGTGCCACCAACCGGGACCAATGGGCCTTGCACAATGGCGTGGTGGTGGGAGTTTAGTCCCACCTAGCTAGCTGAGAGAGAGCCGCACCTGTTTATAAGGTGCGATGCGCCAACCCTCTCGAGCTCCTCTCTAAAGCAGGCTTTCGGGCCTAATCTGTCTCTATGTGCCTGTGGGCCTACTGGGTTTACTACGGGCCTGAATCCTGGCCCGTTGTTGGGTTTCTAGTCGTATTCAGGCCATGGGGGCCCGGTAGGAGGCACTTTTTTGGTTTTTTTTGTTTTCTTTACTTATTGTTGCTATTTTTATTTTTTTTCCATTTTTTTGTTTTGTTTTCTGCATTATTTATTTTCTATTGTTCTTGCTTTATTTTTTAATTCTTTTTTGCTTTTAGTTTTAGAAAAATTATAAACTTTCTGTTAGTGCCATTAGTTTTTAAATTTGAAAACACTTTTTTTGTTTTTTTTATTTTCTTTGTTGCTTTATTTATTTTATTTTGTTTCTACTTACAACAAAATACTTATTGTTGCTATTTTTATTTTGTTTCTAGTTTTTTTGTTTTGTTTTCTGCATTATTTATTTTCTTTTGATTTTTGCTTTATTTTGCAATTCTTTTTGCTTTTAGGTCAGCAAAATTATAATCTTTCTGTTAGTGCCATTAGTTTTAGAAAAATTATGAACTTTCTGTTAGTGCCATTAGTTTTCAAATTTGAATAGTTGAAATTTGAAATCTTTGAAATTTGTGTGAATCACAAGTTTGTGACTAACTTTACTACAAAAAGAACATAGATGCGCCTATAGAGAAAATTCAACCTAAATTCATAATAAATTTCTACGAATTTCAGAGAAATTCACTATGAATTTAGGTCAAATTCCCTGTATAGGGGCATCTATTTTCACTTTGAGAGGAGCTCAACAAGGCAGAGAGGGACGGGCTTATAAACCAGTGTGAGCGCCCTTCGGTTGGCGAGGTGGGACTAAACTCTGAGCGCAACGAGGATCAACCCTTTAGTCCCGGTTTGTGGCACAAACCGGGACTAATGGTCATGGGCCAGGGTCGAGGCGCATTGGTCCCGGTTCATGCGTGGAACCGGGACCAAAAGGTCCAGACGAACCGGGACCAATGGCCCACGTGGCTGCCCTCTTGAGAGTGTTTTTGGTGAAAACATAGTTGACAAGGAGCGAACCGGGATTAATGGTATTACGAGGGCCGAACCATAAGACATTAAAGCATTTCAAATGAACTCTGAAAAAGTTGAAAGTTGGCATGGTATCATAATTTCACCCACATAGCATGTGCATGTACAAAACAGACAATGGTATCATACTCGTATGTTACAAAGTTGGCATGGTATCATCATAATAGTTGCGGGAGAAAGTCTTCACTTTTTCTTCGCTTGTGTCATTTGCTTATTGCGCCGTAACCATGGATAATCTTCATCGTTTATCAGGATGCTTGGGTCAGCCTTGACTTTGAAGGGAGGAATTTCATGAAAATTTTCATAATCTTCAGACATGTCTGTCTTGCCCTCCACTCCCACGATGTCCCTTTTTCCTGAAAGAACTATGTGGCGCTTTGGCTCATCGTATGATGTATTCTCTTCTTTATCTTTTTTATTTTTCTCGGTCTGGTAGACATGTCCTTCACATAGATAACATGTGCCACATCATTGGCTAGAACGAACGGTTCGTCAGTGTACCTAAGATTTTTCAGATCCACTGTTGTCATTCCGTACTGTGGGTCTACCTGTACCCCGCCTCCTGACAGATTGACCCATTTGCATTTAAACAAAGGGACCTTAAAATCTACTCCGTAGTCAAGTTCCCATATGTCCACTATGTAACCATAATATGTGTCCTTTCCCCTCTCGGTTGCTGCATCAAAGCGGATACCGCTATTTTGGTTGGTGCTCTTTTGATCTTGGGAGATCGTGTAAAATGTATTCCCATTTATCTTGTATCCTTTCCAAATCATTACAGTCGAAGATGGTCCACTGGACAACAAGTACAGCTCATCACAAACAGTGTTGTCACCTCTGAGACGTGTTTCCAACCAACTGCTGAAAGTCCTGATGTGTTCACATGTAATCCAGTCATCGCACTGCTCCGGGTGTTTGGAGCGTAGACTGTTCTTGTGTTCATCGACATACGGGGTCACCAAGGTAGAGTTCTGTAGAACTGTGTAGTGTGCTTGAGACTAAGAATATCCGTCCCTGCATATTATTGAGTCCCTTCCAAGCGTGCCTTTTCCAGTCAGTCTCCCCTCATACCGCGATTTAGGGAGACCTATCTTCTTAAGGCCAGGAATGAAGTCAACACAAAAACCGATGACATCCTCTATTTGATGGCCCATGGAGATGCTTCCTTCTGGCCTGGCGCGGTTACGGACATATTTCTTTAGGACTCCCATGAACCTGTCAAAGGGGAACATATTGTGTAGAAATACGGGCCCCAGAATGACAATCTCGTTGACTAGATGAACTAGGACGTGCGTCATGATATTGAAGAAGGATGGTGGGAACACCAGCTCGAAACTGACAAGACATTGCGCCACATCACTCCTTAGCGTTGGTACGATTTCTGGATTGATCACCTTCTGAGATATTGCATTGAGGAATGCACATAGCTTCACAATGGCTAATCGGACGTTTTCCGGTAGAAGCCCCCTCAATGCAACCGGAAGCAGTTGCGTCATAATCACGTGGCAGTCATGAGACTTTAGGTTCCGGAACTTTTTTTCTGGCATATTTATTATTCCCTTTATATTCGACGAGAAGCCAGTCGGGACCTTCATACTAAGCAGACATTCAAAGAAGATTTCTTTCTCTTCTTTCATAAAAGCGTAGCTGGCAGGACCTTCATACTGCTTCGGAGGCATGCCGTCTTTTTCGTGCAAGCGTTGCAGGTCCTCCCGTGCCTTAGGTGTATCTTTTGTCTTCCCATACACGCCCAAGAAGCCTAGCAGGTTCACGCAAAGGTTCTTCGTCACGTGCATCACGTCGATCGAAGAGCGGACCTCTAGGTCTTTCCAGTAGGGTAGGTCCCAAAATATAGATTTCATTTTCCACATGGGTGCGTGTTTCTCAGCGTCATTCGGAACAGCTAGTCCGCCGGGACCCTTTCCAAAGATTACGTGTAAATCATTGACCATAGCAAGTACGTGATCACCGGTACGCATGGAGGGCTTCTTCCGGTGATCTGCCTCCCCTTTGAAATGCTTGCCTTTCTTTCAACATTGATGGTTTGTCCGAAGAAATCGACGATGGCCCAGGTACACATTCTTCCTGCAGCTTCCTAGGTATATACTATCGGTGTCAAGTAAACAGTGCGTGCATGCGTGGTATCCCTTGTTTGTCTGTCCTGAAAGGTTACTGAGAGCGGGCCAATCGTTGATGGTCATGAACAGCAACGCCTTTAGGTCAAATTCCTCCTGTTTGTGCTCATCCCACGTACGTACACCGTTTCCATTCCACAGCTGTAGAAGTTCTTCAACTAATGGCCTTAGGTACACATCAATGTCGTTGCCGGGTTGCTTAGGGCCTTGGATAAGAACTGGCATCATAATGAACTTCCGCTTCATGCACATCCAAGGAGGAAGGTTATACATACATAGAGTCACGGGCCAGGTGCTGTGATTGCTGCTCTGCTCCCTGAAAGGATTAATGCCATCTGCGCTTAAAGCAAACCATACATTCCTTGGGTCACTTGCAAACTCATCCCAGTACTTTCTCTCGATTTTTCTCCACTGCGACCCGTCAGCGGGTGCTCTCAACTTCCAGTCTTTCTTACGGTCCTCACTGTGCCATCGCATCAACTTGGCATACTCTTTGTTTCTGAACAGACGTTTCAACCGTGGTATTATAGGAGCATACCACATCACCTTCGCAGGAACCCTCTTCCTGGGGGGCTCGCCGTCAACATCACCAGGGTCATCTCGTCTGATCTTATACCATAATGCACCGCATACCGGGCATGCGTTCAGATCCTTGTACGCACCGCGGTAGAGGATGCAGTCATTAGGGCATGCATGTATCTTCTGCACCTCCAATCTTAGAGGGCATACGACCTTCTTTGCTGCGTATGTACTATCGGGCAATTCGTTATCCTTTGGAAGCTTCTTCTTCAATATTTTCAGTAACTTCTCAAAATCTTTGTCAGGCACAGCATTCTCTGCCTTCCACTGCAACAATTCCAGTACGGTACCGAGCTTTGTGTTGCCATCTTCGCAATTGGGGTACAACCCTTTTTTGTGATCCTCTAACATGCGATCGAACTTCAGCTTCTCCTTTTGACTTTCACATTGCGTCCTTGCATCGACAATGACCCGGCGGAGATCATCATCATCGGGCACATCGTCTGGTTCCTCTTGATCTTCAGCAGCTTTGCCCGTTGCAGCATCATCGTGCACATCGTCTGGTTCCTCTTGATCTTCAGTAGCATCACCGTATTCAGGGGGCACATAGTTGTCATCGTACTCTTCTTCTTTGCCGTCTTCCATCATAACCCCTATTTCTCCGTGCCTCGTCCAAACATTATAGTGTGGCATGAAACCCTCGTAAAGCAGGTGGGTGTGAAGGATTTTCCGATCAGAGTAAGACTTCATATTCCCACATATAGGGCATGGACAACACATAAAACCATTCTGCTCGTTTGCCTCATCCACTTCGAGAAAATCATGCACGCCCTTAATGTACTCGGAGGTGTGTCTTTCACCGTACATCCATTGCCGGTTCATCTGCGTGCATTATATATAACTAGTACAAATGCCCGTGCATTGCACCGGGCGAAAAAAGGAACACAACCTGCTGCATATGTAAAAAAAACATGTATTCCTTAAAACATTATTGAGCAAGTGTGGTTAGCTTAGGAAAAAACCTGCTTCATATGCCATTGTGCATCATTTTTTATATCCAATTTTAATAAATGTTGATGATAATGTTAAACATGGAAATTTCAAATAAATTTTAATAAATAGTAATAAATGGGGGCTAGCAAAAAAGCCCGTGCGTTGCAACGGGTATAAAATAAATATGAGAGTTCGTGTGGTATTTCAGAGCTTACCTGTCATGATGAATAATATGACTTTCCAATTAAATTGGTTGTAAGACTCATAAAGATACACTTTATGAAGATTCTATTGTATTCCAAAAGCTCATAATCTTCTTCTCTTCTAATAAAACCTACTCCTTCAACCCGCTATAAAGAAATTAGATAATTTCTAATGAGTTGTTCATATTCAATAAGCCTGCATAGAAAGAATTATAGAAATCTAAAGATTTATCCATCTGATAGATCAAAAACTACTTCTTCAATGCGAAAATAATTGTGCATCATTCACATGCTTGTAGCAGCTTCAAATAGAACATATAATATCTCGCAATCGGTATTATCGTTAATTTATATTTATACTTTCCCACTTCCAAAATATGATGGTCGGAAAGTAAAGAGTTTATAATGCTTTGCGCTCTTTGGTTGACATGTTGCCGCCAGTATTAGGAGCACACCCTCCCCCCAAGCCGTCGTGCAAGGCGAAACAGGACGCGAGCAAGATGCACCATTGTTGCACTCTCCGCTCTTCATCCCTCCCTCTCTCCTCCCTATCTTACCAAGACATCAGTGACATCCAAAATCGAGGAATATCTTGATAATAAGCAAGTATCGGTGAGCCCCAAATATCTTCTCCCTTACGAAATATTATCTCTTTTCAATATTCCACTCATTTTTAAACTATGACACAAGAAATATTGTTATATATGATCTGTATTTGTAAGATGTGGTAGGCATGAATATTAAATTATGACATCCAGTAGCAAGTACTCCCGTAAAAAAAATATTTATATTTATTTACAGAGGAAGTAATTGTAATGGATGTTCATCCAAAAAAAATTGTAAATCGGTGCATATATAGCATCCAGCAGCTTCAGGCCCAGCACATCATCTAGCGACAACAAGCCACCGCCCACTTCCCACTACGTGCCCCCTTATTCAGAACACGCCATGCTTCCTCCTCTTCTTCTCCATCCACCCGATGCTCTACCTTCTTTTCTTCTCTATCCAGGGAAGCAACCCCTTCTGTCGGTGAGGAACCATAAGATTTTGGAGCTCCTCCACCGTCGTTCAATCTAGCCTCCTGCTCAGCCGCCCATGCTCCGGACGTCCAGCAGCCTCACCCCCGACCAACAGCCTCGGATCCGTCCCGATTTGGACATCCACAGCCTCGCCACCTGCACCAGGCATGCTTCCCTCCCAAGTCCGGTCGATCCCGCAGTGCTCATCCTCGCTGCTTCCTCTGCTCGCGGCTCATGTTGACTGCAAGGAGGGTAAGCGCCTCGTCCAGCCGCGGCCCACTTGCCTCGGTCGGGCCTGCGGCGGAGGGCCCAGCGCGCGGTGGCGGGGAGCAGCGTCCCCATGCCGTGGTGGCGGAGCCCCTCTCTAGTGGGTGGGTGGCCGACGGGGGCTACAGGGTCGGTTTGCAGTGGTGGCTCGGTTGCTCGCCAGATCTGGCAGCGGTGATTGGAGACTTCGCGTTCGTCGGCCTTCTTTCCGGCGAAGCGGAAGTCGGGGACGAGCCGGCAGCCGTGGCAGCAGGGGAGTCGTGGGAGCAGCAGCCGCCGCCGGCATGGTGGTGGTGGTGCTTCTTGGGCACGGGCTGACGCAGCATCTTGCACATGTCGTAGGCGTCCTCGCCGTCAGCATAGTACTTGGCCTCGATGTCGTGGATCTGGTAGCCGAGGGTGGAGATGTAGAGGTTGAAGGCGGCGCGGTTGGAGCGGCGGACATGGAGGGAGACGTACTCGGCGCCGAAGACCTGGTCAATGGCGGCCTGCCCGGCCGACATGAGCTTGGTGGCGAGCCCGAGCTTGCGGTGGGAGCGGAGCATGGTGAGCAAGGTGATGTGCCCGTGGCAGGGCTCCGAGGGGTCCTCCTCCATCTTGGCCAGCACGTAGCCTACGATGCGGCCGCCGTAGTCCTCGGCGATGAACAGCAGCTGCGGCTGGTTGCGCGTGGCTGCGTATAGGGCTCCTGGCAGCCAACATGTGCACGCAGGGGCAAGTGGCCTGCAAGGCGGGCCTGTGGCGGAGGCGCGGGAGGCTGTCGGCGCAATGGTGCTCGGCGTCTGCCTCTGGTGAGATGTTGCTGGCTCGGTTGTGGTGGTGCTGCGTCCAATGGCGCGAGCTCATCCATCTCTGTACTCTCTCTCTCTCTCTCTCTCTCTCTCTCTCTCTCTCTGGCTGAGCGCTATCCTCGGCTCTGTCATATTTTCTCATTTGTTTCTGGACTGCGGGTTAATTTCCATAAACATCAAGGGGTTTTATGCAAATAATGACGATGACGTACGACCAGAAGCACTCCGTGCTTTATTATTAGGGGAGATTAAGTGTGTCAAAAATCATTACAGAACATCATGAATAGATAATTAAGTGACCAAATTAATAGAAGTTCATCATCACATTAAAACCAAAGTACATACATACTTCTCATCTAACAACATANTGGTGAGCAAGGTGATGTGCCCGTGGCAGGGCTCCGAGGGGTCCTCCTCCATCTTGGCCAGCACGTAGCCTACGATGCGGCCGCCGTAGTCCTCGGCGATGAACAGCAGCTGCGGCTGGTTGCGCGTGGCTGCGTATAGGGCTCCTGGCAGCCAACATGTGCACGCAGGGGCAAGTGGCCTGCAAGGCGGGCCTGTGGCGGAGGCGCGGGAGGCTGTCGGCGCAATGGTGCTCGGCGTCTGCCTCTGGTGAGATGTTGCTGGCTCGGTTGTGGTGGTGCTGCGTCCAATGGCGCGAGCTCATCCATCTCTGTACTCTCTCTCTCTCTCTCTCTCTCTCTCTCTCTCTCTCTGGCTGAGCGCTATCCTCGGCTCTGTCATATTTTCTCATTTGTTTCTGGACTGCGGGTTAATTTCCATAAACATCAAGGGGTTTTATGCAAATAATGACGATGACGTACGACCAGAAGCACTCCGTGCTTTATTATTAGGGGAGATTAAGTGTGTCAAAAATCATTACAGAACATCATGAATAGATAATTAAGTGACCAAATTAATAGAAGTTCATCATCACATTAAAACCAAAGTACATACATACTTCTCATCTAACAACATAAAGCTCTGCAGAGCATCTAAATTAATTAAACCATACATTGAAACTATGTAAAACATTTCAATGCGACAACAAATGCGATCATTATCGCAACCAAGGTAACAACTGATCCAACGGCATAATGATACCAAGCCTCGGTATGAATGGCATATTTTCTAATCTTTCTAATCTTCAAGCGCATTGCATCCGTCTTGATCTTGTGATCATCGACGACATCCGCAAGATGCAACTCCAATATCATCTTCTCCTCCTCAATTTTTCTTATTTTTTCCTTCAATAAATTGTTTTCTTCTTCAACTAAATTTAACCTCTCGACAATAGGGTCGGTTGGAATTTCCGGTTCAACAACCTCCTAGATAAATAAAATCTATGTCACGTTGGTCGGCATAATTTTCATAAACAATAAATGAACCAATAGTTATGAAAAGATAATATATACCACATCCAAATCATAGACAGGACGAGGGCCGACGGGGGCGGATACCAAAACCATCGCACTATATAAGATGCAATAATAAAAGTAAGAAAATAATACAAGTATCTATCTAAACATACAAGTAAGAATATTTTTCCTTTTAGAAAGAAGATAAGAACAAGAGGCTCACCACGGTGGTGCCGGTGATGAGATCGGCGCCGGCGATCGACGGCAGTGAAGACGGAGACGGGACGTGACAGACCGCTAAACCTAGACAAATATTGAGGAAAATGGAGTTTGGAGGTCGAGCTTGGAGAGGAGAAAGTTAAGTAGTGTGGCTCGGGCATTCCATCGAACACCTCGTGTGCATAGGAGGTGAGCTAGAGCACCACAAAGCTCTCCAACGGTCGGGCAGAAAAACAGAGCAGTGAAGTGCTCTGCTCGCGGGCGAGGGGTTTATATAGGCAATTCATTGGTCCCGGTTCGTGGCATGAACCGGGACTAAAGGGCAGCCTTTGGTCCCTATTCAAGCCACCAACCGGGACCAATGGTGGTGGGCCAGGAGCGAGGCCCATTGGTCCCGGTTCGTCCCACCAACCGGGAACAAAAGGTCCAGACGAACCGGGACCAATGGCCCACGTGGCCCGGCCGGCCCCCGGGGCTCACGAACTGGGTCCAATGCCCCCATGGGTCCCGGTTCTGGACTGAACCGGGACTAATGGGCTGACCCAGCCAGGACCATTGCCCCCTTTTCTACTAGTGCTAGTGGGAAAGTAGTATCACACACAGAAGTAGTTTCATCATAAGTATCATGCATAGCAGAAGTGGCATCATCAATAACATGCGACATATCAGAATTCATAGCAGTAGCAGGTTTAGGTGTCGCAAGCTTACTCAAAACCGAAGGACAATCTAGTGCAGAGCTAGATGACAGTTCCTTACCTCCCCTCATAGTTGAGGGAAAAATCATAGTTTTCGCGTCTTTCAAGTTCTTCATAGTGATCAACAGATATAAATCCCAAGTGACTTAGAGAATAGAGCTATGCTCCCCGGCAACGGCGCCAGAAATTAGTCTTGATAACCCACAAGTGTAGGGGATCGCAACTGCTTTTGAGGGTAAAGTATTCAACCCAAATTTATTGATTTGACACAAGGGGAGCCAAAGAATATTCTTGAGTATTATCAGTCGAGTTGCCAACTCAACCACACCTGGATAACTTAGTATCTGGAGCAAAGTATTTAGTAGCAAAATAGTATGATAATAAAGGTAACGGTAGCAAAAGTAATATTTTTGGGTTTTGTAGTGATTGTAACAATAGCAACGGAAAAGTAAATAAGCGAAGCACAATATGTGAAAAACTCGTAGGCAATGGATCAGTGATGGATAATTATATCGGATGCGATTCCTCATGTAATAGCTATAACCTAGGGTGACACAGAACTAGCTCCAATTCATCAATGTAATATAGGCATGTATTCCGTATATAGTCATACGTGCTTATGGAAAAGAACTTGTATGACATCTTTTGTCCTACCCACCCGTGGCAGCGGGGTCCTAGCGGAAACTAAGGGATATCAAGGCCTCCTTTTAATAGAGAACCGGAGCAAAGCATTAGCACATAGTGAATACATGAACTCCTCAAACTACGGTCATCACCGAGAAGTATCCCGATTGTTGTCACTTCGGGGTTGTCGGATCATAACACATAATAGGTGACTATAGACTTGCAAGATAGGATCAAGAACACACATATATTCATGAAAACATAATAGGTTCAGATCTGAAATCATGGCACTCGGGCCCTAGTGACAAGCATTAAGAATAGCAAAGTCATAGCAACATCAATCTCAGAACATAGTGGATACTAGGGATCAAACCCTAACAAAACTAACTTGATTACATGGTAAATCTCATCCAACCCATCACCGTCCAGCAAGCCTACGATGGAATTACTCACGCACGGCGGTGAGCATCATGAAATTGGTGATGGAGGATGGTTGATGATGACGACAGCGACAAATCCCCTCTCCGGAGCCCCGAACGAACTCCAGATCAGCCCTCCCGAGAGAGATTAGGGCTTGGCGGCGGCTCCATATCGTAAAACGCGATGAAACTTTCTCCCTGATTTTTTTCTCCGCGAGACGAAATATATGGAGTTGGAGTTGAGGTTGGCGGATCCTCAGGGGTCCCACGAGACAGGGGGTGCCCCCAGGGGGAGGGCGCGCCCCCCACCCTCGTGGACAGGGTGTGGGCCCCTGGTCTTGATTCTTTCACTAGTATTTTTTATATTTTCCAGAAAGTGCCTCCGTGGATTTTCAGGACATTCCGAGAACTTTTGTTTTCTACACGTAAAACAACATCATGGCAGTTCTGCTGAAAACAGCGTCAGTCCGGGTTAGTTTCATTCAAATCATGCAAGTTAGAGTCCAAAACAAGGGCAAAAGTGTTTGGAAAAGTAGATACGTTGGAGACGTATCACACAACAATTAACGAGTTTAACGATTAAAGGCCATCACAAAGAATAGAGAGTCTTCCAATGTGTTGAATCAAATCGAAGAGCAAGCATTGCAATATGGAAACAAATCCCATAAAAAGGACTCACGGAGCTATTAAAACTTTGTATCTCTCCCCCTTTATCAACAAGTGACCAAAAGGGATTGAGAGACAAATATTGTCTACTCTCTGAACTATTCAACCAAGACGAATCTGAGCTCAACGAAGAGGAATCCAAGCCATTCAGGGAAGATGTAGATGTGTCCTCGAAGGTTGGAGCTTCTGTGTTAACTTGATAGGAGCAGTAGGGCCTTGAGGGTGAGCAGTAGGAAAAATCAAAGTTCTCAGATTGACCTGAAAATTTACGAAGAATATTTGTGGAATATATAAAAGATATTGGCGGTAAAATATACCAGAGGGGGGCCACCCAGGAGCCACAAGCTCAGAGGGGACGCCCTGCAGGCTTGTGGAACCACTGGACCTCGGGCAACCCTAACTCCGACCCCATATATTCCTATTTGCCAAGAAAAAAATCAGAGAGAAGGATTCATCGCATTTCATGCTATGGAGGCGCCACCACCTCATGTTCTTCATCGAGAGGGCTGATCTGGAGTATATTCGAGGCTCTAGAGAGGGGAAATCAACGTCGTCGTCATCATCAACCTTCCTCCATCACCAATTTCATGATGCTCACTACCGGGAGTGAGTAATTCCTTCGTAGCTTGCTGGATGGTGATTGGTTGGATGAGATTTATCATGTAATCGAGTTAGTTCTGTTAGGGGTTAATCCCTAGTATCCACTATACTTGGCCATCTGTCGGGTTGGGCCGGGCTTCGGGCCAGGCCTATCAAAGCCCGACACAAAAAAACCTAGGCTCGAACCGAGCCCGGCTCGGCCATCGAGCCTCAAAATCTGGCCCCAAGCCCGACCCATCACACAAAAAGCCCGTCGGGTCTCGGGCCTCTTCCTTGAACACCGAATACGACGGGTCCGGGCCTGGCCGTAGGGCTCAAAATCTAGGCCCAGGCCTGACCCGTAGGTAAGGTCGGGTCAGGCCGTCCGGGCCGGGCTGCCCATGGCCAGGTATAGTATCCACTATGTTGTGAGATTGATGTTGCTATGACTTTGCTATGCTTAATGCTTGTCACTAGGGCCCGGGTGCCATGATTTCAGATCTGAACCTATTATGTTTTCATGAACATACATGTGTTCTTGATCCTATCTTGCAAGTTATATGCACCTATTATGAGTTATGATCCGCATACCCCAAGGTGACAATAATTGGGATTCTTTTCGGTGATTACCATAGTTTGAGGAGTTCATGTATTCATTCAGTGCTAATGCTTTGTTCCGGTTCTCTATTAAAAGGAGGCCTTAATATCCCTTAGTTTCCTTATGGACCTCGCTGCCATGGGAGGGTAGGACAAAAGATGTCATGCAAGTTCTTTTCCGTAAGCATGTATGACTATATACGGAATACATGCCTACATTACATTGATGAATTGAAGCTAGTTCCCTGTCACCCTATGTTATAACTGTTGCATGATGAATGCCATCAACGTAATTATCCATCACTGATCCAATGCCTACGAGCTTTTCACATATTGATCTTTTCTAAGTTACTTTTGTCATTGCTGCTGTTACAATCACTACGAAATTACTATTGTTACCTTTACTATCATACTACTTTGCTACTAAATACTTTGTTGCATATATTAAGTCTTTCAGGTGTGGTTGAATTGACAACTCAATTGCTAATACTTGCAAATATTCTTTGGCTCTCCTTGTGCCGAATCAATAAATTTGGTTTGAATACTCTACCCTCGAAAACTGTTGCGATCCCCTATACTTGTGGGTTTTCATGTAGAAATCTTCTACATTGAATGAGCGCTCATTTTCCCTAGAGATAAGCAGATTGCGCATTATTCTTTCAGTCAAGTGTTGAGAGTGTGTGCCTTTCTTCAGACATTGAGTTTTTCTCATAATTCTATAGAAAGTTTTGTTGCAAAACTCCAAGTCGTTAACTTTTGCATTGATATTGGCAAAGTCTCCAACAATGGTAGGATCCATCGACATGTGAAGTTCTTCAGATGTAACTATCGGTTTTTTGTGCAGCTCAATAACAAAGCATGATCTTCATGAATGGGAAAATTAAAGTTCGGCAAGAACATCGAGGGTGGGCGCTTGATTTTCTTAGTTTTCATCATCCATTCCAACCCTCATGTACAAGAATCCTAAGAACCACCCGTGACATTGACTATGGCATAGAACTTATCAGCTCGATGTTCCAGTCATGATGAAAATTCAATACGTTGGTCAGCTAGAGTGCATCCAGAGTATTTAGAATTGGTGAGAAACAACTCACAGTGTGCACCAACAGGATGTGCAAGTAATCATGTTGTAATACTCTCTGCTTGTTACACAAAAGTTTCGATTTGCTTCATTGTCCAGAAGCGAGCAGACTGAGATGTTAGAGGACTATCATAAGGACTCTCTCCGAAGATGGTTAGCTTCTCTTTATGTCGGGTCATGTTGAATGAAGGACAGAGTGATCTGCCAGAATCAAACTTCGTCATCTTCTTTTGAGGAAAACAAGGAAATCCGTCATCTTCATGACCAACAACAACAACTTCTTCCCTTTCCTCTGGGATAGATTGTAGGCGAGGCTAAAGGACTTCTGTTTTAATGACCACGACAGGCTCAAAGGTACTTGATATAGCACTATATTTTGCATGTGTTCTTCAGAGGGAGGCACAAGTCCTTATCTGCAACAACTTCTTGGTGAGCACTTGACTCAGATGGGGCAACTTTGTTCAGTTTGTTTTTCTTCGGGATCCCTTGTCTCCACTTCTTCAGAATTATTTTCATCAAAAGGACTGACAAACGGATGTAAACATGTCTGCAAGGAGAGTCAATTGCTCCTGCATTCTCGAGAACTACATCTAGAGGGATTTCTCTAGGAGAGCAAGGTGTCGAAGATGCAACTTCTTCTACAGGAGCATTTTCTGCAGGAGCACTCTGCTCTGGTGGGAGAATAGTTTCTTCTTTCATATGATGGAGCGCTCTGCACCGGTGGAACATTTTCTTCTTGAGCTCTCTGCTCCGCTTTCTCTTCCGGAGCACTTTTCTCCAGAGGGATATCCTTCGTGTTGACAACAACTATTAACTGACAGGGATTATCTCATGCAGAGAATTTCTTCGCTCTCGGCTGCTCAACATGTTAGTAAGCTTTGCACTTGGCACACTTGGTTTTCTTGCTCTTGGTTGTTGTTACAAGCATGCGACAACTTTCTTTTGTGCAGAATATCCAGTCGCTTCGACATTGTGCACTTCAGTGATGGTGAGAACGACGTCCACCAACTTGGTATGCCAAGTGATTTTCTTCTCGTTAATCTTTCAGACATAATCTTGTCCAGCATAATTTCATTCAGTTCAACTTCCTAGCTAGTTGCATCTTCAAGAAGTCCTTCAACTACACCGAGCACTTTCATCCAAACTTTCCATTATCACAATATCATCAAACATCTCGAAATATGCACAATTGACCATCGAGAAGGATGGAGCAGCTTCCAATTCCTTCTTGTTTGAGGGAGAAGCTGTAACATCTTGTAGAGGAATTTTGTATCTCTGAGCAAGAGACGCACAATCTTCCGTGGAATCATAACTATCCTTGGAAGTTTCTGGTTGTGATTGGGGCTGAGGAGATTGCGGATGAGGTTGTACTGTAGCAATAGGTGCATTAATACCGTTATCATAAAAACCTTCGTATGCATCAACATTCTCAGTTTCATGCATTTCCATAGTGGACTTGGGTGTTTTCCGAGCAGGCCTCTTTAACATTGACTTCTTCAGTGACTCATCAAAAGCAATATTTGCACATAGTTCACCATTATTCTATAGGGGAGGTGCAGGAGAAATCTCTTCAGAGGGTTTAGACCTCTTAGTAACCACATTTTCTTTGGCTTGGAGGAAGATGGACCTGCAAACTGAGCATCATGTTTAACTTGCAACTTCTTCAACAGGAGCTATAACTTTCTTCACATCAACAACCTCTTTCTTTGCTTTCTTGCACACATTTCAGTGGATAAACTTATCTTCTCAAGTTCCTCAGGGTAGTCTTGCAAGGCTTGAGAGAAGAGGGATCGACATCAGCATGAGGAGGACGCTCCGATTGTCCCTTGATAGCAACGCCGAGAGTAACCAAGTCAGACCACGATGGCGTTGAAAGCAAACCGCTTAGTATACCTATCGGTAATCTTGCCATAAGCATACCAAATCTTTGTCCAAGGGTGTGTAATAGGTTCAGTTCTCTTATGCCTCTCTTCTTGCGTTTCATTTGAATCAATAATTATTCTTGAAGAACAACCTTTGCTAGTATTGAGTTATCTATGTCTGCCACCTCTTTTGATCTTCTTCGGTGCATTACCTTCGGCAATCTGAACATTTTATTCATACGGTTGTTCATTTTCTTTTTGGTGCGCCTCATTCTCTTCTTGGGCACTTGAGAGTTTTGTTAGAATGTTTGCTGAGAACCTTCTCCTGCCTATTGAAAAGAACCAGCCAACAAATTATCTTCTTTCCCTTTTGCATACTTAGTCAATGAGTTGACATAAGATATGTTGACCTTCAAAGAGAATGGATGCGAGGGAAAAAATGTCAGGAATAAGCACATCAGTTTTTAAGAAGAAAAACATTTTTCCAGAGAGTTGAACAAATCTCCTAGAAAAGTTCTTTGTAGCATCTACCCGAATCAAGGATTTATTTTCTCCTCCTCCTATGCAAGCACCTACTCAATATTTTTGCCATTGGAGGTCTCCAACATTTGTCCCCTGTTCCAAGGATCTTTCGAAGGCTTGTGGACCTGTTGCTATTGTTGTTTCCCTTGTTGTAGGCATCATGCCCGATGAGTAGGCTGCTACTAGCAAAGAACAACAACAAACGTGAAGCGAGAGACTAGTCTGTTCGTGGTTCGTGGATGGCAGGTATGGTTTCCTTCTGTGGCATCTTAGTCGCGGTAGGGTGCCCGATCTGGAGTTCGATGACGTGTCCGGGGTGTTGCCCCGGTCTAATTCGTTCAACGGCAAGGGCTTCACTTTTGGTGAGCCACCTTGGAGGTCCGCAAAGCTGCATATCAGCGATGGATCCGCGTCGAGCTCGGGTGAGGAGGTGATTCGTCATTCGTTTCTTCGGGCCTGTTGTTGTGGTGCTGGAGACAGGTGATGGGCGTTGGTGTCAAGCTCAGAGATGTTATGTTATCTTTTCAGTTTTGTCATGTCGCTCCTTACGTGACTTGTACATTAATCTTTATGATATGAATGAGACACATATTACCATGCAAAAAAAGTGCTCGCAATTACTATGCTAATCATAATGGTCTGATTATGCTAATTAAGGGAACTGCTAGATATGGAAAGGAATAACCAAGTATTGTATAGGCATTTGCTTTAGCTAACAGGGATAAAAAAAGTATACTCCCTCTGTATCTAAAATTCTAAATATAAGATGTTTTTGCAGTTCAATTAGTCTCATACTTAGATGCAGAGGAATGCTTATACATGCAACTGGATAGGGCACTATTATACTAATGTGCATATCAAGTTATTTTGGCTCCCTTGGCATGAAGAACATTACTCTAGTAAGAATATTAGTGTGTCGTGGCAAGAAATACGTGGTCAATGAGGAAGCAAGCATTTATTATAGTGCGGTTGCGTTTGTTCTCGCACCTCCTTCGTACCTCTGCTTTCTCTTCTCCCCCACCATATGAAGATTTTGGCTTGACTCACACACAGAGGGGTTTTCTTTCCCCAAAGTCCGGCCAGCCAGGATGCAGGGCGTCGCCGCCGAGGGGAGGAGCAGGGGTTTGCCAGAGAAGGCTGGCAACAGCGCCAAGAAGGCGCGGCTGGACCTGCCCGACGGCGACGTGAAGCGAGAGTGACGTTGGCGGCGGGCGACTCCACCCTGGCCTTCTTGCCGCCGCGACCCATCTTGCTTGCCGGAGGAGTATAGGGGAAGGGAATGAGGCCGCCGGCCAGGAGGGAGAAGTCGTGACTCTGGGTGGGTGGGTGGGGAGAGCCTTGGTTCCCAGAATGGGGGTGGTTCAGGGGGAGGAAATGGGTGTGCAGAGCTCGCCATGGGTGGGGGTGGGGAGGGGTCAGCCACGTGAAGGAGAGAGAGAGACATCTTTCGCTTCTCCCTTTTAAATTTTGAAACCTGGCCCGTGAAATGCTCTTCCTTTTCATTTTCATTTTCATTTCATAGGTCATTGTTCCTGCTCACGCAGTTGGTAGACAAAAACAATTATAGCAACTCCAACTCGCCGACCGAAACGGAGCTAATTTTTTAAATGGTACACTTTTTTAATAAATTTGACAAATATTACACCGTTAAGCGAAGCCGATTGGGTTCAGTTCATCACGCTGAAGCTGATTGGAATCCTATCGGCTTTGTCGAAGCCGATTAGGATCCAGTCTGCTTCGGCGAAGCTGACTGGCCAGTCAGCTACGGGATGCAGCTCCAATCGGGTTTAGTGTGACTATTTAGCACTAATTGGTTTTAGCGAAACCAATTAGTTTCTATCGGCTTTGGCAAAGCAAACAGCTGCATGCAACCATTTTTTCTTGAAAACCCCACCTTGGCTAATCTAATTAACAAAAAGGACTACCTCTGGACCAGATAGATCAAAAAGACCCCTAGGCAGTGACGGCAGTCGCGCCAGCCGACACGTGGCGCCTGCCGCTACGGGACCAGGCGGTAGTAGCGTTTCCCTCTGCCATACTTTCCTGTTGTTTCCCGCTTCTGAGTTGGGTGAGAAGTTGTGACGCGTCTATGTTGCTTCTTTGTACTCTTTGGTTACACGTGTCCCTTGTGCTGACACATGTATCCTCTTCTTTTTATGCGCTCCCACGTATTTGTTGGTGTTGTTGGTGTTGTTATCTGGTGATGGAGTCAAAAGTACTCCACTGTATACCAATGAAGCAGGCAAATGTGCAAAAAAAAAAATATGCGCTTACAATTATGTTCCTCAATGTTTGTAGGACAACATGGATCTGCAATAGTCAACCTTTTATCGCATACTTGTAGGTACTTGAAAGAGAAGACATCATGAATACATGGGCAAACTAGCAATAATGAAATCGATTAAGAGCTGGTTAGGGCATTGTGACAGTAGTGTGCATATACAAGGAAGTACTCACAACATATACAAAAATATCTTAACATTGATATCTCATAAGTAATAGATGCAGCCGGTTAAGAAAAACAATAGATGCTTACAAAAGATATACAAGTACTCAAAATTACTATCCTAACCATAATTGAGCGATTACGCTAATTACGGCAACCGCTAGATATGGAAGATATGGAGAGGAATAATGTAGATATTTGCTTTGCCTAATCATAAAAAATACAACCTCCGGATCAAAATATAAGACATTTTCTACGCTAAACAATGATATAAAATAGTAGTACATGCAGCTGGTTGGGGGCATTATGACAGTAATGTGCATATATCAAATCATTTTGGCTCGTTTATCATGAAGAGCATTGATAGGGTACTACTACGTTAATGCAGGGGGTTGTGTGGAACAGTGGCGAGTGGTATCCTATCCAGCACCGGTCAATGAGGAAGGAAGCATTTATAGTGTAGTACGTACTTGGAACAGTGTGGAACAGTAGCTGCCTTTTGTTCTTGGACCTTTGCTCTTCTCCTCTCTCTCCCACCTCACCTCCTGCTAAAAAAAAGTTTTCTTTCCCCAAAGTCCGGCCAGCCACGATGCAGGGCGCCGCCGCCGCCGTCGAGGGGAGGAGCAGGGCTTCGCCGGACAAGGCCGACGAGGAGAGCGCCAAGAAGCCGCGCCTGGACCTGCCCGACGCCCACTCCGTGAAGCAAGAGCTCGTCGCTCCAGATGCGGCCGGAGGAGGGGAAGGAGGCGCCATCGTCGCGGCGGCGGCGGCGTACAGCCCGATAGAGGAGGTCGCCGTGAGGATCGACAAGCGCCTGCTCCACTGCCCCCTCTGCACCCTCCCCTTCAAGCCCCCCGTCTTCCAGGTTCCTCTATTTCCTTATTTTTTTTCTTCCACACTCGACCGGTGCCGGCCGGTGAAAGATCCATTCTTTCCTTCCTGAACAAGAAGATGTGCTGATTCACCGACGGACTTCGATCTGTGTGCCTGCATGCAGTGCAAAGCGGGGCATCTGGCCTGCGGCGGCTGCGTCGCCGAGCTGCCCTGCGGACAGTGCAAGGCGTGCGTGGACGGCGCCGGCTTCTTCGACCCCTGCCCCGCGCTGGACGCCGTCGTGTCCTCCACCAGGATCGAGTGCCCCAACGCCGGCTGCCCGAGGCACGTCACCTACCACGACGTCGCCGAGCACCAGACCGCGTGCCCGCACGCGCCCTGCCGCTGCACGGAGCCCGGCTGCGGCTACGTGGGCGCGCCGCAGGCGCTCGCCGGCCACCTGCACACCGTCCACTCGGTGCCGGTGCGCGCCGTGCAGTACGGCAAGGCCAGCCAGCTCCGCCTGCCGGTGTCGGCGCCGCGGCTGGTGCTCCTCGGCGACGACGACAACCGCGTGTTCGTCCTGACCGTGGGCGCGCTCGGCGCCGGCGTGACCGCCGTGTCCGTGGTGTGCGCCAGGGCGAGCGCGGCGACGCGGCCCCGGTTCGCGTGCAAGATGTGGGTCAACCTGGAGCCGGCCAAGTGCGGCAAGGAGGACATGGTGCTGGTGGACATGCACATGAGGAGCAGCTCGTCGCCCGGCGCGGTGGTCGCCGCGGGGGAGCCCACGTTCCTGATGGTGCCGCCAATGTACCTGGTGCCAGCAGCAGCAGCAGCAGGGGACGGGGCTGCGTCCATGGAAGTTCCCCTGCACATCCGCATTGACAAGCTCTCCCCTTGGTCCGTGGACGCATTGCTTTGATTAGCTCCAGCACTCACTCAAGGCAGTTCGTGGTTGCTTATTTTGGAGTTCCAGCTTAAACTAAGTACTACTACTTATTTGGGTGATGTTTATTAGCAGATGCACTTCATCTTTGATGCTAGTCAACTTTACTGTGGTTCTAGTTGTAGGGTACTTAACTAAATCGGAGGATATTAAGCTTGGTGCTAATCCTGTCGTGAAATGCATCTTCTTCTGTTGTTATGTCATTCCAAGTTGCAAGCATTTCAGTTGCATCTGTTGCAGTCTATCTATCTCAAGTCTAGAGTAGAGCTCAATCATGTCAAGAAATGTTATCCATGACACCGAAGCGACGCTTAATGCGGGTTTACGGGAGGATAGTGAGGAAGAAAGGAGGCCTTCTGTCAAAAAAGTCTCCTAACTCTTCTCTATGTACTATGAATTTGAATATTCAACATGTTGATGCAGCATATAACCCTGCAGTAATTCCTGATGAAGCTTCTCTCGGAGTCTTCCATATTTATCCAAACGTCTCATATGAAAGTTTGTTCAGTTTTGCACTCTGAAGCAATGGGACTTCTTCTAGCAGCTGCAGTCCCCAGTGCTTTGAACTGGAACACTGCTTCTTTTTTCTCTGATTGCAGGACTTTGGTAGAAGTTCCGGATCGGAGGCCAAGGATTTTGATTTGGCATCCTGGACATTGGAGCATACGACCTACTTTGCTGATTTCTTCGATCCAGTCCTCATTCTTACAGGATAGAGCACATTCCAATGATTAAAAGCTCTATGGCTCATAATCTTGCTAAGAAAGCCTTCTCCAGTAGATCCTCCCCTAGCTGTACGTTTCTTTGCAGCAAAGGTTCTAACCCCTCCGTTCGGGATTACTTGTCACAAAAATTAATGTATCTACAACTAAAATACATCTAGATACATTCATTTCTTGAACGAGTAATTCCGAACGGAGGGAGTAGATGTAGTTCCAAAAGGGCTTTTGAAGCCATCTCCTTCCTAAGGGGCAAACTTATATCTGTACACTGCTTAGACTGCTAATAATAAAGTGTTGAGCTTTGGGGGATGGAGTTTGCCCCTCCCCTCACAAAAGAAATAGTGACTTCTACTACACATGACCATAATTCTTTTTTTTTATACAAATGTGCTTTGTTAGGAAAAAAAACCATTTTCTAACAAAATAATCTTTCTATATTAAAATGAAAGCAAGTCATCTCCATCCTACCAAACTATCGGTATTGACTGATGGGCATGGCATGCGTTTGGATAACTACCAAAAAATTATATCTGAGTCGCTGACTTTTTAATTTATTTTTTGCTTTTATTGATAGCAGAAGACTATGTCAGCTAGTGGAGCGTGAAAACGCTTGCTTTTTAGTTGCCCCTCTTGATTTTGCGCTTGACACGTGTCACCAGCTTGCCAACATAGAACGGGTCACGTAGCCAAGCCATTTCCTCGAGCTGGCGGCGGTTTGTCGGCGCCAGGATCTCGATCGGGTTGCCACCAAGGTCCATCACAACAACTTTCATCGACTCCGTAGTGCAAGAGTTGTTCGGCAGGCCTTCGAATCTGAGCTTGCCCTTGTACTATAGAGCCCCCGGCTCCGCACGAATCAATCTTCTCCAACATGAAAACTGGATCCAGCGGCGGCAACACTTTAGCTTCATCGACGAATGGAGCACCTCAGTGCACTTCTCCTTCATCAAGAAGGTCAGCCACAGTTCATGCGAGTGGCACGCGACCTCGATGACAAGCTCCGACGGCACCTTGCCGCAACGCTGCTCCAAAGACGCCGGAAGAGCTGCCGGCGGCACGGTCTCCTCGCCATCGCTAACCGTCATGGCTAACTCCCAAAAAAAAAAAATAGGGATGTAGCCTGGTGGCAAGGACACGGTGGTGTTTTCTTGCAAATCAGCGTTCGACTCCCGTCAAGAGCGAATTTTCGTGATTTCACCCGCATAGGTTTCTTCTATAAGAAGAAATTAGATCTGAACCACTGATTTTTTTTTTTTGTTCCATTCATAGCAGAAGAGTATACCAGCTAGCGGAGAATGAAAACAGTTGCTTTTTCAGTTGTCCATGCTGATTTTGCGCCCGACGAGTGTGATTCACGTGGCCACGACATCCTTTGTTTGTGAATTCACGCATGTTTTGGTATGACGGGCGCACACACAATCCAGAAGGCCTCGTAAATGCCCCATTAGACCATAGGGATCGCCACCATGTCATAGTTACCGCCCCAGCCGACAGACTCCGTCCGGTGCCGCTCCTCCAAGAATAAGAGCATGGCACACTTTGACAATGGGGCCCGCAGCCATGTTGGAGATTGGCCCCTGTAGCCGCATTGGGAGCATGACGGTACGAGAAAGGCCGGGTCCGGGAAGAAACCCTTGGCCTTTGCTTTCTCGAGTAAACACAACCATAAATTTATTAAAATAGAAGCAAGGCAATCTATACCTACTAATAAAAAAAATAAGTATTCTTAATCCGTGATACTATTTTATAGAAAACCCTCTGATTTTTCTAACATTAAACCTGCAGTAGATATCAAATCTTTTTTTTTTTAAATACTCATATCTTCTAAAACGTAACTCCAAGTTTAACATGTTATATATGAATTTTGATTAGAAAAATATGTAGAATATGAATATGATGTTATTTTACCTATTAACAATTTAAAAAAATACTATCTAGAGTGCAATCTGAATCAATAATGCATTATACATCTTTCTGTCATACCGGTAGTGATTCAGATTGGGGATGAACACCTCAGCAAAATTAGGATTGGATATGAAATTGAAGATAAATTTGGTACAGACACTCAATAAATAAGGACATGCATAGCAAAAAAAAGAACCCAATAAAAATGGGATGTCGCTATAAAAGAAATAAAAGAGAAAATGCAGAGGAGATCTGATGAAGATGAGATGTTGCGCTATTCTCCTATATATAAGAAGAAGAAAGAGAGGACATGCATGGCAAAAAGTAAAGAAGGAGGCATGCACGACAAAAAATAAAATGAAAGACATGTTTGACAAGATATAAATAATGATAAAACAGGGACCAATACCTATGACATATATGGCAAGAAATAGTGATGAAATATGGACGCAAGTACCTGCGTCCACAAGAGACCATACAAAAATGTTCGTTTCCAGACAAAACATATATTTCTTTATGCTTAAAAAATCCTGCAACTTTTTAACAATTCTTCATGTATTTAAAAAATATGCATGTGAAAAGAAGTGTTTAAGAGAGTTACCCTAAGTTGGTGATGCTTAAACTGAAAACCGCCCTTGATGCACACATGTCTCCGTAGTGTGCTAATGTGTCATCGTCTGTTTTGGTCGTTTTTCTTTACTGGCCCGTAACAATACGCCATTTCACACATGGCATGAATAAATGCATAATCATTTGCCCGCTTTTTTGTATGGATTAAATCTATATGATGTAAGCCATGTTGAAATAGAATACCTGTGAAATATTAAACCGCGCTTTTGTAGGTCAAGACCATCTTTGTTTGGGCCGTAGCTACAAATTCTCACATTATAGATTTTTTTAATATAAATTAAGAGTGTGTGGTATTTTTCTCTCCCGTTGCAACGCACGAGCCTTTTACTAGTGAGACTAATGGCAGCCTGAAGTTACCTTACCAAATCGTTGGCTTTACCGATGGGTGGGGCATGCATTTGGATAACTCCCAAAATTTTGGATCCGAGCCAATTTTTTGTTGACCCTCCCAATTAATTTTGCGCTCAGGGTGGGAGATTCGTGTGGCCGCGAGATCCTTTGTTAACAAATTGGCGCCCCCCATGGTTTGGTATGGCGGGTGCACGCACAATCCAGAGAGGCGATAAATCCCGAAATCGTCTATGACACCCCATTGGCCATATGAATCACCACGAGCGATGCTGCACGCACGGACAGGTTTTTACTAACTCTACGCGGGATGCCTAGCTGGAATGAAATGATTGGAAGAAAGGGGGGTGAGGGGCCCACACCCCCTAAAAATCAGGGTGTCAAGATTAGTTAACGAGAAGGAATCCCGTAAAACCCCGTATTAGTCGGTTGATCTAGAATTTTCGAATCACCACCATGCAGCAGTTACGCGACACCACCTCCAACCACCCCTTTCTGCCATCGGCCACCGCCAAAGACGAAGACCCCCACGCGGTGCTGCTCCTCCGGCAAAACGGACCGCCGCAGGGGGAAGCGGCGGCCGACATAGCATTCTTCGCGTGGCGGCAGCCTAGGGCTGTGAAAAAACCCATGACATTTGGACGTCGTTTGGCTTGGTGACTCTTCTCCACGAACGGCACCAAGTAAAATGCTTTGCAGTTGCAGGCCCGGTCCTTTACGTGCAGCGCAGCACCATCAGTTCACAGCTACCACTGCACTCATTGCAGCAGGAGTAGTTTACGTGCAGCGCAGCACTGGCCACCGAGTGATCCCATGGCATGGCTCGCCGCTCAGTCCAGTCCGGGAAGAGGAATGGTTCCCGTCGTCTACCCCTCTGGACTCTGCTCCATCCATCAAAGCAGTACTAGCACGCAGCTTTACCCAGTCCCAGTGGAGTGCTGTCTGTGTGGCGTGTGAGACAAGGTAAAAGATTGATCAAATCTCTTTTATTTATACTCTACGTATGAGCCAGATTGTTCTTTTGTACTACTAGTATATAGTCCAATTGCATCCAACTTACTAGTGCTACTCCCACACCCTCAGGCCCTTTCAAAATTCAAATGCAATTGCGTTTTTGTTGCTCAAGTGGGAAATACCTATCATGCTTGTACTCTATTACCATCAGCTTCTTTCAACTACTTCCATACATCTACCTTGTGCTATAATTTTCTGCAATGTGTTCTAGAAATTGAAATGTGTGTCTCGATAATAATAAGAAGAAAAATTGAACTTCTTACTTGACCTTTAAAAAAATAACTACTCGTAGCCTTTTCCCGAAAGGAATAATCATTCTTTTCTAGAAAAAACCGATTTTAGGCCTCATTCAGTATGGAGGGTTTTCATAGAAAAAACATAGGAGCCAGGACTCCGTATCAAAATTTCCTAGAGATGCATTCGGTTTGTAGGGTACATGTACAGAAATTTAATAGGAATACTATTCATTTCTCGTGCCTGCTGAAGCCTCGCCACCCTCGACTGTGACTGCTGAAGCGCCGTCCATGTCGCCTGCTGGCTCCGTCACAGCGTCCTCGACTCTTGTGAAAGCGGCGCCGTCCTCAACTCATGTCAATACTTCGCCGGATCTGGGCACCGAGAGACCTGTTTCGTGGAGCTCTCTTACCGACAACGAAGAAGATGAAGATGGCGACGAGCTGGCCCCGCAGACACCGCCACCGGCTACCAAATCCTCAGTTCCGCTTCCGGCTACTCGGCCGGACATGACAAGTGATGCGGATTCGTGCGGAGGTTGGCAGGAGGTGCTGCCGCGGCGCAACATGCAGCGCCAGGACTCATTAGCCCCTGCATTGGCTCCCCGTCCTGTCCCCGCTTGGCTTCGTGGTAGATGTTGCAGATGCCTCCTTTCTGGTCACCGTGCAGTGGTTTGTCGAGATCCTTTTAGGTGTTCTCGGTGCCTTGAGAATGGTCATCGAGCTCGTGAGTGCCGCAATGTCTGGCGTCACCTCAGCTTCTTGGGAAGCCCTACTGTGTCGTCGTTACCTCGCGTTCCCATTGAACATCAACAAGTTTCAGCTCCTCGCAAGGTCCAGAAAGAAGCCTCACCACTCTTGAAGACATTTTCTCGTGATTCTTGGGCATCGATCGTTGCTACTCCTGCTAGCTCTGTAGCCTCGGCGGATATCCCGTTGCGGCTTGCCTTGGAGAGCCAGGCCGAGCTGCTGTGTTCTGAGCTGCTTGGTATGGCTTCCTTTCGGTTCGAGGAGACGGTCCAGCCTCTGCGTGATGTCATTAACTCCATGCAAGGTTGGATGTTGCGGATGGAGAGCTTCATGGAGCGTGCTGAGGCTGCACTGCGTGAGCTCTCCCGGGCGTTGCCTGTGTTGCAGAGTGCTCATGTGTCGCGCCCTTTGGTTGTGCCTGGTGACAGCTTCGAGATCGAGAGGGGAGCTGAGCTTCATGGTTGTTTCTCCCCTCGTGCTAGAGCCAGATCACCGTCGTCAGCCTCTGAGGGATTGGACAATGATGTGGTTGTGACTCCGGTACTGCAGATCATGCCTGAGCTTCGGGAACTGTGTGGGGGCCCGGTTCTGCCTTTATCCGTCGAACGCCTGCAGGTAGACCTGCCCGAGATCTCAATTGTTGATTTACCGCCAGCATCATCCCTGGAGTCTAGCAAGATAATGGATGCCGAGGAGTGTGTTGATTTTGATGTTGCAATCTCTCGCTCGCCTAAGTCCGTTGGGTGTCAGGTGTCGACTAGCTTACCTCTGGGCGTCAAGGAGCACAGAGTTTTAGATGTTGATGCCCTTCCCTCGCCTGCGACCATCGATCAAGTGATGCCTGTGAGTGGCATGGCCATTGAGCCAAATGTGTTGGCACCTACTCCAAATTCAAATGCTCTCTTCGCGAAAGAACTTTGTGACTTGCTTGCCAGTGTGGAGGTTGCTAGACCTGGTTTGGGCAGGTCAATTGCTTGCCTCCTGACAGGAACGCCAATAAAAGGCAAACAAAAGAAGGTAGGCAAAGGCAAGAGTGGCGCCATAGGCAAGGCGTCTCTTGCTGCTTGATGGATGATCTTCGGTCTCTCGGCCCATCCTCTTGGATTGGGTTGCCGTTGTGGGTTGGGAGGTGCGTGATGTCTTGTGTCGAGGTGTTCTTGTCGGAGGTCACTTGGCGTAGGAGCAATATTGGGGTTTGTGGATTTTGTGTTTTCAAAGAGTCTAGCGGTTGTCGCCCGTGCGGTTGTTGTGGGTTTCTTGCCATGTGAGTAGTTCGTCATTGCTCAATTTGTATTGGTTTTCGCCCGGTTTTCCATTAATTAACTGGGCAATTCTCTTCCTCTTAATTAATCGATGAGGCAAAACTTTTGCCTCCGTTTCGAAAAAAAAAAGAAAGCAACACATCCACTCAAAGCTCTTTCTTTTTGCGTACAAACAAGGCAAGAAAATTCCTTAGAATGACTAGTGTCATCCTACTGAATTCCAGTCCTTCTCTTAATTCCTACATTTTGATTTCCTCCAAGTTGAAAGAGTTCTTAAAAGCTTAAACGAAAGGATATTAGATCGAGTAGTCAAATTCCCCGCCCTAAAAAAAGAGTAGTCAAATTTGTAGGAGAAAATCCTGCATTTAACATCTTTTCTAACATCGTGAAACATTTCCCCTCTTTTTCAAGTATCTCTCAGTTGTTCACTTGACAAGAACAAGTTAAAGAAAATGAAGTTCTTCCCACTCACTAACTATTTCCTGCTCTCTTTCTATTTTTGTTTTTCTCTTCATAGTTAGAGCATCTACAGCCGTATATGACAAATATGACCCCTTAAACGGCCGCGGACGCGTCCGACGTGTCCGCGGGCAGTGACCGGGTACTCCTCAAATTAACACAACTGCATCCGGACATCTCATACTAGATTCTCAAATCCATACAAAAGCATGCAAACTAAAAAAAACTAACCTACTACATAGCTACTCCTCATCGGAGATGTCGACAATCTCCGTGCTCGACTCCGGGTACATGGGCGGCAGCTGCAGCTTCGGCGCCTCAGACTGCTTCGCTCCGTCCTCCTCCTCCTCCTCTATCTCCGCGTCGAGTTCGGCGAAGTGCGCGTCGGATGCCGCCTGCTCCTGCCGAAGGAACTGCTGGTTGGCCTCCACACAGGCCTCATCCTAGATGGACTCCAGGATGGCCTGCTGCTCCGCCATCTCCACAGCTTGGGCGACGGCAATCTCCGCCTCCGCCTCGTCCATGGTGAATCCCGGAGCAGGTTGTTATGCCTCCTCCTCCTCCGGATCTGCCACCTCCATCGGCTCCGATAGCTGCTCTCCATCCTCCTCCTCCTCCGGCTCCGACGAGTCCATAGGCAAACCGACAACGGTGCAGGCGGCGTGCCTCGCCTGGATCTCCTCTGCGGTCTGCCTCCGGCACTCCGGCGTCAGCATAGCGTACGTCGTCATCTTGGGCCAGACCATGGCGATGCTGCCGAGCATGGGAGAGCGGGGAAGAGGAGGCGGATGAGCTCGGGTGGCGGCACAGAGAGGGAGGAGGTGGATGGGCTATGGTTGGGGATGCCAGCCGGCTTAAATAGCCGGATTTGGCGTCGGGCGGCGAGCCAGACCACGCAGCGTTCACACCGCGGCGACGGAGAAGGCATCTGTCGGACCGCCGGGTTTCCAGGCGTTTCTGTCTAGGACCCCATCGTCAGTCCTACATGGGGGGCACGTCTGGGCGCTCCCATATCCGCCCCATATTTGGGCTACATATGAGGGGTGCCGGTTAGCCTGGGCGTTTGAGGTCCGTTCGAGGCGTCCGTCTGGGTCAGATTTTCATGACCGGTTAGTGACCGAGCGGGTCACTCGGGCGATTGAGGCCGGTTTAGGGTGCCCGATTGTAGATGCTTTTCGCTAGCATCAAGTCTTGTGTGTGCTTGTTTTTCCCCCTCTTAGCTAGCACCGAGTCTTTTCTTTTCGAATAGCATCAAGTCTTGTGTGTGCTTGTTTTTTTTCCTTCCTTAGCAATCTGGGCTTGATAGTATTAAAGGGATTTTCAAGATAAAATGGGATCCTCCAAAAGTTCTCCTTCATTGCCCAAATAAATTCTGATGTGTTATATCTTTATTTCTCAACCATACCTAATGACGCTCCCGTCCTGAATATCATCAGTTATACATTTTTAGTGTTGTAAACTATTTGGAAACAAATTCTTGGGGGGAGGTAGCTAAATAGCCTGGCCTGTTGTATTTCTACACTTTTTTATATATTAATTGGACCACCCTAATATAAAAACATGGCTAGATTGCTCTTTTTTTCTAGTAGTATAGTCCAAATGCATCGTCCTTGCAAATAAGATTGTGTTATGTTGCTCAAGTGAAAACTGTACTCCACTAAGTTAAGGCAACTCGCCGAAAACGGACCTCGCTACATGTCCACGGACATTTACAGCGGCTTGTTCGGGCGCGTTCTATCTCAAGTCAAGAGTAGAACTCAATCTCATGTAAGAAATGTATGCATTTTGTGTACACCATTGCTATCCGATGGAACCTTTTTTTTTCATGCATAAGAGCATCTCCAATAGGCGCCGAACGCGCGGCGCGCTAAATTCTGGTTTACGGCGTGCCCTTCGCCAGGTTTGACGCGGCGCGCAGCGCTGGTTCCAGCGGCCGCGCTAAAATGCAGCGCGCGTGCGTAGCTCCAGCAGGCACGTTAAAATGCAGCGCGCGCTCTAGTAAAAACATTTTTTTAATAACTTTGTATAGATAAAAAACTATGCATAGTTCATAGCATAGATAAAAAGGATACACAGATATTTTACATAGTTCCAAAGCATAAATAGATAGAACTACGGTACAACTAGATAGAAAAAACTACGGTGCAACGAGAAAAACTATGATGACTCCCAGCCGTCATCATCATCACCATCATCATCCTTGGTTGTGTTGTTCGAGGTATCAAGCCACATGTCATCCCAACGCAAATCGTTGGGGGAGAAGATCGACTACCCGCCGTTCTCTACGATATCGCATTGCGATAAGGCCAGTGCCTTGCGCCGACGCTTGTCGGCACGCTCGCGTGGCGCCTTGTCGTCCTCTCTGCGCAGAAGGCGTTCTCGGCGGCGACGGCGCCACTCCACCATGGCTCGCTCGTCCTCCTCGGCGGCGAGGAGGCGGTGCTGCTGCCGAACGTGGTCCGCACGGTCCTAGTCAGTGATGAGATGAGGCGGAGGGGCGAGGCGCTGCGCCTGCTCGCGCGTGAAGATGTCCTAGAAGTTCATCTGCAACGGGGGCTTCTCCAAGCGCCACACCACCGCGTCGTATGCGCAGGCCACCTCGTGCGCGATACGGAACGAGCCGAGGCCGAGCCGGACGTCGCCGGACCAGACCTCGGCGGAGTACCAGCCGCTGGAGCGCTCGCGGACGCCGCGGTAGCCCAAAGAGCCCCGACGGCGCGGTGGCATGGTGGCGGGGAAAACGGCGAGGTGGTGAGGAGGAGGGCGCGTGGCAGTGTGGTTGAGCGCGTGGCGAGCGCCGGATTTTATAGGGGCGCGCGAAGCAGCACGCCAAATCTACCGCGCCAGCTGCCGCTTTCTCCCACGCGCGGTAGTTTGCCGCCACCGCTGGAGCGCGCGAAACCGGGCCGCGCGCGCTAAAAAATGATTTTACCGCACGGGCACGTCTTTTGGCGCGCCTGTTGGAAATGCTCTAATAAAATGTTCTGTTTAACTAGTAACTTCTACCACACGCGGCCATAATTCTTTTTGTTATAAATGACCTTTCTGAGTATATTTTCTAACAAAGTAATATTTTTATATTAAAATTTCATCGACACCAAAACAATATACTTACAAACCGGATGATAGCCGAGAGTTACCCTACCAAAATATAAATATATCGTGCGTGTTATTCACGTGTGGCTATGACTCGCCCGGGTTTTGGTATGGCAGGTGCACACACAATCCAGAAGGGCCCCTAAATTCACAATCCAGAAGGGCCCCTAAATTCCCAAATCACCCATGGAGCCCCATAGGACAATAGAGATCACCATCATGGTATAGTTACGTGACACCAGACGACGTCCTCCATTTGGTGCCGCTCCTCCAAGAAGAAGAGCATGCCACACTTTGACAATGGGGCCCACCATTATCTTGGAGATTGGCCCCTACACACGCATTGGGAGCATGAGGCCCTTCTCAGTGCTCCATTGTGGACAGGTGCTAAGCATGTCACATAAGCAAAAAAATAACATGGCACAACATTTAAGGAGGGGAGAGAGTACTTTAGTGACCCCAAGAAGAACCAATGCCAAGCGCGAGAACCAAGGCAAACCACTTAAATGAAACAATTTGGCCAATGCCTGAAAGACTTTAGGTGCTAACTCATTAAATAAAATGTGCTTAGCAACAACAAGTTAAGCACCTATGCATTGGGGACTTGAGTTGCTTAGATATTTAATGCACTTAGCACCTCATCTAAACACCTTTGCATTGAAAGAGGCCTGATGGTACAACAAAGGTAGGGTCAGGAAAGAACCCTTGGCCTTTGATTTCCAGAATGCATCATAGATTTATTAAAATAGAAACAAGGCAATGGCAGCCGGAAGTTACATTACCAGATTATTGGATTTATCGAGGGCAACTCCTAAAATTTTGGATCCAAGCCAATTTTTTGTCACCCCTCCCCCCAAATTTGCCGCTCAGCAAGGAGATTCTCGTGGCCGCGAAAATCCTTGATCAACAAATTGGCAACCCCCCACCCCCTCCCCGTTTTGGTAGGGCTGGTGAGAGAGGTGATAAATCCCCAAAACCCCTATGATGCCCCATCGGCCATTTGAACCACAATCATGCAGTAGTTAGAGCATCTACAGTCGGATCTCTCAAACACGTCTCAAACACCCAGGCAGACCATCTGATCACTGACCGATCTCAAAAAGCCGACCCAACCAAAGCTCTCAAACCATAGACAAACGCCCAGGCTAACCGGCATCCCTCTTATCCAGCACAATATAGGGCGGATATGAGGCAGTTCGGGCGCGTCCGGACACGTCCGCCATGTTAGCCCGGCCCACCGCTGACCCACCCCGACCGCACAAAATTCCCCTCCGGAGCAAACCCTAGCTCACTTCACTCCGCTCCGCGACGATCCCCTTTCCCATATCCATCCAATCCCTAGCATCGGCGAGCATGTCAAGCACCCACAGCCACTACGACGGCAGCTCTAAAGACGAGTACGAGATGGCGCTCCATATCGTGCTCAAGCGCTCGCGGGTCGATACGGGCGGCAACTCTGGATCCGGTGCGACGCCTCCTATCTCCCGTCACCGCAGCGCGGACGCCGACAACGGCCCTTCCCGCCCCGCGCGCGAATCTATGCGGGCTGCCCAATCTGCTCCGCCCGCCCGACGACCTCCTCCACCTCCGGCCGCTGCTCTGTGTGGGCGGTGGTGTGTTCTAGTGCCCGCCCCGTCGGTGCCACGGATGCGGACTTTGGAGTCGGAGGCATGCGCCGCCCACCGCGAGAGGCGGATGGCAAGGGAGATGGGGGCGGGTCCGACGCGGTTGCACAATCCTCCTGCCGCCGCGTGATGCCGGTGCCTGACGAGGAGGAGTGCTCACTTACCACGGCGGAGATGGATGCTCGACGGCTCCGAAGGATCAACGCCAAGCAGCTCCGGCTTGGCATTGAGCAATCCGAGCGGGAGGCGGCGGCATCAACGGAGGAGGCAAGGGTGGCCAAGCTCAAGCGCAAGCAAGACCGCATCGTCCGACGCTTGTAAGGCTACATCGTCATCTCCTCCTCCTCTGACGGGTCCGACATCGACCCACCTCCTGCTGTGAACGCCTACAACAGCGCCGCTGGCCGGAAGGGCAAAGGGCCGGTGAGGAAGTGATGAAGCTCGCCCTCTCCTTTCATATAATCTAGTTCTAGTATGTAGTTACAATGTGCTGGATCGTTGGTCTTTTGGTGATGTTTATGCGATTATACCCATTTGATATCGGTTTATATGTCCGTTTCCTGTCAATTTTGATTGTTCGGTGATCTACATACCCGAATATGAGTTGTTTCTGTCAATTTTGATCGTTCGGTGATCTACGTACCCGAATATGAGTTGCGCAAATATAAAGATGCAAATTTAAAGAGTATCCGATGTCCGCGGACGCGTCTGCGGACATTTATGTATCAGATTTGCAAAGTCTGTGTTATAGATGCTCTTATGCCACACCACCGCCCAAGAAGAGGACGACCGCCACACGGTGCTGCTCCAAACGCATGGCACTTGGGCGTCGTTTGCCTTGGTGATGATTTTTCTCCGCGAAAGGCACTAACAAGATGCATGCATCGCCTCGCCGGACCGATTTCACAGGCTGTGAGGCCAACTCCATCTCACACCTCACCTGATCCGTCTGTGTCGGTTTTGAACCAAACGGATAGCCGTCACGTCTCAACGTGTGATCGCATCTGCATCTTTTGTCTGTTTGACGTCTGGCCTTCTCTATTTCCGACACAAAACAACGTTCGGTTTGCATCCACACGAACATCGAACGGACGCACACGCGCCCGCTCCTCGTTTACCTCAGGACCGCCTGGCGGTCGTCCACTTACCTTCCATCGCCCAAATTAACTGCACACGTATTCCTTTTAATGTGAAAGCCATGGACCGGCTAGTCCACACTTCCACTCGCGGCCACTCTTGCCTCCTCGAAGCCCAACACAGCCAAACCCTAGCCACCGGCCACCGGCGATCCACCTCCTCCTCGTCCACCATCGGTAATGGGGTGCATTCAATCGACGGCCGCAAGGGGAAGCACGACCATGAGTCAGGGTCATCCTCCGGCGGTCGCTGAGGCAACACGTACTCCACCCTTCCACCCCCTCCTCCTCCGTTGCCGTTCTGCATCGCCCTGCCGGCGGCCAACCCTCGGAACCGGCTGCACGTGAAGGCCGACATCTGCAGGCGGTACTGGGAGACAGGGACGCCGCTGCAGTGGAGCGATGTCTACCTCCCCAACAATTGGCATTTGTCGACCGACTGCATGCCCATCCCGCTGGTCCCGGTCGGCGGTGGAGCCGATCGCGAGGACATCCATCGCCGTCGCGCCCTCCTGCTCCAAGCTCCTCGACGACGCCAGATACGCCTTCTACTCGCCCTTGTGGGACACCTGGTTTCGCGACGAGCATGGCCTATGGCGGGCGTTGTACTTTGCCAGGCCTGGACCAAGCGTTGCCACGGGCGCGCGGCCGTGCCCAGATCCGCGGGCTCAACCCGACATTGTCCCCGTCCCTGTTCCTGCCATCGCCACCTCCCATGACCGCCGAGGAGGAGGAGGAACTTGTGCAGCGGGTCATGGAGGAGTCTGTCCACGACCACGACGAGGCCCAGTGGCACGACCTTGAGGTGATGATGGTCCTCTCCGCCGCGGGCGACGTTGCCTTCCCCCCGGAGTTGCATGACGCCGCTGTCGTCAAGGGGGAGGTGGTGGTCAAGGAGGAGGAGGTGGAGGCTGCCATCGTCGAGCCGGTCTTCGCAGCAATGGTGGGCAGATGCGGTCCTGGACGGACAAGACGCCGTGCACGCCCGAGTTCATCTTGGTGCCGCCCTCGTGGGTGGGTGCCAAGGCGTGGTCGCCGTCCCCGCCGCAGGAGGAGGTCGTGTAGGCGCCTCCGGCCATGTAGCTATCACAGGGGCCGCCTGGCTCCTGCCCACCTGAGGCAGCCATTGCCGTACATCGACCTCACCAAGGACGTCGACGAGGAGTACGGGCACCTGAAGACGACGACGGCATTGACGACGCCCACGACGTCGGCGGCATCTAGCTTTTTTATATGTTTTTTAAGTTTTAAGTTAAGTGTAATGTGCGGGCTGAAACTTGTTTTAAATTGTTTAAATATTTTAAAATGGTTTAATTCAGTTATTTCTATGTTTTTAAATGTGTGGCCGGTCTCTTTTTTTTCATCTCAGACTTAACAAAATGCGATGTGGCCACACGTTGGGTGTACCGACCGACGCCAAACCAGACACCGGCCTTCATTTTGTCGCCTTAAACGGACGAAATCTGAATAAAACAGACGTGTGTTTAAAGTCGTGCATTGGAGTTGGCCTAACACCACCATGGCAACGAGACAAGCACGAGCAGTTGACAGCCGTGCACTCATTGCTTTGGAGGGTCAAGTTTAAAAAAAATACTCTAGTAGAATGCTTTGCAGGTTATGTGGGGGCCTAAAATGCTTTGTTGTTTCCATGCAAAAGTGCTCAGCCGTATCGTATCGTATCATATGGTATGGATGGCCCAACCAATGTACTCAGTTGGAAAGGACTACTTTGCGTGGTTCTCCCTGACGCCCGGTCAGCTCCCATTCTCTACTTCTGTGAACTCTGCACCATCCATCACAAGCAGACTAAGGTAGTACTAGACTACTAGTACGGAATAGGAGGCATCTTTGCCCCGTGGAGTAGAGTGGAGTGCTGCCTGTGTGGCGTGTGAGACAAGGAAAACCGACTGATTTGTGATCGAATCTCTTCAATTTTTCGGGGTATGAGCCAGATTGTTTGTTTGTAGGAGTAGTACACAATATAGTCTAAATGCATCCGTCTTACTACTACTACTCCCTCACCCTCCTCGGGTCCTTTCAAACAAGATGGCGTTTGTGTTGCTCAACTAGAAACTAAGAGTATCTATTATGCTTCTATTCTACTCCATTAGGGTATCTTGAACGGCAACCCACAAAAACCGCCCCGCATCTGTCTACGGACCCGAAAAATCCGGAAGGCTGCATCCAATTGTAACTGTATACATCCAGCCTTCCGGATTTTTTCCCCAGTCTGCACGATCAATAGCCGCATGCAAAGGGTACAGAAGTTCAAATAGCCGCATGGATGGCCCAACAAATGAACCCAATTGGAAAGGACCACTTTGCGTGGTTCTCGCTGACGCCCGGTCAGCTCCCATCCTCTACTCCTGTGGACTCTGCACCATCCATCACAAGCAGACTAAGGCAGTACTAGGCTACTAGTACGGAGTAGGAGGCATCTTTGCCCCGTGGAGTGGAGTGGAGTGCTGCCTGTGTGGCGTGTGAGACAAGGAAAACCGACTGATTTGTGATCGAATCTCTTTAATTTTTCGGGGTATGAGCCAGATTGTTTGTTTGTAGGAGTAGTACACAATATAGTCTAAATGCATCCATCTTACTACTACTACTACTCCCTCACCCTCCTCGGGTCCTTTCAAACAAGATGGCGTTTGTGTTGCTCAACTAGAAAATAAGAGTATCTATTATGCTTCTATTCTACTCTGTTAGGGCATCTTGAACGGCAACCCACAAAAACCGCCCCGCATCCGTCTAGGGACCTGAAAAATCCGAAAGGCCGCATCCAATTGTAACTGTATACATCCAGCCTTCCGGATTTTTTCCCCAGTCTGCACGATCAATAGCCGCATGCAAAGGGTACAGAAGTTCAAATAGCCGCATGGATGGCCCAACCAATGAACCCAGTTGGAAAGGACCACTTTGCGTGGTACTCGCTAACGCCCGATCAGCTCCCATCCTCTACTCCTGTGGACTCTGCACCATCCATCACAAGCAAGCTGAGGCAGTACTAGACTACTAGTACGGAGTAGGAGGCAGCTTTGCCCCGTGGAGTGGAGTGGAGTGGAGTGTTGCTTGTGTGGCGTGTGAGACAAGGGAAACCGACTGATTTGTGATTGAATCTCTTTAATTTTTTGAGGTGTGAGCCAGATTGCTTGTTTGTAGTACTCGCTTCGTTCGGAATTACTTGTCTCAGAAATGGATGTATGTAAACTAAAATACGTCTAGATACATCCATTTCTGTGACAAATAATTCCGAACTGAGGGAGTAGTACACAATAGAGTCTAAATGCATCCATCTTACTACTACTACCACTCCCTCACCCTCCTCATGTCCTTTCAAACAAGATGGCGTTTATGTTGCTCAACTTGGAAATAAGAGTATCTATTATGCTTCTCCGTTAGGGCATCTTGAACGGCAACCCACAAAAACCGCCCCACATCCATCTGCGGACCCAAAAAAATTTTGGAAGGCCGCATCCAATTGTGACTGCATACATCCGGCCTTCCGGATTTTCCCCCCAGTATGCACAATCAGTAGCTGCATGCAAAGGGTACAGAAGTTCAAATAGCCACATAGATGGCCTAACCAATGAACCCAGTTGGAAAGGACTACTTTGCATGGTTCTCGCTGACGCCCGGTCAGCTCCCATCCTCTACTCCTGTGGACTCTTCACCATCCATCACAAGCAGACTGAGGCAGTATTAGACTACTAGTACGGAGTAGGAGGCAGCTTTGCCCCATGGAGTGGAGTGGAGTGCTGCTTGTGTGGCGTGTGAGACAAGGGAAACCGACTGATCTGTGATTGAATCTCTTTAATTTTTTGAGGTGTGAGCCAGATTGCTTGTGTCTCGGAAATGGATGTATGTAAACTAAAATACGTCTAGATACATCAATTTCTGTGATAAGTAATTCCGAACTGAGGGAGTAGTACACAATATAGTCTAAATGCATCCATCTTACTATTACTACTACTCCCTCACCCTCCTCAGGTTCTTTCAAATAAGATGGCGTTTGTGTTGCTCAACTAGAAAATAAGAGTATCTATTATACTTTTATTCTACTCCGTTAGGGCATCTTGAACGGCAACCCACAAAAACCGCTCTGCATCCGTCTGCGGACCCAAAAAAATTTGGAAGGCCGCATCCAATTGTAACTGCATACATCCGGCCTTCCGGATTTTTTCCCCCAGTCTGCACAATCAGTAGCTGCATGCAAAGGGTACAGAAGTTCAAATAGCCGAATGGATGGCCTAACCAATGAACCCAATTGGAAAGGACTACTTTGCATGGTTCTCGCTGACGCCCGGTCAGCTCCCATCCTCTACCCATGTGGACTCTTCACGATCCATCACAAGCAGACTGAGGCAGTACTAGACTACTAGTACAGAGTAGGAGGCAGCTTTGCCCCGTGGAGTGGAGTGGAGTGCTTCCTGTGTGGCGTGTGAGACAAGGGAAACCGACTGATTTGTGATTGAATCTCTTTAATTTTTTGGGGTATGAGCCAGATTGTTTGTTTGTAGTACTCCCTATGTTCGGAATTACTTGTCATGGAAATGGATGTATGTAAATTAAAATACGTCAAGATACATCCACTTCTACGACAAGTAATTCCGAATGGAGGGAGTAGTACACAATATAGTCTAAATGCATCCATCTTACTACTACTACTCCCTCACCCTCCTCAGGTCCTTTCGAATAAGATGGCGTTTATGTTGCTCAACTAGAAAATAAGAGTATCTATTATGCTTCTATTCTACTCCGTTAGGGCATCTTGAACGGCAACCCACAAAAACCACCCCGCATCCGTCTGCGGACCCGAAAAATCCGGAAGGCCGCATCCAATTGTAACTGCATACATCCGGCCTTCCAGATTTTTTACCCAGTCTGCACGATCAATAGCCGCATGCAAAGGGTATAGAAGTTCAAATAGCCGCATGGATGGCCCAACCAATTAACCAAGTTGGAAAGGACCACTTTGTGTGGTTCTCGTTGACGCCCGGTCAGCTCCCATCCTCTACTCATGTGGACTCTACACCATCCATCACAAGCAGACTGAGGCAGTACTAGACTACTAGTACGGAGTAGGAGGCAGCTTTGCCCCGTGGAGTGGAGTGGAGTGTTGCCTGTGTGGCGTGTGAGACAAGGGAAACCGACTGATTTGTGATCGAATCTCTTTAATTTTTTGGCGTATGCGCCAGATTGTTTGTTTGTAGGAGTAGTAGACAAAATTGTCTAAATGCATCCATCTTACTACTAATACTCCCTCAACCTCCTCAGGTCCTTTCAAATAAGATGGCGTTTGTGTTGCTCAACTAGAAATTAAGAGTATCTATTATGCTTCGATTCTACCCCGTTAGGGCATCTTGAACGGCAACCCACAAAACCCGCTCCGCTTCAGTCTACGGACCCGAAAATTCGGAAGGCCGCATCCAATTGTAACTGCATACATCCGGCCTTCCGGATTTCTTCCCCAGTCTGCACGATCAATAGCCGCATGCAAAGTGTACAGAAGTTCAAATAGCCGCATGAATGGCCCAACCAATGAACCCAGTTGGAAAGGACCACTATGCATGGTCCTCGCTGACGCCCGGTCAGCTCCCATCCTCTACTCCTATGGACTCTGCACCATCCATCACAAGCAAGCTGAGGCAGTACTAGACTACTAGTACGGAGTAGGAGGCAGCTTTGCCCCGTGGAGTGGAGTGGAGTGCTGCCTGTGTGGCGTGTGAGACAAGGGAAACCGACTGATTTGTGATTGAATCACTTTAATTTTTTGGGTATGAGCCATATTGTTTGTTTGTAGTACTCCGTCCGTTCGGAATTACTTGTCTCGGAAATGGATGTATGTAAACTAAAATATGTCTAGATACATCCATTTCTGTGACAAGTAATTCCGAACTCAGGGAGTAGTACACAATATAGTCTAAATGCATCCATCTTACTACTACTACTACTACTCCCTCGCCCTCCTCATGTCCTTTCAAATAAAATGGCGTTTGTGTTGCTCAACTAGAAAATAAAAGTATCTATTATGCTTCTATTCTATTCCGTTAGGGCATCTTGAACGGCAGCCCACACAAACCGCCCCACATCCGTCTGCGGACCCAAAAAAAAATCTGGAAGGCCGCATCCAATTGTAACTACATACATCCGGCCTTCCGAATTTTTTCCCCAGTCTGCACGATCAGTAGTCGCATGCAACGGGTACAGAAGTTTAAATAGCCGCATGGATGGCCCAACCAATGAACCCAGTTGGAAAGAACTACTTTGCGTGGTTCTCACAGACACCAGGTCAGCTCCCATCCTCTACTCATGTGGACTCTACACCATCCATCACAAGCAGACTGAGGCAGTACTAGACTACTAGTACGGAGTAGGAGGCAGCTTTGCCCCGTGGAGTGGAGTGGAGTGTTGCCTGTGTGGCGTGTTAGACAAGGGAAACCGACTAATTTGTGATCGAATCTCTTTAATTTTTTGGGGTATGCGCCAGATTGTTTGTTTGTAGGAGTAGTACACAATATAGTCTAAATGCATCCATCTTACTACTACTACTCCCTCAACCTCCTCAGGTCCTTTCAAATAAGTTGGCGTTTGTGTTGCTCAACTAGAAAATAAGAGTATCTATTATGCTTCTATTCTACTCCGTTAGGGCATCTTGAACGACAACCCACAAAACCCGCCCCGCTTCCGTCTACGGACCTAAAAAATCCGGAAGGCCGCATCCAATTGTACCTGCAGACATCCGGCCTTCAGGATTTCTTCCCCAGTCTGCACGATCAATAGCCGCATGCAAAGGGTATAGAAGTTCAAATAGCCGCATGAATGGCCCAACCAATGAACCTAGTTGGAAAGGACCACTTTGCGTGGTTCTCGCTGACGCCCGGTCAGCTCCCATCCTCTACTCCTGTGGACTCTCCACCATCCATCACAAGCAACCTGAGGCAGCACTAGACTACTTGTACGGAGTAGGAGGCAGCTTTGCCCCGTGGAGTGGAGTGGAGTGCTGCCTGTGTGGCGTGTGAGACAAGGGAAACCGACTGATTTATGATTGAATCTCTTTAATTTTTTGGGTATGAGCCATTTTGTTTGTTTGTAGTACTCCCTCCGTTCGAAATTACATGTCTAGGAATTGGATGTATGTAAACTAAAATATGTCTAGATACATCCATTTCTGCGACAAGTAGTTCCGAACGGAGGGAGTAGTACACAATATAGTATAAATGCATCCATCTTACTACTACTACTCCCTCACCCACCTCATGTCCTTTAAAATAAGATGATGTTTGTGTTGCTCAACTAGAAAATAAGAGTATCTATTAATGCTTCTATTCTACTCTGTTAGGGCATCTTGAACGGCAACCCACAAAAACCGCCCCGCATCCGTCTGCGGACCCAAAAAAAATCTGGAAGGCCGCATCCAATTGTAACTGCATACATCCGGCCTTCCGGATTTTTTCTCCAGTCTGCACGATCAGTAGCCTCATGCAAAGGGTACAGAAGTTCAAATAGCCGCATGGATGGCCCAACCAATGAACCCAGTTGGAAAGGACTACTTTGCATGGTTCTCGCCGACGCCAGGTCAGCTCCCATCCTCTACTCCTGTGGACTGTACACCATCCATCACAAGCAGACTAAGGTAGTACTAGACTACTAGTACGGAGTAGGAGGCAGCTTTGCCCCGTGGAGTGGAGTGGAGTGTTGCCTGTGTGGCGTGTGAGACAAGGGAAACCGACTGATTTGTGATCGAATCTCTTTAATTTTTTGGCGTATGCGCCAGATTGTTTGTTTGTAGGAGTAGTAGACAATATAGTCTAAATGCATCCATCTTACTACTACTACTCCCTCAACCTCCTCAGGTCCTTTCAAATAAGATGGCGTTTGTGTTGCTCAACTAGAAATTAAGAGTATCTATTATGCTTCGATTCTACCCCGTTAGGGCATCTTGAACGGCAACCCACAAAACCCGCCCCGCTAGAGTCTACGGACCCGAAAATTCGGAAGGCCGCATCCAATTGTAACTGCATACATCCGGCCTTCCGGATTTCTTCCCCAGTCTGGACGATCAATAGCCGCATGCAATGTGTACAGAAGTTCAAATAGCCGCATGAATGGCCCAACCAATGAACCCAGTTGGAAAGGACCACTTTGCATGGTCCTCGCTGACGCCCGGTCAGCTCCCATCCTCTACTCCTATGGACTCTGCACCATCCATCACAAGCAAGCTGAGGCAATACTAGACTACTAGTACGGAGTAGGAGGCAGCTTTGCCCAGTGGAGTGGACTGGAGTGCTGCCTGTGTGGCGTGTGAGACAAGGGAAACCGACTGATTTGTGATTGAATCTCTTTAATTTTTTGGGTGTGAGCCATATTGTTTGTTTGTAGTACTCCCTCCGTTCGGAATTACTTGTCTCGGAAATGGACGTATGTAAACTAAAATACGTCTAGATACATCCATTTCTGTGACAAGTAATTCCGAACTGAGGGAGTAGTACACAATATAGTATAAATGCATCCATCTTACTACTAATACTACTCCCTCACCCTCCTCATGTCCTTTCAAATAAGATGGCGTTTGTGTTGCTCAACTAGAAAATAAGAGTATCTATTATGCTTCTATTCTACTCCGATAGGGCATCTTGAACGGCAACCCACAAAAACCGCCCTGCATCCGTCTGCGGACCCAAAAAAAATCGGAAGGCCGCATCCAATTGTAACTGCATACATCCGGCCTTCCGGATTTTTTCCCCAGTCTGCACGATCAGTAACCGCATGCAAAGGGTACAGAAGTTCAAATAGTCGCATGGATGGCCCAACCAATGAACCAAGTTGGAAAGGACTACTTTGCGTGGTTCTCGCCGACGCCCGGTCAGCTGCCACCCTCTACTCCTGTGGACTCTACACCATCCATCACAAGCAGACTGAGGCAATACTAGACTACTAGTATGGAGTAGGAGGCAACTTTGCCCCGTGGAGTGGAGTCGAGTACTGCCTGTGTGGCGTGTGAGACAAGGGAAACCGACCGATTTGTGATCGAATCTCTTTATATTTTTGGGGTATGAGCCAGATTGTTTGTTTGTAGGAGTAGTATACAATATAGTCTAAATGCATCCATCTTACTACTACTACTACTCCCTCACCCTCTTCGGGTCCTTTCAAATAAGATGGCGTTTGTGTTGCTCAACCAGAAAATAAGAGTATCTATTATGCTTCTATTCTACCCAGTTAGGGCATCTTGGACGGCAACCCACAAAAATCGCCCCGTATCTGTCTATGGACCCGAAAAACCCGAAAGGCCGCATCCAATTGTAACTGCATACATCCGGCCTTCCGGATTTTCCCCCCAGTCTGCACGATCAAAAGCCGCATGCAAAGGGTACAGAAGTTCAAATAGCCGCATGGATGGCCCAACCAATGAACCCAGTTGGAAAGGACCACTTTGCGTGGTTCTCGCTAACGCCCGGTTAGCTCCCATCCTCTACTCATGTGGACTCTGCACCATCCATCGCAAGCAAGCTGAGGCAGTACTAGACTACTAGTACGGAGTAGGAGGCAGCTTTGCCCCGTGGAGTGGAGTGGAGTGCTGCCTATGTGGCGTGTGAGACAAGGGAAACCGACTGATTTGTGATTGAATCTCTTTATTTTTTTGGGTATGAGCCATATTGTTTGTTTGTAGTACTAGTACTCCCTCCGTTCGAAATTACATGTCTAAGAATTGGATGTATGTAAACTAAAATATGTCTAGATACATCCATTTCTACAACAAGTAGTTCCGAACGGAGGGAGTAGTACACAATATAGTCTAAATGCATCCATCTTACTACTACTACTCCCTCACCCTCCTTAGGTCCTTTCAAATAAGATGGCGTTTGTGTTGCTCAACTAGAAAATAAGAGTATCTATTAATGCTTCTATTCTACTGCGTTAGGGCATCTTGAACGGCAACCCACAAAAACCGCCCCGCATCCGTCTACGGACCCAAAAAAATCTGGAAGGCCGCATCCAATTGTAACTGCATACATCCGGCCTTCCGGATTTTTTCTCCAGTCTGCACGATCAGTAGCCGCATGCAAAGGGTACAGAAGTTCAAATAGCCGCATGGATGGCCCAACCAATGAACCCAGTTGGAAAGGACTACTTTGCGTGGTTCTCGCCGACGCCCGGTCAGCTCCCATCCTCTACTCCTGTGGACTCTAGACATCCATCACAAGCAGACTGAGGCAGTACTAGACTACTAGTACGGAGTAGGAGGCAGCTTTGCCCCGTGGAGTGGAGTGGAGTTCTGCCTGTGTGGCGTGTGAGACAAGGCAAACCAACTGATTTGTGATCGAATCTCTTTAATTTTTTGGGGTATGAGCCAGATTGTTTGTTTGTAGGAATAGTACACAATATAGTCTAAATGCATCCATCTTACTACTACTACTCCCTCACCCTCCTCAGGTCCTTTCAAATAAGATGGTGTTTGTGTTGCTCAACTAGAAAATAAGAGTATCTATTATGCTTCTATTCTACCCCGTTATGGCATCTTGAACGGCAGCCCACAAAAACCGCCCCGCATTTGTCTGCGGACCCGAAAAATTCAGAAGGCCACATCCAATTGTAACAACATACATCCGGCCTTCCATATTTTTTCCCTAGTCTGCATGATCAATAGCCGCATGCAAAGGGTACAGAAGTTCAAATAGCCGCATGGATGGCCCAACCAATGAACCCAGTTGGAAAGGACCACTTTGTGTGGTTCTCGCTGACACCCGGTCAGCTCCCATCCTCTACTCATGTGGACTCTGCACCATCCATCACAAGCAAGCTGAGGCAGTACTAGACTACCAGTACAGAGTAGGAGGCAGCTTTTCCCCGTGGAGTGGAGAGGAGTGCTGCCTGTGTGGAGTGTGAGACAAGGGAAACCGACTGATTTGTGATTGAATCTCTTTAATTTTTTGGGGTATGAGCCAGATTTTTTGTTTGTAGTACTCCCTCTGTTTGGAATTACTTGTTGTTGGAAATATTCCCTAGAGGCAATAATAAATTAGTTATTATTATTATATTTCCTTATTCATGATAATCGTTTATAATCCATGCTAGAATTGTATTGATAGGAAACTCAGATACATGTGTGCATACAAAGACAACACCATGTCCCTAGTAAGCCTCTAGTTGACTAGCTCGTTGATCAATAGATGGTTGCGGTTTCCTGACCATGGACATTGGATGTCGTTGATAATGGGATCACATCATTAGGAGAATGATATGATGGACAAGACCCAATCCTAAGCCTAGCACAAGATCATGTAGTTCGTATGCTAAAGCTTTTCTAAATGTTAAGTATCTTTTCCTTAGACCATGAGATTGTGTAACTCCCGGATACTGTAGGAATGCTTTGGGTGTACCAAACATCACAACGTAACTGGGTGGCTATAAAGGTGCACTACGGGTATCTCCGAAAGTGTCTGTTGGGTTGGCACGAATCGAGACTGGAATTTGTCACTCCGTGTGATGGAGAGGTATCCCTAGGCCCACTCGGTAGGACATCATCATAATGTGCACAATGTGATCAAGGAGTTGATCGCGGGATGATGTGTTACGGAACAAGTAAAGAGACTTGCCGGTAACGATATTGAATAAGGTATCGGGATACCGACGATCGAATCTCGGGCAAGTATCATGCCAGTAGACAAAGGGAATTGTATACGGGATTGATTGAATCCTTGACATCGTGGTTCATCCGATGAGATCATCGTGGAACATGTGGGAGCCAACATGGGTATCCAGATCCCGCTGTTGGTTATTGGCCGGAGAGTTGTCTCGGTCATGTCTGCATGGTTCCCGAACCCGTAGGGTCTACACACTTAAGGTTCGATGACGCTAGGGTTATAGGGAAGGTATGTACGCAGTTACTGAATGTTGTTCGGAGTCCCGGATGAGATCCCGGACGTCACGAGGAGTCCCGGAATGGTCCGGAGGTGAAGATTGGTATATTGGACGAAGGGTTTGGGAGTCCGGAAGTGTTCTGGAGGTATCGGGTGATGACCAGCATGACCGAAAGGTATTTCGGCAGCCCCGACAAGTGTTGGGGGGCTTCATGGGCCAAGGGAAGGGGGCAAACCAGCCCACTAAGGGGCTGTGCGCCCCTCTCACCTATTCCCACGTGACCAGGGGGTTTGGGGCGCCCCATCTAGGGTTCCCACCTCCTGGCTTGGGGGCCAAGTCACCCAAAGGGGAGATCCCATCTGCCCTGGCCGCCGCCCCTCCTAGGGGAAACCCTAGGGCGCCTCCCCCTCCTGCTTGCCCCTATATATAGTGGAGGTTTTGGGGCTGCCCAACACATGAGTCTCTCTCTCCCAAGGCGCAGCCCTACCTCTCTCCCTCCTCGTCTCTCGTAGTGCTTGGTGAAGCCCTGCTGGAGTACCGCGCTCCTCCACCACCACCATGCCGTCGTGCTACTGCTGGACGGAGTCTTCCCCAACCTCTCCCTCTCTCCTTGCTAGATCAAGGCATGGGAGACGTCACCGGGCTGCACGTGTGTTGAACGCGGAGGCGCCGTTGTTCGGCGCTTAGATCGAAATCGACCGCGATCTGAATCGCCACGAGTACGACTACCTCATTCGCGTTCTTGCAACGCTTCCGCTTAGCGATCTACAAGGGTATGTAGATGCACTCCCCTTCCCCTTGTTGCTAGATTACTCCATAGATTGATCTTGGTGATGCGTATAAAATTTTGAATTTCTGCCACGTTCCCAAACAGTGGTATCAGAGCTAGGTCTATGCGTAGTTTCTATGCATGAGTAGAACACAAGTTGTTGTGGCCGTCGATTTTGTCAATTTACTTACCGTTACTAGTCTTATCTTGATTCGGCGGCATCGTGGGATGAAGCGGCCCGGACCGACCTTACACGTATTCTTACATGAGACAGGTTCCACCGACTGACATGCACTAGTTGCATAAGGTGGCTAGCGGGTGTCTGTCTCTCCCACTTTAGTCGGATCGGATTCGATGAAAAGGGTCCTTATGAAGGGTAAATAGAAATTGGCATATCACATTGTGGTTTTGGCGTAGGTAAGAAACGTTCTTGCTAAGAAACCTATAGCAGCCACGTAAAAATTTGCAACAACAGTTAGAGGACGTCTAACTTGTTTTTGCAGCATATGCCGTGTGATGTGATATGGCCAAAAGGATGTGATGAATGATATATATGTGATGAATGAGATTGATCATGTTCTTGTAATAGGAATCACGACTTGCATGTCGATGAGTATGACAACCGGCAGGAGCCATAGGAGTTGTCTTATTTTATTGTATGACCTGCTTGTCACTGAAAAAACGCCATGTAATTACTTTACTTTATTGCTAACCGTTAGCCATAGTAGTAGAAGTAATAGTTGGCGAACAACTTCATGGAGACACGATGATGGAGATCATGATGATGGAGATCATGGTGTCATGCCGGTGACGAAGATGATCATGCCGCCCCGAAGATGGAGATCAAAGGAGCAATATGATATTGGCCATATCATGTCACTATTTGATTGCATGTGATGTTTATCATGTTTTTGCATCTTATTTGCTTAGAACGACGGTAGTAAATAAGATGATCCCTCATAATAATTTCAAGAAAGTGTTCCCCCTAACTGTGCGCTGTTGCGAAAGTTCGTTGTTTCGAAGCACCACGTGATGAGCGGGTGTGATAGATTCCAACGTCCACATGCAACGGGTGTAAGACAGATTTACACATGCAAAACACTTAGATTGACTTGACGAGCCTAGCATGTACAGACATGGCCTCGGAACACAAGAGACCGAAAGGTCGAGCATGAGTCGTATAGTAGATACGATCAACATGAAGATGTTCACCGATGATGACTAGTCCGTCTCACGTGATGATCGGACACGGCCTAGTTGACTCGGATCATGTATCACTTAGATGACTAGAGGGATGTCTATCTGAGTGGGAGTTCATTATATAATTTGATTAGATGAACTTATTTATCATGAACAATAGTCTAAGTTGTCTTTGCAAAAAAAGGTTGTAGATCAATAGCTCGTGTTGTAGCTCCCTGTTTCAATACGTTTCTAGAGAAAGATTAAGTTGAAATATTTTGTAAGCAATGATGCGGACTGGGTCCATAGTCTGAGGAGTGTCCTCACCGCTACATAGAAGGCTTACGTCTTTGATGCACCGCTTGATGTGCAAACCCCTACAACGTCGTCTGTGGATGTTGTGAACACCTAACAGACACGTCCTGATGACTAATTGATAGTTTAGTGCACCATACTTTACGGCTTAGAATCGGGATTCCAATGACGTTTTGAACGCCATAGAACATATGAGATGTTCCTAGAGCTGAAATTGGGATTCCAGGCTCATGCCCGTGTTGAGAGGTATGAGACCTCTGACAAGTTCTTTGCCTACAAGATGGAGGAGAATAGCTCAACTAGTGAGCATGTGCTCAGAATGTCTGGGTGCTAAGATCACTTGAACCAAGTGGGATTTAATCTTCCAGATGAGATAGTGGTTGACGGAATTCTCTAGACACTATCACCAAGTTACTAGAACTTCGTGATGAACTATGACATGCAAAGGATGGAGATGATCCCGGAGCTATTAGCGGTGCTTAAAACCGCAAAAGTAGAAGTCAAGAAGGAGCATCAAGTGTTGATGGTTTATCAAGACCACTGGTTTCAAAAGGGGCATGGGCTAGAAGGGAACTTCATGAATGGCAAACCAGTTGTCGCTCTAATGAAGGAACCCAAGGTTGAACCCAAACCTCGAGACTAAGTGCTTCTATTGTAAGGGGAACGATCACATGGTAGCGGAACTACCCCAAATACATGGTAGATAAAGAAAGCTGGCAACTTCAACAAAAGTATATTTGATATACGTGTTATTGATGTGTACCTTACTAGTACTCCTAGTAGTACCTGAGTATTGGATACCGGTTCAGTTGCTATTATTAGTGACTTGAAGCAAAAGCTACGGACTGAACGGAGACTAGCTAAGGGCGAGGTGACGATGTGTGTTGGAAGTGGTTCCAAGGTTGATAAGATCACCATCGCACTCTCCCTCTACCTTCGGGATTAGTGTTGAACCTAGATAAATGTTATCAGGTGTCTACGTTGAGCATGAATATGATTAGATCATGTTCATTGCAATACGGTTATTCATTTAAGTTAGAGAATAATGGTTATTCTGTTTACATGAATAATACCTTTATGGTCATGCACCCAATGGTTTATTGAATCTCGATCACAGTAATACACATGATAATAATATTAACGCCAAAAGATGTAGAATTAATAATGATAGTACCACTTTCTTGTGGCACTGCCGCTTAGGTCATTTGGGCATAAAATGCGTGAAGAAACTCCATGCTGATGGATGTTTGGAGTCACTTGATTTTGAATCGCTTGACACATGCGAGCCATGCCTCATGGGCAGGATGACTAAGCTCCCGTTTTCAGGTACAATGAAACGGGCAAGTGACTTGTTGGAAATCATACATGCTGATGTGTGTGATCCAATGAGAATTAAGGCGTGTGGTGGATATCGTTATTTTCTCATCTACACTGACGACTTGAGTAGATATGGGTATATTTACTTAATGAAGCAAAAGTCTGAAACATTTGAAAAGGTTCAAGCAATTTCAGAGTGAAGTTAAGAATCATCATAACAAGAAGATCATGTTCCTACGATCTGATCAAGGGGAGATTTTCTGAGTTATGAGTTTGGCAATCACTTAAGACATTGTGGAATTGTCTCGCAGTTGAAGCCACCTGGAACACCACAGCGTAATGGTGTGTCCGGACGTCGTAATCAAACCTTATGAGATACGGTGCGATCTATGATGTCTCTTACCGATCTACCGCTATTATTTTGAGGTTATGCATTAGAGACAGCTGCATTCACTTTAGATAGGGCACCATCTAAGTCCGTTGAGACGACGTTGTATGAACATTGGTTTGGCAAGAAACCAAAGTTGTCGTTTCTTAATATTTGGTGCTGCGATGCTTAAGGCTTCAGCCGAAAAAGCTCGAACCCAAAGCAGACAAATACATCTTCATAGGATATCCAAAGGTAATAGTTGGGTATACCTTCTATCTCAGATCCGAGGGCAAAGTGTTTGTCGCTAAGAACGGGTCCTTTCTCGAGAAGGAGTTTCTCTCGAAAGAATTGAGTGGGAGGAAGATGGAACTTGATGAGGTTGTCGAACCCTCACTTCAACCGGAGAGTAGTGCAACACAGAAAGATGTTTCTGTGGAACCTACGACTGTTGAAGAGGAAACTAATGATAGTGATCATGAAGCTTCGGATCAAGTTGCTATCGAACCTCGTAGGTCGACAAGGATATGTACTACTCCTGAGTGGTACGGTGATAATGTCTTAGAGGTCATGTTGTTGGACAATAATGAACCTACGAACTATGGAGACGTGATGGTGGGCCCGTATTCTGACAAATGGTTAGAAGCCGAGAAATGCGAGATAGGATCCATGTATCAAAACAAAGTATGGACTTTGAGGGACTTGCCCGATGATCGGCAAGCCATTAAGATAAATGGATCTTTAATAAGAAGACAGACGTGGACGGTGATGTCACCGTCTATGAAGCTCGACTTGTGGCGAAGAGTTTTTCACAAGTTCAAGGATTTGACTACGATGAGACTTTCTCATCCGTAGCGATGCTTAAGTCCGTCGGAATCATGTTAGCATTAGCTGCATTTATGAAATCTGGCAGATGGATGTCAAAACAAGTTTCCTTACCAGTTTTCGTAAGGAAAGGTTGTATGTGATACAATCAGAAAGGTTTTGTCGATCCTAAGGATGCTAAAAGGTATGCTAGCTCCAGCGATCCTTCTATGAACTAGAGCAAGCATCTCGGAGTCGGGATATATGCTTTGATGGAGTGATCAAAGCTTTTAGGTTTATACAATGTTTGCAAGAAACTTGTATTTACAATAAAGTGAGTGGGAGTGCTACAACATTTCTGATAAGTATATGTGGATGACATATTGTTGATCCGAAATAATGTAGAATTTCTAGAAAGCATAAACGGTTGTTTGAAGAATTATTTTCAAAGGAAGACCTGGATAAAGCTGCTTACATATTGGGCATCAAGACCTATAGAGATAGATCAAGACGCCCGATGATACTTTCAAAGAACAAACACCTTGACATAATTTTGAAGGCGTTCAAAATAGATCAGTCAAAGAAGGGATTCTTACCTGAGTTGTAAGGTGTGAAGTTGAGTAAGACTCAAAGCTTGACCACGGCAGAAGAAAGAGGAAGGACAGAGGTCGTCCCCTATGCTTCTGTCATAGGCTCTATACGGTATGCCATGCTGAGTACCGCACCTGATGTGTGCCTTGCCACATGTCTGGCAAGAGGGTACAAAGGTGATCCAGGAGTGGATCACTGGATAGCGGTCAAAATTATCCTTAGAGGAATAAGAAAATGTTTCTCGGTTATGGAGGTGATAAAGAGTTCGACGTAAAGAGTTACGTCGATGCAAGCTTAACATCTATCCGGATAGCTCTGAGTAGAGATACCGGATACGTATAATGGAGCAACAATTTGGAATACCTCCAAGTGGAACGTGGTAGTAGCATCTACGATATGACATAAAGTTTTGCGAAATACATAGAGATCTGAATGTTGCAGACCCGTTGACTACAACCTCTCTCACAAGCATAACACGATAAAACCCAGAACTCATTGAGTGTTAATCACATAGTGATGTGAACTAGATTGTTGACTCTAGTAAACTCTTTGGATGTTAGTCACATGGCGATGTGACCTGTGAGTGTTAATCACATGGTGATGTGAACTAGATTATTGACTCTAGTGCAAGTGGGAGACTGTTGGAAATATGCCCTAGAGGCAATAATAAATTAGTTATTATTATTATATTTCCTTATTCATGATAATCGTTTATTATCCATGCTAGAATTGTATTGATAGGAAACTCAGATACATGTGTGGATACATAGACAACACCATGTCCCTAGTAAGCCTCTAGTTGACTAGCTCGTTGATCAATAGATGGTTACGGTTTCCTGACCATGAACATTGGATGTCGTTGATAATGGGATCACATCATTAGGAGAATGATATGATGGACAAGACCCAATCCCAAGCCTAGCACAAGATCGTGTAGTTCGTATGCTAAAGCTTTTCTAAATGTCAAGTATCTTTTCCTTAGACCATGAGATTGTGCAACTCCCGGATACCGTAGGAATGCTTTGGCTGTACCAAACGTCACAACGTAACTGGGTGGCTATAAAGGTGCACTATGGGTATCTCCGAAAGTGTCTGTTGGGTTGGCACGAATCGAGACTGGGATTTGTCACTCCGTGTGACGGAGAGGTATCTCTCGGCCCACTCGGTAGGACATCATCATAATGTGCACAATGTGATCAAGGAGTTGATCGCGGGATGATGTGTTACGGAACGAGTAAAGAGAGTTGCCGGTAACGAGATTGAACAAGGTATCGGGATACCGACGATCGAATCTCGGGCAAGTATCATGCCAGTAGACAAAGGGAATTGTATACGGGATTGATTGAATCCTTGACATCGTGGTTCATCCGATGAGATCATCGTGGAACATGTGGGAGCCAACATGGGTATCCAGATCCCGCTGTTGGTTATTGGCCGGAGAGTTGTCTCGGTCATGTCTGCATGGTTCCCGAACCCGTAGGGTCTACACACTTAAGGTTCGATGACGCTAGGGCTATAGGGAAGGTATGTACGCGGTTACCGAATGTTGTTCGGAGTCCCGGATGAGATCCCGGACGTCACGAGGAGTCCCGGAATGGTCCGGAGGTGAAGATTGATATATTGGACGAAGGGTTTTGGAGTCCGGAAGTGTTCCGGAGGTACCGGAAGATGACCAGCATGACCGAAAGGTATTTCGGGAGCCCCGTCAAGTGTTGGGGGGGCTTCATGGGCCAAGGGAAGGGGACAAACCAGCCCACTAAGGGGTTGTGCGCCCCCTCACCTATTCCCACGTGACCAGGGGGTTTGGGGCGCCCCATCTAGGGTTCCCACCTCCTGGCTTGGGGGCCAAGTCACCCAAAGGGGAGATCCCATCTGCCCTGGCCGCCGCCCCCCTAGGGGAAACCCTAGGGCGCCTCCCCCTCCCGCTTGCCCCTATATATAGTGGAGGTTTTGGGGCTGCCCGACACATGAGTCTCTCTCTGCCAAGGCGCAGCCCTACCTCTCTCGCTCCTCGTCTCTCGTAGTGCTTGGCAAAGCCCTGCTGGAGTACCGCGCTCCTCCACCACCACCATGCCATCGTGCTGCTGCTGGACGGAGTCTTCCCCAACCTCTCCCTCTCTCCTTGCTGGATCAAGGCATGGGAGACGTCACCGGGCTGCAAGTGTGTTGAACGCGGAGGCGCCGTTGTTGGGCGCTTAGATCGGAATCGACCGCGATCTGAATCGCCACGAGTACGACTACCTCGTCGGCGTTCTTGCAGCGCTTCCGCTTAGCGATCTACAATGGTATGTAGATGCACTCCCCTTCCCCTTGTTGCTAGATTACTCCAAAGATTGATCTTGGTGATGCGTAGAAAATTTTGAATTTCTGCCACGTTCCCCAACACTTGTCTCGGAAATGGATGTATGTAAACTAAAATACGTCTAGATACATCCATTTCCGCGACAAGTAATTCTGAACTGAAGGAGTAGTACACAATATAGTCTAAATGCATCCATCTTACTACTACTACTCCCTCACCCTCCTCAGGTCCTATCAAATAAGATGGCGTTTGTGTTGCTCAACTAGAAAATAAGAGTATCTATTATGCTTCTATTCTACCCCATTAGGGCATCTTGAGCGGCAACCCACAAAAACCGCCCTGCATCCGTGTGCGGACCCAACAAAAATCTGGAAGGCCGCATCCAATTGTAACTGCATACATCCGGCCTTCCGGATTTTTCCCCCAGTCTGCACGATCAGTAGCCGCATGCAAAGGGTACAGAAGTTCAAATAGCCGCATGTATGGCCCAACCAATGAACCCAGTTGGAAAGGACTACTTTGCGTGGTTCTCGCTGACGCCCGGTCAGCCCCCATCCTCTACTCCTGTGGACTCTGCACCATCCATCATAAGCAGACTGAGGCAGTACTAGACTACTAGTACGGAGTAGGAGGTAGCTTTGCCCCGTGGAGTGGAGTGGAGTGCTGCCTGTGTGGCGTGTGAGATAAGGGAAACCCAGTGATTTGTGATCGAATCTCTTTAATTTTTTGGGGTATGAGCCAAATTGTTTGTTTGTAGGAGTAGTACACAATATAGTCTAAATGCGTCCATCTTACTACTACTACTCCCTCACCCTCCTCAGGGCCTTTCAAATAAGATGGCGTTTGTGTTGCTCAACTAGAAAATAAGAGTATCTAGTATGCTTCTATTCTACTCTGTTAGGGCATCTTGAACGGCAACCCACAAAAACCGCCCCGCATCCGTCTGCGGACCCGAAAAATCCGAAAGGCGCATCCAATTGTAACCGCATACATCCGGCCTTCCGGATTTTTTCCCCAGTCTGCACGATCAATAGCTGCATGCAAAGGGTACAGAAGTTCAAATAGTCGCATGGATGGCCCAACCAATGAACCCAGTTGAAAAGGACCACTTTGCGTGGTTCTCGCTGACGCCCGATCAGCTCCCATCCTCTACTCCTGTGGACTCTGCACCATCCATCACAAGCAAGCTGAGGCAATACTAGACTACTAGTACGGAGTAGGAGGCAGCTTTACTGGAGTGGAGTGCTGCCTGTGTGGCATGTGAGACAAGGGAAACCGACTGATTTGTGATTGAATCTCTATAATTTTTTGGGGTATGAGCCATATTGTTTGTTTGTAGTACTCCCTCCATTCGGAATTACTTGTCTTGGAAAATGGATGTATGTAAACTAAAATACGTCTAGATACATCCATTTCCGCGACAAGTAATGCCGAACGGAGGGAGTAGTACACAATATAGTCTAAATGCATCCATCTTACTACTACTACTCCCTCACCCTCCTCAAGTCCTTTCAAATAAGATGGCGTTTGTGTTGCTCAACTAGAAAATAAGAGTATCTATTACGCTTCTATTCTACTCCGTTTAGGGCATCTTGAGCGGCAACCCACAAAAACTGCCCCGCATCCGTCTGCGGACTCAAAAAAAAAATCTGGAAGGCCGCATCCAATTGTAACTGCATACATCCGGCCTTCCGGATTTTTTCCCCAGTCTGCACGATCAATAGCCGCATGCAAAGGGTTCAGAAGTTTAAATAGCCGCATGGATGGCCCAACCAATGAACCCAGTTGGAAACGACTACTTTGTGTGGTTCTCGCTGACGCCCGGTCAGCTCCCATCCTCTACTCATGTGGACTCTGCACCATGAGAAGTGCTATATACACACGATAGATTTCAGACGATTCATGCACGACGGTTAAATCCAGCCGGACATGGCATGAGATAAAAGGGCACCGGCCGCTAGATTACATGTCGTGCAAAGATCGTGCATGGAGCAGTTTCGCTGCATCATCCATCAAAAGCAAGCCGAGGTAGGCAGTACTAGTAGGAGGCAGCTTTGCCCAGTCGAGTGGAGTGGAGTGTTCTCAGCGTGGCGTGTGAGCAAGGGAAACTGACTGATTTTTGATTGAATCTCTTTAATTTTGGCGGCAGAGCAATGAGTGCACATGTGAGGTAAGAGTGGCCGATGATTTCATTAAGACGTTGCTAACATGGCCCCTCCTACCTCCTCATTTCACATGAGAGGTAAGAGTATATAGTAGATTTAAGCCGTTGATTTCATTAAGACGTGGCCTGATTAATTCTTACTCCCTCCGTCCAGAAATATTTATCATCAAAATCCATCTCATTACTACTACTCCCTCACCCTCCTCACGTCCTTTCAAATAAGATGTCGTTTGTGTTGCTCAAGTGGAAAAGTAGTATCTATTATGCTTCTATTCTACTCCATTAGGCCAACTCCAACACACGATCTCAAAAGCACGTCCGTTTCGTCCGCTTTTCGTCTGTTTGGGGCCGAAAAACAGACACGAACATCCGTTTGCAGTTGGGTGCCCCGCGATGCACCCAACCGGCACGCCCTATTCCAAATTGTTCGTGTTGACAGAAATATCTCTACTCCTAATGGACGAATTGGTTGAATAGTCCCACCATTTTCAACCGGTTTATTTTCAACCGGTTTATTTTCAACCGGTTATTTTTCGTCTGGTTTTTTTGTCCCACCTCCCACCACCCCCTTCCATCGGTTTTCCTCTTCTCTGGTCTGGCCTTTATGGTAATCAATCACAATTAATCCACGTATGGAAAGGCTATAAACTCAGAAACTCATCAATCCAGGTATGGTAAGGCCATAACTCAGAAAATTTTGAATATGGTAATCATATGGTAATAAATTTAAATTACCCTAAAGGCTATCAATCCAGGTATGGTAAGGCCATAACTCAGAAAATTTCGAATACGGTAATTATATGGTAATAGATTTCAATTACCTCAAAGGCTATCTCTACTCTTAATGGAGGAGTCTGCACACGAAATCACCTCAGAAATCACAATTATATCGTCGCACACGAAAAAGGAAACAGATCCTGTTTTCCGATCCTCTCCAAACCAAATCAATGATGGGGCACCCCTCAAAAGAAAAGCAACGCCCACATCCTTTGGGACTTCCGAGCAAGAGGTCTAACCTCTGCTCGCACGCAGCCCGCCGCCACTCCCATTGCAGAATGCCGCCGTCCTTTCGATGGCTCGCTGCCGCCGCCACCGTCCCGCTCGCTGCTGGCCACCTTGCTCGGCGCCTCCCAATGCCACCTCCCCTGCCTCCGTAATGGCGAAGGGTCTGATTCCATGGACACGGATCTGGTAGAGTGGTAGTGTTGAGAGGAGACCAAAGAAGGAGTAGGCGAATCAAGAAGCGGCAGTTGCATCAAGTCAACTCCAAGTCACAAGTACACTAATTATCTGGATTTTTGTCAATCCTCCTGATCGTGCTTACGCATCGGATGCAACTTTTGCCTGTCCAGGTGAATTGAAACTGATTTGCGACTGGAAGTAGTAAACCAATATAGCTTCATAGTTTTGGCGTACTCAGATGAAGCGACGGGATCAGCAAACATGTAGTTGCAGAAGTGTCTTGGCTGCTGGTCGTGTGGGGTTAATTAGCGCATGCATTGGCACAGCCATCCAGCTGCAATGGCGTGCTTTTTGATTGAAAATTTTTCTTTTGTCAAATATGAGAATGCTCTTGGTGACCAAAATGCACTACTTCTCAATCTCTAGCTGGTTCACCTGTGTGATGTGTAAGTTTAGCTGACATGATGTTAAAATTGTAAGACAAGATCCTCAAAACCATGTTTACTATTTCAACAAAATTAGAGAAACTACCAGGATAAGCAATGCCTTGCTTGGTGCTGATTTCCCAAAATTAGCAAAAAAGAAAAAAAACCAAGTACATAAAAATTTGGATGTGCTTAATTAATTAGGCAGGCAGTTAATCATGCCGAATCAGTTTGAAAGTGTTTGTGGGCAAGGACGGCCAGTAGCTAGGCTATCGCTGCCATTGGTGACTGCCAACATGCTCTCAACGACATGGTTGGCCAGCGTTTGCCAACATAGATAACAACCACCACGCCTCGTGACATGAGCGACCAAGCATTCATAAAGATGGATGATGACCGTCGTCTACACACTGATGGTTGCCGAAATGTTTGCGGGCGAGGATAATAGATGCCATAGAACAAGGTCAACGGTTGCGTTCTTGAGGAAGACCAAGCACTAACGGTCGAGGGTGGACATAAACAATCAATGGGCTCTCAGTTACATTGCAAAGCACCGAGAACCGCTTGCCAACATGGACAACGGCCACCATGCGCTCGCGACATGGGCGACCTAGCATTCACCAAGATGGATGAAGTCTATGCTCCGCGGGATGTCCACTCGATGACGGTGGCCGAAATGTTCGCTGGTGAGGACAACATGACACAACACTAGCTAGGTGGTTCATGCTATAGTAAAAAGGAAGAGTGTTCCAAAAACAAGAAGGAAAAAGAACTGAAGCCAAAGTGGTGCATGGTGTTGGAGAAAGTAAGAGTGTTCCAAATAATAAGAGAAAAAAAGAGTATTCTAGGAAATAAGTAGGAACGAGAACTAAAGTTGCCGAGGAATGAGAAAGAAGAAGATGAGGCATCGATGATGAACACATTAATGTTGACGTGGTGCTG
>LR880968.1:11486009-11507751 GCA_904067115.1 Aegilops sharonensis | reverse complement strand
GTCCACTCATAGCTTTTCCCCCAAAGTAATAATGATTCTTTTATGACAAATGGACTTTAAAGGCTTAACACAAAGGATATTAGACGTGTCAAATTTGTAGGGAAAAAATCATGCATTTAACATCTTTTCTAACGGCGCAAAACATTTCCCCTTTTTTTCAAATATCTCTCGGTTGTTCACTTATCAAGAACAAGTAAAAGAGAATGAAGTTCTTCACGCTCACTAACTATTGCCTGCTCTCTTTCCGTTTTCGTTTACATGCAGCTGGCATGTCTACAATTTTCTCTTCATAGTTAGCATCAAGTCTTGTGTGTGCTTGTTTTTTTCCTTCTGAGCAACCTGGATTTTGTAGTTCTAAAAGGAATTTCAAGACAGAAATCGCATGCTCCAAAAGTTAGCAATCCTGGTGCGTTATATCTTTGTTTCTGAACCAACAATATCAACAACACTCCTGTCCTGAATATCATCAGTTATACAGTTTTAGTCTTCTGAACTAGTATTTGAAAAATATGAGACGATTTCAGACAATATGTCTCCGCAATATTATTATGCTTACAGTTGCTCACAAGAAGAGTATATGCTCAGGCTCGGAACTCCGAGTAAGTACCCTCGCCAAAAAGAAAATACTTCCAGTAAGTAGCCATAACTGACGACGTTCAACATTCACAGTTGTAAATTCCCCTGTGAACACAACTAAATATAGTTCTAACCTCCAGATAAAAAACAGAGTTTTTCACAAATTTCACACTGCAGTTGCTCACAATTTTCAACCTATTGCTGGTTGGTTACATGATTGATGCGCACTTACATCTCAGCTTGCAGCCTGACGTTGTTTCTCAACTCCCAAGGAACAACATTCTTAAAGTACTTATTCGCAGAAAAAAAAACATTCTTCAAGTACTGATGGTCTTCAGCCTTCACAGTTGTAAATTCATCTGTGAACAGAACTAAAATATACCTTCAGGCTTCATGTACCAAACACACTTTTTTTCACAAATTTAAGTGTAGTTTCTTTCACAAATTTCAATCTGAAAGTTTTCTCAAGTCCCAAATAGCAGCAGACATGTATCTTTTCCGAGTACATCAAAATGTGCATGACAAACAAAACAAGTTCAAAGTCTTTCTGAGGTTTTAACTAGAAGCAGTGTGTCAGACATTATATCGCAGAAATGCACATGAACATCAAAAGTATTGTAGTCAACAGTCAGCCACAAGTTACAATTTAGATGGATTTGGTGCAATGGGAATATTAATTCTGAGATACATGGGGCAAATTGTGAGCTCCAGCCACACTACTAATGCAGCAATGGTGGTTCCATAAACATGCATGAGACAATCTAGAGCAACAACAGTTTGAAAGTTTCATGGGCATCATATTCAGTCAACTACCTTAGTTCAGAGAGTCGGTAGAGGGGGTCTTTGCAGATTCTGCATTGTCAGGAGAGGCAATTAATTCTTCTAGTGTGCGGAACCTCTTGTGATCGGCTGCCAGTTCTTCCATTGGCCCCTTGCGACGTTCACGCTTCAGTTCAAACCTAGGACTTGTCCTAGGAATGCCAGTATGGTAGTCCTTCCTAGCACGTTTCACTTTCCCCCTCACCAGCTCTGCATCAGCACCATCAGAGGTCAGAGCCTCAGCTGGCAGCTCTTCCACAGACCCGTTATGACATCCACGCTTTGTTTCAAACCTAGTACTTGTCCGAGGAGTGCCGGTATGGCAGTTCTTCCTAGAATGTTTCACTTCCCCTCTCACCAGCTCAGCATCACCACCTTCAGAGGTCAGAACCTCGGCTGGCATTTCTTCCACAGACCCGTTATGACATTCACGCTTCGGTTCAAACCTAGGACTTGTCCTAGGAGTGCCAGCAGGGTAGTTCTTCCTAGGACGTTTCTGCTTCCCTCTCACCAGCTCCGCGTCGCCAACTTCAGAGGTCAGTGCCTCGGCTGGCAGCTCTTCCACAGGCCCGTTCTGATATTCATGCTTTGGTTCAAACCTAGGACTTGTCCGAGGAGTGCCGGTATGGTAGTTCTTCTTAGGAAGTTTCACCTTCCCTCTCACCAACAGGGCCGGCCCTGTGTTTCAGGAGGCCCTAGGCGAACTCGACGACATGGGCCCCTATGTCCTAAGTCTTAAGACAATATATATGTATGTGTGTGTTATATATATAACTTATTATAAAAAGTAACTTTCAATCACACATCTTTAGTTTTAAGTATGAGTATAATAATTCAAATGACTCCATCAAGAACAATAATAACCAAATTCGAACCGACTCCATAAAAAACAATGGTACTAAAAAGATCACAAAATGAAAGTAATATGACATGATTACCTCAAATAAGAACGGAATTAGACTGACTCCATCGACAACAATAATACTTCAGTGCTTCAAAAAAAGTTTCTTCGGGCATTTCGTGATGCGAAGTCATTAAGGGCATAATCAAGATCAACATTAAGGGCACAATCAAGAATTTTTAGATCACTTTCTTTCTTTTTCTTCCTTTTTTCAGCACCCGACAATTGCTTCTTCTTAGGTAACATGGCAGGCTAATGTCCTAAAATCATGAAGAAAAGATCAAAAGAGGATACAAAGAATTAGGAATTTATACATCGGATGATTGGAACCCTAGACATGTACATAGAATGACAAAAAATTATAGATTGGATTACAATGCGTACATACTAAATAAAGAATAAATAACTTGCTACTGAGATTGTCAAATTGAGGTTTGGGGATGGACAGAGATGCATACTTCTTGCCGTATTGCCGTACTTCTTGACTTCTTGACTTCTTGACTTCCAGTCGGTGCCGGATGCCGGATGGCTGATTGGCCGGGCTGCCGCCTGCCTGCCGGACTGCTGTGTGGCGGCGACGGCGAGCCGGTGAGGCGAGGGCAGGGCGACGCGGCAAGGCAAGGCGCCGAGCGACGGATCGAGCGAGAAGGCCGACGGGCGTGAGTCAAGGCGCCGTTTAGGCTTCGCCTACGCGTACGTATCCATCAGCGATTCAGCGACAGGCCTGATCAGCGATCGCTAGCTATATCTGGGCCGCCCAGCACATCAGCGACAGGCCTGTATAGTATAATTTTTTTTGAGACAAAGGCCTGTATAGTATATGTATACTCCATCATGTGCCCCCCCCTCGGCTGGGCCCTGGGCCGTCGCCCCGTCGCCCATGCCCCAGGGCCGGCCCTGCTCACCAACTCCGCATCGCCACCTTCAGAAATCAGTGCCTCGGCTGGCAGCTCTTCGACAGGCCCGTTACGACAATCAAGCTTCTGTTCAAACCTAGGACTTGTCCTAGGAGTGCCAGCAGGATAGTTCTTCCTAGGATGTTTCAGCTTCCCTCTCACCAGCTCTGCGTCGCCACCTTCAGAGGTCAGTGCCTTTGCTGGCAGCTCGTCCAGAGGCCCGTTCCGACATTCAGGCTTCAGTTCAAACCTAGGACTTGTCCTAGGAGTATCGGTGTGGTAGTTCTTCCTGGGATGCTTCACCTTCCCTCTTACCAGCTTTGCATCGCCACCTTCAAAGGTCGGAGCCTTCAGAACGGTAGAAGTCGGGCCTGCAGAAGGTCAATGTTAATTTATTTTCTGGGAAGGGTGCTGTTAACTTCAAATAATAATAATTTGTTGCAATGTTTGCTTGATACACACAACTGCACTGAGAAAGGGATAGAGGAATATACTGGGGAACGGCGCTGATGTGGGAGAGCGAGGACAGTTGTGTAATTCAGCCATATCAAGAGGTGCTTTTTCAGTAACCAAAGACAATGCTGTAGCTTCCAAACCATTTCCAGAGTCAGCAGCTTCTTGACTTCCTTCAGTAGCTGCAACAAGCACAACCTTCACATCTTGGCTTCCTTCACTAGCTGCAACAAGCACAGCCTGCACATCTTGGCTTCCTTCACGAGCTGCAACAAGAACAGCTTGCACATCTTGGCTTCCTTCACTAGCTGCAACAAGAGGTTCTTTTTCGGTAACCAAGGACGATGTGGTGACTTCCAAAGCATGTCCGCAATCACCAGCCTCTTGTCTTCCTTCACTAGCTGCAGCAAACAGAGCATGCACATCTTGCCTTCCTTCACTAGTTGCAACAAACGCAGCCTGCACATCTTGGATTCCTTCGCCAGCTATGACATGCATAGTCTGCCTATCAAGCGACGCCGCCCGGTGCTGAGTTGCAATATGATCCTCCTGAACAGTCTCGTCATCGCTGCTGCTCAAGTCAATAATATCATGATCACTCAGATCTATGAAATCTATTACAGTCATTTTGTGGCCTGAAATAGTAAAATTGCGTGAGCAATGATTAATGAAGAATGGTGCAGGAATAAAAACAAGCTGAAGCTATATCCATCCATCAGACATTTCACCCCTAAGGAAAAAGAAACAAGTAGCAAGGATAATAAAAATAACCAAAGTCACCTACCTTTTTTAAGAATCGAGATATTTGAACATTTATGTAGCTATTATAACATGACTGGGTCTTTAACTTGGAGCACCGGCCATGAACTCTCTTTTTTAGTACATGTGGTAAAAAAACAATGAATGTACTATCGAAGACAAATGCAGTAAGATTATTTTCATATAACCCGTCATAAATATTTTAATGTGCAAATTCAAAGAACTCTGATTCCAGAGCTCTAGCGGTTGCTCTGATTCCTACATATCCATTCAGTATATCTTGATTGAAAATGAAGCTATCATTTCCTTCTGTACATTGCTAAATGAATAGATTTCACAAGAGGCCGAGAAGCTCGAGTAGTAGTAAGAATTAGAGTTCTTCCTCAATTATGGAATTTTTCACATAGCTCGGGTCAATTAGCATCTCCATGTGTTGAGTTAAAAGTAACAGCGACATTCCTAAAAATCGAACAAAAATGGCTTTACCGGATCCAAGTGTGACCAAACTGTCGCTTTCTTGATCGTATCCACTAGAATGAGGCTATTTGTGAATCTTGAGACCTGAAATTCAACACATTCCACAAATTTAGTAGTAATCCGTAAGTTCAACACTACTATAAGCTGACTACTGGATTTTCAACTAACCCCTCTTCAAGAATGGAGATACTAATACCATATCAAAGAAACAACTAATATGTCCTTAATTAACTGCTATTTTTGGCTTTGGCAGCCTCTCTGACTTAAAGCACGCGGCCATGAACTCTCTTCACTTAATACACGCGGTAAAATGTTAATCGGTGGAATTACTGTTAATGACAAATGTATTAACATTACTTTCATGCATCCAATCATAAACATCCCATATATTTTAGCGTGCGAATTTGAAGAACTCCGGTTGCAAAAATCTAGGATTTTCTGAAAGGTTTGTTCACAGCAGTTCGTCAAACGAAGTTGAAGACGCGCCTGGTTGGCGGAGAAAACTTTGATTGATTGCAATTTAGGAGAGCAGCAGGTCCCTTCGTCGCTAAACCTTAATTTTTTTGTGTGCCCTTGGCCAGGTACTTTAGCTGAAAGGTGTGCTTAGCATAAACAAATCATACTACATTTAACTAGCTAGTAGAGTAGTAGTGCCACCAATGTCAGGAGATCTCTGTTTTACTGTTCAACATACTACTAGTACTAGTTTAAGCTGACTGCGGTGGGATGAGTGAGCTCTCGAATGCTACGAGGAAAGAGTTGGCAATCGCAAAGAGGGCATCAGAAAAGAAGAGATCTGGAAGAGAAAGACACAGACGGAGGCAGCAGACCTTGGTTCCTCTGCTTCCCCTTCTCACCCCACCTCCAGGCTACTTGCTTGGTCGCTTCGCCCCCTCCGCTCCAAGCCTCCAAAAAAGCGGAAACCAAAGCGCGATCGATGCTCTGCAAGGAAACCAGCAGAGATCGTTGAGCAGCGAGCAAGAACCAGCGCAAAATCAGCTCCAAGAAACAGAGGGTTCCTCACCCGCACTTCCCAGGATAGATAGATCGACCGGAGGCCTTGGCTCTGCACCCACGGCAGCGTGGTCCACCGGAGGAGGAGGAGGAGGAGGAAGGGGATGCCGGACAGGGAGCTGATCTGGTGGGGGATGCTCTCCGAGGGAGGCAGGGGTCGCCGGATCGGTTCACTCAGTCAAGAGCGGCCATGAGGCGTACGGAGCGAAGAGGACGGAGGAGCTATGGCCTATGGTGGGAAGGGGAAGGAAAGGGAGCGCCTTCCGTGGTCACGTGAGGGGTCTCTGCGCCGTGGGACCCACAGAGAACAGTGGGCACAACAAAAAGAACATGTCCAACTCATTATTGCCTTCACTCTCCCTTCCTGCCCTCCGCTGCTGGCGGGACCGCCGTTGGGTAGCTCTCCCGCCACACCTGCTCCCCTCTCTGCCGCCGACGAGCGCCGGCGGCGACAGGGCTGTTCGTCTCCCTCTTCCAAGGTGGAGCGACGCAGGACGACTTATCTTGATGGAGGCATGGTATTGACACGACGGTGCGGGCTGAGGTGCTAGGCAGGTGGACGCATGGGCGTTTGGGCGTGGTGCTAGCGCTGAGGCGGGCAACCGACACAACTGCAGTGCGGCGGTTGGCACAATGTAGGCCGGGAAGGCTTACAGGAGCGGCGTGTGTGCTCTCATGCTCGCGGAAGAGCGACGACCAACGACGACGCGTGAGCCTTGTCATGCGGATGTGGCTTGACTCCTCCCGATGTTATGACGGCCCGGTCACGGACCGGTTGTGAAAAACCGATCCAGACGGGCACCTTAAATCATCCTCAAACGCTTGGGTCGTTTGGCGCCCTTCATATCCAGTCCATGATATGAGGTGGATATGAGGCGGACCGGGCGCATCCGTCACGTCGGCTTGGCCCAGCCTGACTGACCCGTGCCCCACAAATATCCCCATCTAAAAACCATAGACATCGGTCAATCCGAACACCACTTACTCTCCTCTTCCTCCGCTCGACTTCCGATCCCCTCCCCTCCGATCCAATGGCCGGCGATGGAAGTAGCGGTGGCTTCGGTGTAGAATCCGACGGCTCGAACAAATCGCAGAGTTAATTCAAAAGCCTAGGTGTTAATACTGAGCTGCTGCTCTTTTTTCTCTAATTCCCTTCTCAGATCCTCCGACTACTCCTCCTTATCCTACTCACTCGAAGTATTTCTCATATTTGTGCAACGGCTGTTCTGGCACTATTCTCCGATTTCCACCCATTGTTCACATTCTATATACCTTGCCCCCTCCTCCCAACTTCATCACACCCGCCTTTTTAACATTGTTTTGAAACAAAGGAAAAAAAGAACTTATATAAATATAAGAAAATGAGACAGTAATGGCTATTTAAGAAGCTATTTAAGAAATGTGAATTCTCATTGTTTCGATGATTCTCAATGGAAGATCGGGGCGTTTTTGACCAATTCTTTTGCAAATAAAAAAAATTCCGTTCAAGAAACAAGAAGATCAATTTTGGGTTGAACCAACAACCTGATTGTGTGGTTATTCTGGAAAAGTGCCTTTCTTTTTTTTCGGCTCAAGTTCCTTGCACTTTAAATAGGGTCCTACTTAGTTTTTTATGGAACGCGTTTTAAGGCGGATTCGTTTAATAGATCTCTAAAGAACAGTGCACTGGTACACGATATGATCTGTCGTCATGACCCATGAACCTCAAGGTAGAATCAGTTCCAGGCAAGTATGTCCATTGAAAGGAAAGAGTCCCTAAACAGATAGGTTTTCAGCAAATAAGACGGGTCCTGGTCTTCGGCAACAAAAGACTCAGCTGGTTAGAGCAAAACAAGCAACGGATTGAGCAACTAGCGCGAAAGCCGTTGCGCGTTAGCGCATCCGTTTTCTTGCTGGACTGCAAATCCTTTTTTTCTTGTTTCAGTGGGAAGAGCAAGGGGCATTGCCCTTGAAATCCGCGATGCCTGTGCCCACAAGAAATCTCGAAGCCTGTTTTAAAATGCAAACTATGCTGAAACAGCCGAATAAAAACCAAAAAGTAAAGCTTCGCTTTTGGCGTTCCTTCGTAGATCTACGGATTTCACCCCTACACACGAAATTCCACTCTCCTCTGTCTCACTCAAGTGAATTGGTTTCGAGAGCATTACGCCACTACTAGCTTCTTCCTCAATTGATATTACTGACAATCTAGCAATTCCATCCTTTAGAAGAAGATAAGTAAACCATTTCTTTGAATTGCATGATTGAGTGAAGATTTACGTTCTTCCTATTTGACCCGAAACCGATCGATCTAGCCATGAGCAGGTTGAAGAGAGCTCTAACAGGCCTTGGAGGACCGAACCCACGTATGTGGCAAAATACGGGGATGACTTGTGGCTAGGGGTGAAAGGCCAACCAAGTCGTTGCCTGCAGTGAAATTGCAAGAATCACTTTATACGCTATTTCGAAATCGAATGAATTGAGCAACTGTGCCAGAAAGCACTTACATTTGAGACCGGGCACTTCGTCATCAGGTGGAGAAGAACGAACGGACATTTCCGATCTTTTGTATTCGATTCGGATCTCGAATTGCCCGATCGATTACCAATTCAGTAAGCCTATCTCTTCCTCTGTGCATCTCCCTTATGGGTAAATCCCCATAATAAAGAGACACCAAGGACGCCCTCGGCGTCCAGGGGTCACGGACCGACCATAGACCCTGTTCAATAAGTGGAACACATTAGCCGACATCGAATATCGAACGGAAGTGCTAAAGGTTTCATGTGATGCTGACCTCAATGAACCAGACCTCGAGAATTCCCTTATGATCTAATTCCGAGCGGTAGTAAATACCAGGACTTAGCAATATTTGATTGATCACAATTCGGTATATTCCATTTATAATAAAGGTTCCTAAGGAATTCATTATAGGAATGTTTCCGATAGAAATGGTTTGCTTTTGCACATCGAAACCAAAAATTAATCTCGTAGATAAATATAATTCGGGCGATTTCATCGCCCTAAGAAGCAGAACGCGCCATCACCTACAACCCTTTCCTCTGCCGGGGACTTTCACGAAATGAAAACAGGCGGCATCATCGTATGCTCGACATTAGTTGCCCTGGTTGTTCCCGCGAAGCGAAGATCATTCGCTTGGCGAATGAAGTGGATCAACCTCTTTTTGGCTCGGGCCAAACACTTTTTCTCGCTGGTAGAGCTTTCTAAAAAAAGCCGCTACCGCTCCGAATCGTGGGAGCCGTTGAGGCTCTCGTCTTTGGCGACCAGCAAACGGAGGGTACAGTTGACCTAGTATCGAATTATTATAGATTCCGTTGGCAGCCATTGCCCCCCTTCATGTCGTCTGACACGACCGAAACGAAACTTTACACCCCCTAGCAGCCCCCTGTCGGCATCGAAAATGGAGGGAAGTGCGCGTGCTGATGTCCTTTACCTATTTCTAGATTGATTGATGTTCAATGGAGGGAAACTTGCCATTCCTTCTTTCCTTTGAAATTGTACATTTTTTTGATTCTGAACTAATTATCCTGGTCGAATAGCTTGATTTCCTCAAATTCAGGAAGCCAAAAAAAAAGCAAAACCGAAGGAGAGACTTGTTTTACGAGCAATAACGCGTTCTGATCCTATAACTTAACTAAACTTAATTAAGTAGTAAAGAGAAGATTAGGATGAGTAAGCCTTGACTTCAAGTCTATGTATAGCGGGTCTGGCCCATTCCTCAAAAGATGTTTTTACAGGATCCCTATCCACAACAATTTTTACTTCTGGTTCCGGCACAGAAGCTCCACTCATCCCTCCGCCAGCCCAACCTAAGTTTCTATCGGACTGAGCTATTCTTCAATCCAGTGCCCTAATCTCCTACGCTTGCTTTCACGGTCCCCCTACGAGCAGCCCGGAATCAATGAAGGAGTTCATTCAGCACCGAGCCGAGCGTACCAGAAATCCCGCCGAGTCCTAGTGGGCCTAGATTCCGCGATAAGTTCCGAGAAATGGAGGAAATGATGCATTCAAAGTTCGCAGAATTGCAAGAACTCTCAATGGCATTCAAGATAATCCTTCCTGCCGTCCAATCTCTGTCCGTAAGCTGCAAGGATTGCTGAAACGGGGTGTGTCGAAAAGGCGTCACTGCTTCCTTTTCGGCGCCCGCCCTTTATTTAGATGTTGGGGCAAGGCAAGCCCAAGGAAAGTCTAGGTTGAGCTTAGATGAAGAAAGAGCTTCTAAGCGAAGGCTTGTTGGCTTTGGTTGTTGGCGTGGATTATCTTGTTAAGCTCTGCAGAGATGGTGTTCAAATCCTGTCATCCCTACCTATTACTTCTCCTAGAGAAATTCATCATGGTAATTATTAGTCGAAAACCAAAGTGGAAAAACAAGCAACGGATTGAGCAACTAGCGCGAAAGCCGTTGCGCGTTAGCGCATCCGCTTTCTTGCTGGACTGCAAATCCTTTTTTTTCTTGTTTCAGTGGGAAGTAGCTATACCGGAATCGAACAGGTTGGATGTGAGCAAGAGAATGGGAAATGAGGCTTTAAAAGGGGCGACTCCCGCCTGTGCTTAAGTTGTTTCAAGCTTGTAAAGACTCGCGAACGGGTCTCGAAGAGGCCTCCCTCGTTATTGCTCGTAAAACAAGTCTCTCCTTCGGTTTTGCTTTTTTTTGGAGCCTGATTGTGCAGGATGATACGTCTGGTCTCCTAAATCGGGAGCATAGCCCCTATGATCCCGGTAAAGAGTTCCAACTCAGCTCTTCTCAGGTTCTTTCTTTCTCTTCCATTCTTATGTTTATATATTAAAGTGCCCTTTCTTTGGTCGGGGTTCGCCATTCGATGCCTCCCTTGCTCGCCTTCGCAACTGCCTTCTTTTATGTGCCTTCCTAGTTTGCGTAAGCTATTTACTACAGCCGTCTTAGATGGCCCCAGGTATCCTCTTCGGCTTGATCTTTCCTTTGCTTCGATCGCCAACTTGCACTTCCTTATTCCACTATTGCATGGTTTAATTCGATACAACGCGCAAAACCTTACCAGCCCTTGACATATGAACAACAAAACCTGTCCTTAACAGCCCGTCATTGCAAATAACTGCTCCTTACTCTTTGATTATCGGAGCGCAAGGGGAAACAAGATTGAGAATGAATTAAAACACACCAAATGTTTCATTTTTCCTATTATCAGTGGTCAGCTCTGATACAAACCAGGGGAAAAAGAACCTGGAACGCCTGCGCGAAACTCATTATCCGGAATGGCCCCACGGTGTTGATGTCTAGTGCTACATCATACCTGCAAGTTGCAATACTTTTATTGCTATGGAATGTGAACTTACACATTTAGTAATGGAAGCAATCCTTGGTGCAAGACTATCTTTCATTAGCTCAGTAGGATAGTCCACGTTCACTTTTCCAAGACAGAAGAGAAGCAAGCAACGGATTGAGCAACTAGCGCGAAAGCCGTTGCGCGTTAGCGCGCTTTCTTAAAAATTCTCGTAGAATCGAGAATGAAGTTTTCATTCTGTACATGCCAGATCATGAATTAGTAACTGCATCCAATCTCCGAAAAGTAGCTCCCTTCTAATGCGTTATTGCTTGGAGCCTTCTCGCTTAGTAAGCCGCCTGTAGAATGAGGGAAAGCGGCTCGATCGAGAAAAAAGAGGAGTAGACTAGAAAACCTAGAATTCAGGCGCAGGAGAAGATTCGAGAAGACTCGGGTCCGATGGATTGCAATAGCACTAAGAGAAAACAGCTCATCAAGTTCTTGAAGGAGATTTCCTTATAGGAGGAGAAAGGGATTCCTGTTGCTTTTTGGTGGGTCCAATCAAGGAGGCTGTGAGGAAATAAGTAACATAGTTAATGAGGAGGGGGTATGCATCTTATCATGGCCCTATCTCTAAAGCACCAAACTTCCACATTTTAGGAGATGCCCTATCTTCCCTTAAAGAGCCAGCTTATTGAATAGACAAAAACAAAACTAGACTGCCCGAACAACAGGGCAGAGACCCCTGTAGAGAATGAAGAGGAGCCAAGGATCTTACTCTCAAGAGTGCTTCGATAGGCTCCACTCTCTCCCCTGAATAAGTCAGGCTCCGTTAGCCTGGGCTGAGATGGGGATAACGAGTCGACGATTGAAGCCCCCAACGTTCTGCCAGACACTGGACAGGGGTAAGCTCTGTAAATGTGTAGAGCCAAGTGTAGTGTGGTGTAGTAGTAGGCACTTCTAGGCCCCTTTTTTCAAGTCCTGTACCTGTAGGTAGGATGGGTGGGAGTTGGCGATTGTGTATAGACTACAGGAAACTAAATAGCCTTACCATTAATAAAAATATCCCATTCCTTTCGTGGATGAACTCTTGGAAGAGGGCCGCTTCGCCAGATTGGTGGCTATTGCGACGAATTCGCTTGCGTCCCCGGCTTCCGTATAATCTGAGAAGATTTGTTGAAGAGTATCTCCTCCCTCACTATTCCACAATATATGATTTTCAGTGAACGATCGCGCAGATTCACCCTCCTCTAAAGGAAGAGGAGTGCCTACTTCGTGAAAGATTCTTTCAACCTTGGAAGTCAACTCCGCAATAATGTCTTCGGGATGGGCGGCGTGCGCCATTTCCTGCTGGAGGTCGGTACTAAAACAGAGAAGTCAGCTCAGGTTTCATCTCATCTAAGCAGCAGCCAAGCGATGATTCTGGAATCGTGTTTCGCTTGACTCTTCAAAAAGTATACTGAGTGGTTGAAGGAAAGCGAAAAGGAATGGCTTTTTCATGTACCAGATCCGGTGAGCCAGCTTGCTGACAGATTTGACACTTGTTGACAAAAGAGAGCTTCTCCAGAGAAGATGAGACGCTAAAAATGAAAGTGTTCGCAACGCATACCAAAAAAGGGTACCTATGTTGCCGACCATTAATGACTAGTTCGAAGACCAGGAGCAGGGGCACGTGCCAAGAACAAGTGCAGAAGCGAAATCCGTTGAGCAAGAAGCCAGTGATCCCACAACATCAAAGTGTCGCTGCTTTGGTGGTCCACAATTGGAACTACTTACCTGCCCGGTGCTGGAAGGTCGGAAGGAGAAGTGTGATAAGCTTTGAATGGAAGCCCCGGTAAACGGCGGCAGTAACTGTCCTAATGTAGCGAAATTCCTTGTCGCATAAGTAGCGACCTGCACGAATGGTGTAACGACTGCCCCGCTGTCTCCGAGCGGCGAGGCAGAAAAAAGGTGTAGAGAGGGAGAAGGTGGCGAATGAAGTATCATGAGGATAAGAGATGGAAGTTGTACATTCCAACTAAGGAATGATGATTGTGAGGTTCTGGAAGAGAGACGACGTAGGCTGAAAAAAAGTAAACCTTTTTGGTTCTTTTTTGGGGGCGATATGGAAGCAGCTAGAAACCTTTCCCTATTTTCTTAAGTATAAGAGGGATAAGTACTTATTCCTGGCCGGCGGTATCATTGCTGCTCCCCGCCTAATGATTTATCCTGCCTTGGAGTTCTCTCTCATAACTGAAGCCAGGAGGTATTCGATTTATCGGATTTCGAGCTAGAGACGACGTACCCGGGGCTAGGGTGAGCTGAGGCTGGGAAGAGGATTATACTTTATCGATTACTTGGACTTAGAGACCCATCACTCTCCTCCCAAAGAAAAAAGATGCCAACACCGAAAAGAGAAAGGAAAGGAGACTGATCTTGACGTCGGCGTTGGTTTTTCCAACGAAAAACTATTTATTTGAGACCAGTGAGGTCAGAAATTCAAGCATTCGGGTCAAGACATTCAACAAAGGGAGTGGACAGACAAAGAAGAGAAAGGAACAAGAACCCAGTCGTCGAACCAGTATAAAGCCCTAAGTGATCTGATGCCATGTGAATCGCTAGAAACATGTGAAGCGGAACCCAAAAGACAGTATGTCAGCTACGAGCCATTGCGCAGTCAGCCATATAAGGTTTCTATAATACAAAGCACCAGGTAGTGGTAAGGTGGAAGCATGCGGAGCAAAGCGGAACCAATTGTATGGGCACAAGAGGAAAATAACTAGTTCTCTGAATTTTGCTCATGCGAACGAGAAGAGAATTGCGGAGGAGAATAGAGCTCAGCAGAATAAGGTGAGGGAAAAAATTATGATGGACTCTCAAATTGCGCGTTTTTTCAGCCGATTCTCCGAAATTTAAGACAATTATCCTCACTCAAACTTCAAAAAGTCCTTTTTTTCTGATGTAAATTATGTCTGTCTCCTTTGTCCTTCCTAACGCTAGTCTAGCGATTTAATAACTATCTTTGTAGCTCCAGAAGCCTTCTCTACCATTGAATTCGGCCTTCGGGGTCAACCCAGCGGCTTCTATGAGGAAGGTGGCGCAAAGGAGGCTCGAGGGCTTGTTAAGGAAGTAGTTGAATAAGCATTTCCTTTATTTACTTCTAGAAGGACTCGAAGTGAGACCAGAGAGAGAAGAGTTTTCCCGCAAACCATAGCGACTAGCTAGTCTCAAAACAAAAGAGTTCTTTTTACAGTAGCGGGGAGCTGAGCCGATTAATCTCAGGCCGTATAGATACTCGCACGATCAAAAGGCAGCCATTGAAAAGTTAGTCGATGGAATGCTAGCAGCGAGTTTGGGCTCCGTTAAGTTATCCTCATTTCCTCTTTGTTCTCAACTATTCCGATTCCAGCAAACGGCTTTTTCTCTCTCCCCATTAACGGAAAACTATCTTAACCTCCTTCAGCAAGATGCCCGGTTTTTCTTTCTGGAAAGACAATATTTATTTCATCCTTTTGCATTGAAATAACAAATTGAAATCAAAATAATATGATTCAACCTCAGACCCTTTTAAATGTAGCAGATAATAGTGGAGCTCGAAAATTGATGCTGAGCTCTTCTATTACGGTACGGAAAAATCAAACCTCCGACTAGAGGGACTGAGAAATTAATCGAGTACAAAACTTATCTTCAAGCTTTACCTTATTTTGATCGTTTAGAGGGCGATCGCGGAGTCACTGAATGAAGTCCTCCCTCCCTTTCTTTCGGAGGTGCTGACCCGCTGCGATCCGCCCTGCTGTCTCAATCGGTCGAACTGTATTGGTCAACTACAGGAAACACGAAAAAGTGCGTCTGTCTCCCTTTTATTACTCGAATGCCGTTGCACTAGGAAACCTGTGCTGCCGTTTCCTCGCTTGCCACCTTCCTCCAGTATCTCACTGGCAGTCCCTCGTGAGTGCGGCACGCACCGTTTTCTTTGTTTCGGAGCCTCCCAGCCGGGGGGGCGGATCGAATCGGAGTTTCCTTAGGTAGCCACCGACCTACAGTTCTCCTTAAACTTTTGTGCTTGGTGCCGGCTGATGGAAATAGACTGACTACCGGAGATATTCGGCGCAGCATAATATATAAGAAAAACTTGATCTTTGAGGGGAAATTTTTCCAACTAGACCGATAAATGAGAAAAAGTACCAGCCGTACCAAGAACCAAAGGCGGTGTATATCCACTTTTAATACACCACGCACCCCACTACCTAAAACTTCTCTTTCAATTCTAAACAAAGAGAAAGCTCAGGCGGCTGCTCAACGAGGAGGTTCATGCTCGTTAACTTACACTTACTTTTAGCACTTCTCTACCAGTTCTCTCTCATCGTGTTGCTTGCTAGCCAGTCAAGAACGACTCGAAGACCGTGGGAAGGTCTTCACGCTACGCCGAAGACGACGATGGCTCCATACCGGGTGGTAATACACAGGTATAGGATTTCCTGTAATGATGTGAAACTGTATATTTCAGAGAAATAGCTCAGTTCGAGAGGAAGGCGGAAACAGTTTCGGTTTTATTAACCTGATTCCTATTCATTTACCGGTAAAGGAAGGAATGCTTATCTATTTCTCGAGGCAACTTCTGCGTTCTTTCGAATTCATTCACTTCGACGCGCGGGCGATTTCCTCCCTTGCGTGTGCGCGATTTCTCCCTCACAGAATAGGGGCCCCATCTGCTAACCTCCTGCTGCCCGGAACAGGTATGTAGACTATTCCCTTCCGCGGACATTCTTTTCTAGAAGGAAAGTAGCAAAGCCGAACGCAAATACACATGCAAATTGCGTCGACTACCTCATCACTGTCCAAAATGGGGGATACCGCTATTCATACATGGATGGACGAGGGACTCCGCTGACAACATCAGTAGATGACTTTTCTCGCGGAATGCTATTAAAGTTAGAAAAGAACACTTTTCTTTCAAGCCTTTCAACCAATCAATGCGACCTCGACCTCGAAGCCCAATTAGCGCACGGGCTGCCCCCTCAACTCAACCCTGACGAGTACGCAAACTTAGTCGCCTTAGGAGCACGTCGTCAGTATCACACTTGTTATTCGCAAAATCTACCTTCCAAACGATTTCCAGAGGATCGAGCAAGAAAAGGAGATAGTCAATCTCTGTTTGAACTCGGTTGCTTTCTGCGCAGAGATGTTGATTTGATCGGCAGTGGACTAGTCAACACAGTTAGTCTCATTTCCCATTCTCTTGCTCACATCCAATGGCCGGCGATGGAAGTAGCGGTGGCTTCGGTGTAGAATTCGATCTGTGAGGAGTAGTCACAGGCATAGGGCTGTGGTTGGTTTATCGAAAAAGATGAGGACGAGGCCTTGAGAAGCTTTTCCACCATTTTTCCCCTTTGGCATTTGGATCCATGTTTTCCGCTTCCTTTCGCCGGTAGTGTGAATCTTCTCGAAAGCGCCTTTCGAAAGAAAGGATGCTTCAGAACAACCAAGTAGTACTGGGAACAACTCCTATTGCGAATGATGTCAACCCCCTCTTTTGCGCCTAACTTGACTCACAATTTGCAAGGCTTGTCACATATTAAAGAAAATGAGCACGCGGAGCCCTTACTTGGTTCGATTGGCTCGTCGACCCTTCCCGCCCGGAGCGCAGCTCCGCTCCGCTCCTTCAGGTACGCCGCCCACCTCCACCACCCTCTAGTCCGGAAGTTGTACCTAGGCACCGTTGGGTCCTCGTGCCCACACCAGGGCCGGAGTGCACGAGGACGTCCGTGTCTGACGCACGTGTAGCCCGGCGCGGGCGACAGTGGGCGAGGGAGAGGGCATCGGCGGGGGAGGCGTTGTCCGTCTGTCGGTCGATTCTGAGGCCGCACTCCTAGCGTTGGTCCTCCACCGCTCTCTCACGACGGCAGAGACAGATGTGCGGCGCCTCCGCCGCAAGAATGCCAAGGTGCTCCAACTCACGATCGAGTTGTCGGAGCGCGAGGCAAACAAGGACATGTGGCAAAGGCGAAGGCGACTCGTAATGCGAAGGAGCAGGACTGCCTGCTCCACAGGCTTCGGGCAAAAGGTGCAGCTCCAACTCCGACGTGACTGATGGCTCCACCTCCAGCTCTGACGACAACGCACCTCCACACGTCGACACCTACATGGAGGAGGGGCACAGCCGCGCCGATGACCGGAAGGGGAAGGGGCCGGCGAGGAAATGGTGATTTCCTCCGCCCTTCCCCTTTCTATTTATATGTTGACATGACATGGTAGGAATGTGGCACAACCAAGTGGTTATCTTGCGGGATAGGCTTGGGCTATGCTCACAACAGTCAGGTCCGTTTCGGTAATTCAGACAGAATCAACTCAGATGGGTGACTCCCTGGACTGGTTTGCAGTGTAGGCGAAATGTCTTGTCGGTCATACTCTGTCAACATCCCAAGGGAAGGGTGTCATGTGACGTTAAGAGACGAGTGTGCATGCATGGGTAACTTGGTGCACTCTTGCAGGGTTTAAACCTATTTAAATAGTCGTGTCCACAGTTATGAATGACTTGAAGATCGTGGCTTGATCATAGAAAATTTGAATGGATACTTTGAAATTGCCAGATAGGTGTGAGTGACTTGAATTGCTTCCTTTTTCTTGTGAGTGACTTGAATTCCTTCCTTGCAGGTAGTCCTGGCCATGGACAACCCGACTTGAACGGCTCGACCCGACGCTGCACCAGGGTCGGGCCCAGGCCTAGATTTTGAGCTTGAAGAAGGGGCTGGGCCTGGGCCTGCTGTTTTCACGATTTACTGAAGGGGCCCGGCCCGTGGCCCGAGACCCCACGAGCTTTATCACTTTCGGGTTGGGCTTGGCCCCAAAAACCAGGCCTGACAGCCGGGCCGGGCTCGGGCCTAGGTTTTCTGCCTCGGGCTTGCAGGTGAGTCGAGGAAGGATTCGGGGTGGCCCAGGATAGAGAATATTCAAAGTCACACTTCCTCATCTACTTCTCAACAGTCACATTTTGTCTTCTCAGCAGTCGCCTTTGGTTGGTGATGTGGCGCTTCAGATCTGATCTCCGGCAGGTGCACGGTGGCGCACATGGGGTGTGTTGGTGCTCCTGATGTTTGGCTGCAGCCGGAACAATGGTGGTTCCTGGCCTCGGGCAGCGCTCCTCTGCTCCCCACCGGCATGGTGCTCGGTTAGGTTTGAAGGTTCACGCTGCGTCTGGTGGCCCTGCATTCGGACGGCCATTGGTGGATCCAGTGCCTAGTGCTGATGTTTGACCGTCTGCAGTCTCCGCGGGGTGTGGTTGCTGCGACGGTTTGCCGTGCTTCTTCATCTCGGAAGGGCCCGATGGTGGTGGTGGTCAGCTGATGTCTTGCTGTAGGGATGTGCTCAAACTCCGGGTGAGAACCTTACATCGACTGTCGATGTTGGCGGCAATGGTGCCTGTGGGCATCGTTTTCCTCGCAGGAGGTGCCGTTGTGGAGCTCCAGCACCTGCAGTACTTGTTTTCTGGTATCCGGGTGAAAACATAAGATCTGGCTTGTCGGATCGGATGACGGTCTTATGTCCTTGTTGGCACTACCTCGTTGGAGGCGTCATCTTGGAGACCCAAACAACGGTGGTTGTTGGGTGGTGGTGGTGGTGGAGATGTGCATGCGTGTGGTTGAGGGTGCAGAGTTTGGTGGTGGTGGTGGTGTGGCCAGCTAGAGATCAGTAGGAGGGTCCATAGGTGGTGGTGGTGGTGCGACTGGCTTGGAGTCGACGGTGGTTGTTGGGCGGTGTTCTTTGGGGTTTGGTGGCGGTGCCTTTGGCGCCGCAGGGTGGCCATCTATTTCCCCCTCGTGAAGGTGTCTCGCTATGCATGCTCAAGACTCTCCCTTGGCGGCCGATGTGTTGCGGCAAGCGTCGTGCTCTTGGTGATGTCTTGATTCATCTTTGCTCTTTGATAGCGCCAGATGCCTCACCGAATTGCTAATCATTCCGATTTTCCGTGGCAGGGCACCCAGTCAAGGTTCATGTTTTTTGCACTCGTTGGTTGTGGAGGCTCTTGAGTTGTGTCGTGGGGCTCGGTATGCACACAAGGCGGTGCGTTAGGTTACTCGCAAAGTCTAAGTATTGTGATTCGACACAAGCGTTCATATACACGCGCATACACTCACCCCTATGAAGGCACACACGCACACTCTACCCCTATGAGCACCTCCGAAAGACTGAGCCGGCATATCATCTTAAGATTTACGAAGTCACGTAGGCACCTCGTCGTCGACGGGAACGTCTCCTCCCACTGAAAGCGCATCGCCGGAAATCCTGAAATAAATCCAGGAATAATGCGAGCATCAGGATTTGAACCCTGGCGGGTTGGAGATACCAATGTCCACCTAACCATCTCGACCACAGGTTGGTTCGCAGCAGTTTGTTGCTCTTATGACTACTTTGTTGCTCAACTGAGGATATTATTATGCTCGTACAACATTATTATGAGGTTATGGTCAAGGCCGGAGCTTCAAGTAAGTAGCACTAATAACTGATGATGTTCAACCTTCATATAGCTCCAGCCGCCATGTACCAAACCACATACTCTACAGAAATTTAACGTTACAGTTGCTCTCACAAATTTCAACCTATTGCTTTTCTTTGAGGGACAATTTCAACCTATTGCTGGTTTAGTTACATCTCAGCTTGCAGCCAGGACGAGAAGAACAAAAATGTAGTTTTCTTAACTGACAATTAAATAACACTGGTTGTGTGCCTTTTTTATGTACATCAAAATAACACCCTAGAAAATGTGCATGTCAAAACAAGTTAAAAATCACTTGGAGATATTTAACAGGAAGTTCAGCAGCGCAGCTTGTCAAACAAAAAGGGACATAAACTGATCTGCAATTCTTCAACGCGAAAATGGACTCATCCACTAAAATCTTTATTCATTCCCATGTTTCCGTGGGTAGCAAGTGTACAACTATATTTTTAACTTCAGCATCTCCTAATTGATCCATCTCAGGAAACTAATAAGCTAGCTAGCTACGGCTAGGCTAGGCTACTTCTACTCCTCGATCGTCCAGGCTGCTGCTACTGCTCCAGCAGCTTGTTCATCGTGGGGGTCTTCATCTCCCACGCGTCCAGGTTGGTGACCTTGATGTCCGACTCGCCATTGTTGAAGACGAAGAGGTGCGCGTCGTCCCGGATGGCCTTCCTCGGGTAAATCCTCGTCAGGATGCACGTCTTCCCGCCGGCCCCGAAGCTCTCCACCACAGAATGGTCAATCTGAAGTCAAGTTCGTGACATGGCTTAGACCCCTCTTTCAACGGTGACATAGATATTAATTACAGCATACTTTGATGGTTGTCTTGTGGTTAGTTACGTACCAATGTCCTGAGTGCGATCTCCTTGGTCTTGGCTATGTCGATGTTGACGAAGCCCGCAAAGGTCGGCCTGTAGATCTGCGACTCGTACGACGACCTGTTTGATAGCGATCATTGGGAATTACTATTGGATCAGGATGCATGGATAGTCCAACATTTCAACATTGTTGGGTCTTATATGTAATAATGTGACTTGAGTGAGTTATATCTTATATGTTACCTTGTTGGGTCATTACACATGAGGACGACGTAATTGGTGTCGTTGGTCTTGAACACCCTGAAGAAGACGGCCGTCCTCTCCTCGAGGTCGTCGGAGGCTAGCAGCCAGAGCCCGAACGGCCCAACACCACCTTTGACGTGCGAGTTGAACTTATTGCATAGCACTTGTGCGTCGGTTCATCACGCCGGGTCGAACTTATCCGCCTTGTCCAGGTTCCTGATCGTGAACGCTGCCTCAACATCCGATTGCACGGATTTGAAGCCGGTGACCTCAAAGTACTCGCCTCCCTTGACGGCCTTGTTGCTCACATTGACATGCCATGAGCGCAACGACTTGACCTCCTCCACCGGCCACTGGATCAGCTGCCTCCCGCTTCGCGACAAGAAGATCTTCCTTGGTATCGCCTGAGAAAATTAGCAACAACGATACATCTCGATCACAGGCTCTAAGCACGTACAGTGGAAAACATACTAGCAAAAATAATTTTGTTCATGTGCAAGCGTAGCTAGTGACCTGGATGCCGGCCCAGCCTTTGTGGCGGTCGTCCGTAACGGTGTCAGACTCGTTGGCCCAGCCCCAGAGCACTCGGCGTTTCTTGGCCGGGTCGAAGGACTTGGAGGCGTAGAAGTCACCATAGTCATAGCGGAGGCCATAGTCATTATCCTGGAAGGCAGGGTCAGGGGTGTACCTATCCTTGTCGTGGTCATAGGTGCCGACGGTGTAGTAACCGTATCGTGTCAGTTCTAGACTCACCTTGAGCACGTACTTGACCTCCTCGGCCACAACACGGTCGTGCAACTCCGTGGTGTCCACACCACTCTGGTGGTGATGGTTGCCTCCGGCCACCGCCACGGGGTAGAAGTCAGGGCATTCCCACATTCCGGTCACCCCGGCGTGCAAGGAGTGGTGCGCCTTGACCCACTTCTTGAAGTATCGGCTCCGGTATAACACCGCAATTCCACTCATGTTTTCCTTGCTGCCCACCACCAACCTCCAGTGTCTGCACATATACCAGGTACAACGTATTTTCTTTACATATAATCATAGCACAATATAGTTTCGAAAGGAGGGGG
>LR880968.1:11383735-11395846 GCA_904067115.1 Aegilops sharonensis | reverse complement strand
CCAACCGTAACACCATCAACAGGACAGATCAAGAAGAGAAAACTGATTTCCGGCGACTACTTTCCGGCAGAGCTCCCAGAAGCCGCCGCCAAGAAGGTCCCTAAAATCAACGCAAATATCACTGAGGAGCAGTCTGCTCCGACAAACCATGCAGTTTGTATCGTTGAAGCAAACGCTCCCGACAAGTTTCGCTCCGGCAAGCTTGCCGGGGATCATCAAGCTCCGGCGGGCCCACAGGTCCTTGCCGTAGAAGCTGATGTTCCCGCAGTGATAGATGAGCCTTTAGTCCTTGTTGTCGAGCCACAAGCTCCAGCATGGGCACAGCAAATCGTCCATTTCCTTCAGACAGGAGAACTTCCCGAAGAGCAAGAAGAAGCGGAAAAAGTAGCCCGGCAGTCAAGTATGTATCAGTTTGTTGACAACATCCTGTACAGAAGAAGACTCAACGGTGTGAAATTGAAGTGTATTTGCCGGGAAGATGGACAGAAGCTGTTGGCAGAGATACACGGAGGCATATGTGGTCACCACATTGGCGCAAGAGCACTTGCCGGCAAAGCTTTCCGGCAAGGTTTCTTCTGGCCAGAAGCCCTCCAGGATGCAACTGCACAAGTAACCAAGTGTGAAGCGTGCCAGTTCCATTCCAAACAGATACACCAGCCAGCTCAAGCTCTCCAGACAATCCCTTTATCCTGGCCCTTTTCGGTCTGGGGGCTCGACATCCTCGGCCCCTTCCCCCGAGCTGTCGGGGCTTTGAGTACTTGTACGTAGCAATCGACAAGTTCACAAAGTGGCCGGAAGTGGAACCAGTGAGGAAGGTGACAGCACAGTCAGCAGTCAAGTTCTTCAGGTCAATTGTTTGCCGTTTTGGGATTCCTAACCGGATCATCACCGACAACGGCACACAATTCACGAGCCGCACCTTCATGCACTATGCCCAAGATCTTGGCGCCAAGATCTGCTTTGCTTCTGTTGCTCATCCGAGAAGCAACGGTCAAGCAGAGAGAGCAAACGCTGAAGTGCTGCGGGGACATCAAGACCAGAACTTTCGACAGGCTACGCAAGTGCGGAAGAAACTGGATCGAGGAGCTGCCGGTGGTTCTTTGGTCGATCAGGACGACGCCAAATCGAGCCACTGGCCAGACACCTTTTGCTCTAGTCTATGGAGCAGAGGCAGTTCTCCCCACGGAACTCGTGTACGGGTCTCCTCGGGTGCTCGCTTATGATGAGCTTGAGCAAGAGCAGCTGCGACAAGATGACGCGCTGCTCCTCGAGGAAGATCGTCTTCAGGCTGCTGTACGAGCTGCTCGTTACCAGCAAACTTTGCGTCGCTACCATAGCCGCAAAGTTAATGCCAGAAGCTTCGAGGAAGGCGACCTTGTTCTTCGGCGCGTTCAATCCGCCAAGAATTCCAACAAGTTGACGCCGAAGTGGGAAGGCCCTTATCGGGTGAAACGAGTCACTAGGCCCGGCGCTGTCCGCCTTGAGACCGAAGATGGCGTTCCGGTGAGCAATTCCTGGAATATAGAGCATCTTCGCAAGTTTTACCCATGAGGCGCGGTTGCCAGAACCCGTTCCGGCAACCACCCTTTTGTACAAGTCTTGCCGCTGTTGCATGTAATCCTTTGTACAAAGCCGGGCGCAGACCCCGTGCACCAGTAAAGCTTATGTGATGCACTCAATTTGTCAATTTCATGCTTTCATCATTATTATGCATGCATTATCTGACATTTTGTGCAGCATCCACACCCGGTAAGCGATAACGAGCCTCTAGGCTCCGTAACTTTATTTTCTCTTCTTTCTTCTCAAACAAGAAGAAGGTTCATCCGCCCACAAGTTAATCGAGGGGGAAGGAGAAGATAATAGTGTGGGCCGCCAAGCGTCGCTCGAGGAACTATCGCCTTGCCGGGAAATGGGCAACAGAGAAGCTAAGTTGCTAAGTTTAAACGATCAGTTTTAAATTTTTAAAGTTATCTTCCTCGAACGACCGCGCTTTGTATGGAAAATCCGTGCGCGAAGGAACCAAATCGTGACTGGTCGCGCCCTTACTTTGTTTCGAGTCCGCTCAACAACTTAAGTGAGCTGCGGCTAGTCCGCGACAAGGTTGCTTGTCGGTAGCGACCCCGCCAGCAGGCTGCCGAAGTTCCGCACTCGGCGCTCGCGGCAAGGGTGCCTGCACCGGCAAGTTTCCCTGAAAAGCGTAGGGCAGTAACATACAAAGCCAAGAATCGAGTAAAGGAAATAACATTGCATTCGATTGGCTAAGATAGTGTATATTACATAATAACTTGTCGCAGACCTAATAGACTTTTTTCCTAAACATGATCTACAGCGACAAGAGAAAGATAGACTTGGCGGCCTAGTCTACGCGGTCGCCCTCGAGCCTCTTGACTCCGCTCACCCTGTCCACAATGGGTGCGACAAGGGCCTTGAGCGCTTCAACATCGGCGGATGGAGGCAGGGACTTGAGGGCTTTGGTGAAGTCGACGCCTGGATTGCGGAAGGCCACCTTCATCAACACCTTCTGGAGAGCCTCGGCGCAGACTTGTCGTGATTCCTCCGCCAGTTGCTTCGGAACCTCTTCCCGGAGCCGCTGGAGACCCGTCAGCACGCCTTTGAAGAATAAGCTGAGCTTCACGCTGGGTTGGAGGTTCTCGTCGGTGGAGTACCCAAGATCCGTCATCCCCAACTCCATCAGCTCATTATGGATACCGGCGGCAGTGTCCACAAGACCTTCTGTCCAGTGCATTATGCTATCTCAGAGATTGTTCTGGGCGGTCACAGCATTCGACAGCAACTCCTCGGTGGCCTTGATCTTTTCCAGCAGGCCCTTTTCCCGATCCTTGGCGCCATTCAACGTCTCCGTCAGGGTGGTCAGCTTCAGCTCCAAATCCGCCTTGACGTCCTTGGCGGCATCGATCTCCTTGATCTTTTCAGCAAAACGACCCTGCAGCTCGCCGAGGGTGTAAGCGTCTTTCTCACGCTCGCGCTTCAACCCGGCGACCTCCTCGGCACTCTTCTGGAGGGTGGACTCCAGCTGAGCCACCCTCGTCTCCAATTCCCTCTTGGCGGCCTCGGCAGCCGCAGCGGCGTCCTTTGCCTCCTGAAGTGGCCCGCCAATCGTTTGCTCGCGCGCGGCGAGATCTTCCTCATAGCTGTCGAGGTTGATCTTCCGCTGCGCCAGCTCACCTTCTCGCGCGGAGAGCTTCTCGCCGGCAAGCCTCTGCTGCTCTTCGACCTCGCCCTTCTCCAAGATGAAGGCCGTGCGCTCCTCAGCAAGCTGCTCCCGCGCCTCTGCTATATCCCGGAGAGTCTCTTTGTTGGCGCGTCTGAGCTCTTCCGCGCGTTTCTCCAAGTCAGCTCCCGCAGCTCCTTCCTGTTGAGCAGGGGATCGAAGAGGGCCCGTTCCTCCGCAACGCCGCGAGCCGCTGCGCCTCGGCCGATTTCACGCCTTTTCCCTTATCGGCCTTCGGAGCCATAGGGAGTGGTGGTGGAAGCCGACGGTGTTGGTGGCACCGGTGGCAATGGAGGGGGCGGAGCGTTGCTCTCTTTGGGCTCGAGAAGAAAGGGGAAAGCGACGGGGGTTTCTGATGTGACAGCAAGGGCAAGTGGGCATCCTGCCCCCTGTTCCCCCGCTTATAAAGAGGAGAGGGGACGGGCGATCCGATTTTTCCCATTAAAGAAAGCCCCACGATCTCCCCCACGACGCCACGTCCGGTGCGTGCCGTTCGTGGGAGACGTGGTGGGTCCAAGGCAAATAACGGCGTAATCAGGACCACGCGTGCCCGTGCACTGTTTTGGGCCTGGCCCAACAGAGCTTGGCGTCGTGTGTGGCCCAGGCCCGGGGGCTCCTGTCGGTGTACTAGAGTAGGGGTACCCTAGTATCCCGAACCCGTGCAGGGGCAGTTGCAGCACCCCACGGCAGGGCTTGCCCGTGTGCCGCCAAGATCCTCAGCGGCTCCTTTGGAGCCATTCAAGAACAAAGTAATCAAGACCCCGGCAAGAGGAGCTTGCCGGGAAGGCCACTCAGGGCGCGAAGGAAACAAGGCCCCGGCAAGAGGAGCTTGTCGGGAAAGCTTGGTGAGCGATAAGCTCCCGAGCGTGACAAGAACCTTGCCGCGGCAAGTGACCTCTCTTCATCTCCGCTCCAGCTCACCCGCCAACGTGTCACCACGGGGCTCTCCCAAGCACGCGTGTCGACGGGCTATGCAGCCAGCGGGGAGCAGCGATAAGCGGCGCTGACAGGCTACCATCGTGGCAAACGGAGGCGCACTTGACGGTCCCTGTTACACTGTTCGGGCGACTGAGACAGGCATTGATGACTCTTGTCCCTTGCCGTCAGAGTTAGGTATAGGTTACTGTACACTGTACAAAGCGGTGTACCAACCTATGTTTTTACTATCTTACCCTTCCCTACTTGCCACGTGTGGTGACCCCTTGTGCCTATAAAAGGAGGCCCAAGTGCAACGTAGAGGGGGGTTGGAGGGTTCGGGTCAGCTCCGGCTTAGTTCATTCTACTCATTCGAGACCACACTCAGGCTAGGTTTTGTAGCTCCCATTGCTCCCTAGCAAGAACACAAGATAATCCACAAAGCAGCAGTAGGAGTATTATCTCTCCGGAGAGCTCCGAAGCTGGGTAAATCTGCTCGTGTGCATCGCCTCGATCCGCTCTTTGTGCAATCTCCGCCCCCCCACCGAACCACAAGGGGCCCAGGTCCCGTAGGTGTTCGTGGGAACCGACCAGCTCCTCCCCGACACCATTGTCTTTATTAGCATCGCAAATATTGTTACATCTAATTCAAACTTGTGACAATATGAATGTTTACATACTGATCTAACAATGCAAACAAACTCGTGTCAGCTCACGGAATTCAAGTATTGATCTGATGACACATACACGTGACACATATATATTAAAGATATGGCATGCACATGTGATATTTTATTTAGCACAATACTCTTTAATGGTTATAGGACCATATTATTTTTTAGCGGATAATGTGAATATCCATGAAACCATAATTGAAATACACTGTCCACTCTCAAGAGGGGCATATTAAAAAAATCAGTAAGGGGAGGCGCATTTGCAAGGGCCACTGTGCTAGTTGATATAAAAGTAGTATGAAACAAGCAAAAAATTATAGATATGTCTAGGACGTATCAAGATGCATGATACATTTCGGTTTTTGGGTGCAGTATTTAGCTACAAATGAAGATGGATTTCGATCTATAGATACATGGAAGTATTGTCTATATAAAGTCATCACAACATATGATATTATATTTCATGAATGTATCCATTGTTCGTTCCACATTTATATGCTTGTATTTATGTGTCAGCTAGTTGTAGAGATGCTACTCGCCAACCTATGGATTTTGGTCCAATTTTCCTCATTAAATAACCACCACTTTAATTTTATAAATGATCATATTTTGACAATTATTTATTTTGAAATACAAAAATACCTCCGACCACATTATACGCTCACAACTTGTTTCAACTAGCAAAACTAGTAAAGTTTACAACATCCCTAGAGTTGTAGGTGACACAAGTGAAGTTCCGAATTTGTATGGTAGAGATGTTGAGTGGCGACCTTTTACGGATTGATACATTGATTTTTTTGAGGGGGAAAGTAGTCACTTGCTTCAAACCATTGCACTTGGGCTCCAAAAACTGTTTTGCTAAGTAATAGATTGGATTAGCAACCATCACTGCTCAAGATAGGCTCGGTAAGGATTTTGTGCACGTTGAAAAAGGTAACAAGATTATCAAGGAGAGATGAAACGTAAGGAGTCTCGTGAACCAATTTGTTTCTCCTACATTAAATTTCTATCTACCCCTCTCTTCCCCCATTGTCATATAGACGTTCATGCTAACACTCTTTGTGATCAAGCAAATCCAGCTAAGAAGAACAAGCGGTTATAATCCTAACTTGAGAAGAGCTTAAGTGAGACAAACATCAATGAGATATTGAGTCATTAAAATGATAGGACTCATAAAAGGGACTTGGGTTTAACTCTAGGTCCAACAAGAAGAATAATGATACTCCCCAGAAAATAACTCTGTAAAATAAGGGTAAAAGGGGATTGGTAATGGTAATGGAAATGGTGTGAATGGGGATCTACTAGGTGTAACCCAACTCACAATTAATTTCCGGTGTATGCGCTTCGTAAGAGCAAGGATGTGCAGGTATATGCTAAATTTGTTGGTCCATGTAAATCATATAGAGAACATGTTATTTTGTTTTCCAAAGTACTTGTTACTAATGCCAAAGAGATGACTCAAGAATAGGAACCTAAAATCAAAGCTTAATTGCATCTAGGACTATACCGCTGGTGGCAAGTCATGGATAATTTATAGTGACTGCACTAATGATATGACTAGACAAAGGGACATGCTTTACAAATTTGTGCAAGATATATCTACTACCTAAAATGTTTTCTTTTCTGAGAATAATACGGAAAAGGTAATTGACTGGGCAAAGTGAAAATCACTAACAATCTAACCATAGAAAATGTGATACTTGTCTAATCCTTTCATTATAACTTGCATTTCATTCAATGATTAGCCTTCTTGGCTATCTATGACTTAAGTGTGTGAAAGCTTTTAGGCGAGGTACAGTCTCAAATAGGTCTTTGTTGGGCATGTCGAAGGAAACTTTTACATGGTTGGTTTTTTGAAAGAAAGCACTTGGCATGAGAGATGCCTAATGGTCGTAGCCGACTTGGGGGTGGTTGTGGCACCACAAGCTAGTCCATGTTGGTGTGAGAAATCTACAAATATGAACACATTCTTGGACTAATCATGTTCCCTTTGAGAAACTTAGAGTTTGTAGTGATTGTATTGCCAGAAAGAAGTATTCTATTAAGAGCATGATCATGACAACTAGACCTTTGGACCTCCTTCATATGGATCTCTTTGGGCCTCCAGAATACGATAGCCTTGGCGGAAAAAAATAACTATAGTCTTGACATTGTGGATGACTTCTCAAAGTACACTATGGTGTTCTTTCTTTGATCCATGGATGATTTTCAAGATACATTCGAGACTTTTGCCAAGCAAGCTCAACACAAATTTCATGGGATGATCTTGGCAATAAGAATTGATAATGACACACAGGGTTGAAGAACGAATACATCATCATAACTTCTACACCACGAATTGTGTACAAGTATCAATCGGTACCAAAGTAATATTGTAATACTTTGGTACATGTCATAAAGCCTCTAGTTTCTAGAAGTGAAAATTTTGAGACATCGTTTAAGTAGCATAATGGCATGATTCACGGGATGTCTTGCCAATGTTATGTGAGGTCATTGATCATGGCTCTACAGGCGGCGATGTGGAAATTCTATCCTTTGCATTCATTGCCTACGCAAGCAAAAAATTAATTAAAAAACATAAACATTGTCAAGCGCCCAAAACAAATTTGAAGGAACAAGAAGAAACTAAATTAACTAAGTGCGTAATTAAGAGTAAACCATATATAAACTTACTTGTTTATTCCAATCATTGGTGCCAAAGGAGATGAAAAGAAGCAACAACGTCTGTGTCACCAATCCGCTCAATATTCCCAACCAAAGCCCCTACATGCACACAAGCTTATTTATACCGACAAAGTGATCACCCAAATATAACACCACCACCACCAATTTATTATTATTATTATTATTATTATTATTATTATTATTATTATTATTATTATTATTATTATTATTATTATTATTATTATTATTATTATTATTATACTACTGCCTCCATTCGCTTTATTAGGATTGCATGTATCCGATGTAATACAAGTTAAATATCACAAAAAAGTATCATTAGAAACTTTAAATTGTATATTTTCTAATGATATTATTTTTAACCTATACAAGTCATATTTAACTTGTCAAATTATTGATTTAGGAATACGCGCAGGACTAATAAAGCAGAAAGGAAGCAATTTGTTGGTACTAGACTATTAAAGTTTATGCTGCTACTAGTCTCCCTGTAAAGAGACTAGGAATATATATACATACCTTTCCACCAAGATGGCACTTGAAGGTGAAAACTAGTGCTGCAGGGATACCAACTAGATAATACGCAATGAAATTAACGAAAGCACCAATCTTCTGTTGTCCACAGCCCCTAACGATACCTGTAAAATTAACATAACCCTTTACTCGGTGTGCCAATTTGTGCCACACCTATAGACAGTTTTCCGGTAAAAAAGTACAACTACACGAATTAAAAAACTAACCAAACTTTAGTCCCCGTTTGGAACACATGAACTTGAAACGTGTGAATAAGAAAAACATTAAAATTGAGATGGCGTGTATCAGAAATTCCGAGAGAAACTAAAACAACGAAAAACCCTAAAACTCTCCTTTTAATGCCATGTGGGCAAAATCTTGAAATTGCAGTCACAAAGAGAAGAAAGCATGAGGTAAAACATCATGTTTGGTCTCCTCGAAATTCCTACGTAACCCACTAGTGGAAAACAGGGCTTCGGTTCTGGCCAGATCAAAGCACTAGTCCCGGTCTTATAACGAACCGGGACTAATGTGAGCATCAGTCCCGGTTCGAGCAGCTAGAACGCCGACCGGGCCTCGACAGGCATCAGTCCCGGTTCCAGACACCAACCGGGACTAACGAGGTTGCTGCCCTTTAGTCCCGGTTGGTGTCTGGAACCGGGACTAAAGGATAGACCTTTAGTCCCAGTTGCTTAGTCCCGGTTGCCTAAACAGGACTAAAGGGTAAAGGCCCTCTATTACCGGGACTGATGCCTTGTTTTCTACTAATGCACCATACAAGAAATTCTAAAAGAAAGCAGAAGGTAATTCTTTCGTTCCAAATGGCGCCAAAGAAATATTTCTTGTAGGAATAATATTTCTAAAATTCCTACTGTATAATACTCCCTTCATCCGGAAATACTTGTCATCTAAAGGAATAAAAGGGGATGTATCTAGACGTGTATTAGTTCTAGATACATTCATCTTTATCCATTTTGATGACTAGTATTTTCGGACGGAGGTAGTATATGTTTTGTTTATATGCTCTAAATGGGGCCACACAAAATCAAAGGCTCTTGGTTAGCTCCACGTGACGTCTCACTTTGAACGAGTCCAACCTATGCACGTATGCATCCATAATTATTTACTCAGCCCCGGCACCCTTGTCCGCTGGAGGATACTACGATGGGATGGAGTGCAGGCCGCGGCGAAGGTGGCATCATGCATGCCGGCGAGCCAGCATGCAGCTAGCGCTCTGACTGCGTCGTTTCGATTAGATATCTCTTCCGATTATCACAACGCAGTTTCTATCCCTATCTTGTCCCCATGTCCGAAGACTGTGTCTTGTCAAGAGCTCCGGCGATGTACTGACGGTGACCACGGTGACGTAAGGAGCGATGTCTTTTGGCATGGTTCGACGGCGAGGCGGAAGGCCTGAGAGACCAGCCTCGACGTCTCAACTTGTAATCTAAGTTGGCGAAAAGGAATCCCAAAGAATGAATATAGTTTACTCCTACCTCTACCTGCATGCTAGGTTACGGATAATTGATCCCATTCTAACCAAGCTAACCACGAATTCCATAGACTTGTTTGCCCCCAGTCAAAATGATGGGGCGGCACGTACATACAAACCAAGGAAGCGAAGTACGTATATATACTGGTGTGAAGTGTATATTTTTGTTTACTAGTCAAACTGTGCAGTAAATAAAGCCTTTGTTCCACAACATGCACGACATGCAATCATACCTGAGAGGACGTACTGGAGGCCGTCGAAGAGGACGGAGACGGCGAGGATGAGCATCATGGTGCCGACGTAGGAGACCACCTCCTGGTCCTTGCTGTAGGCATAGCCCCACACTTTGTGCACAAGAACCAGGAGGAGCCCCTCCGACGTGCCCACCAGAAACGCCAGCACGATCACCACGCGGGCCGCCAGAAGCGCCGCCCGAGGCCGCCCCGCCCCGAGCTCGTTGGACACGCGCGTGCTTATGGCCGAAGAGAGCCCATTCGGGACCGTGCACACCAAGGAGTTGGTGTTCAAGCTGCACCGGCCGGAGAGAGATACATCAAGCAGCGATCGTCCATGGAGATGATTCGATCCATCAAAAAGAGAAGGAAGATGAACTTGTATATATACCAGATGGAGAGGACGGCTGTCTCGAGCTTGGGGTTGGGGAGAAGGCCGGAGAGTATCACCATCACCTCGAACGACCACCACTCCATGCTGCAAAATTTTCAGACATCAAGTTTTAATAAAATTCCAGAGAATTGCATTTGTGGTGTGGTTCACGAGTACTATAGTACTGAGTACTGACCAGACCATGAGTGCGGATGGCACGGCGAGCTTCAAGAAGGGGATGAGGCCGTGGAACGCCTCGAAAGAGAACCCCGTCCAGCTCTTGTTGCACGACGTTGAGACCCTGACGTAGACGGCCAGTATGGAGACGTTGGTGAGGTAGGACACGGCGTTGGCCAGCGCGGCCCCTCTGATCCCCAGCCGCAGCCTGTACACCAGCGCCCAGCACACCAGCACGTGGCTCACCGCGGTGGCGCCGGAGCTGAGCATCACCGGCACCACCAGCTTCTGCGCCTGCAGGAACCGGACGTGGCACTGCAGCCACCCGTAGAAGAAGAGCGCCGGGATCATCCACCGGATGAACGTCCCCGCCCCCGCGGCGATCTCCGGGTCCTGCCCCAGGTGCAGCAGGATGGCGCCGGTGTTGGCCCACACCGCGGCGATCGGCAGGCTCGCCAGGCCCAGCACCAGCATCGCCCTCTGCTTGTACACTCCCAGCATGTGGTGCTCGCTCGCCCCGAAGGCCTGCCCGCACAGGGTGTCCAGGGCGAACGACATGCCCGTCTGCCATGGTTCGATCGACAAGCTAAGTGCAGAGTGGACGAAGAACATGCATGTGAGCTAGCTAGCTCGAGTGGTACCGTACCAGGAAGCTGAAGCCGGTGACGATGGCGAATGAGCTGGCCATGGAGGCGCTGGCCAGCGCGAGCTCGCCGAGGTGCCCGACGAACATGACGGAGATCATCTGGATGACGCTCTGCAGGAGGCATCCCACGATCAGCGGCCCCGCGAGGCGGAGCTGTCTCTTGGCCTCGCTCGTCGCCAGCAGCAGGTTCACGGCCACGGCCGTGCCTTTGGCACTGGGGAGCGGTGCCTCCATGCTTAACTCCATGGATCCGCGCGCTCTTGGAGATTCCGCTGGGAGCTACCTCGGCTCACTCGGTCAGCGTCTCCGTCTCTGCTTTTGAAGGTAAAAGATTGCTGATGCCACACACTATGTAACGGAAGAAGAATTGGTCGATTAGAAAACGGACGGCAGAGATTCACCAATGGAGTGTTACGATGCATGGCTGGACCGGGACGTCAGGAGCCCTGGTGTAACTTGTAAGCAAGAACAGTTCATTTACATGGAGACCTATATTTTTCAAAAATGCTATCTGAACAACGTTCGCCGGGAGACCAGCCTTGGTTAACGCATTCCCTACCGTCGCCACGGATCTTGCTGCAAGGCCAACACCACATCAGTTGCATAGAGGCGTTCACTATGAACAGCGAACAAGCGAACGTTGTGCAAAACATAGAAGGGGGAGAAGTTAAAATTCGCAACTCGTCGGAATTCTGAAGCATGTTCTTCCTCGTTGTGGTAAAAGACTGCAACTTGTTGGTTGAATCAGTCATCTGCTAGACTGCTGCCACGTACATGTTGCTTCTGTCTATGTATTTGTTAATTGATTTCTCCGTCCTGGAGATTGATAGATGGTTTTGATCTTCATTTCCGTCTATCGATCTACGCTATAGATGATTCCGTTACAACAAAGACATCGTGTATCTTTTTATTTTGAATAAGTTCTTTGTTACTTCGTTCTTTGAATCTGCAATTTTTGGATATATTCTAGTCACTTTATTCATTGTCATGTTTTTCAGTTTCGGCTTGCCTGGCTCTTGTAGAACGACGGTCCCCTATTTTTAGGATTTTCACATGCAGCGTGTTTTCCTGTACATAGTTCAAAACTAGAGCACTTATAATCACCTGAGCATCACTTCCATCATCAATAGTGTTTTAGGTTTTCTTTCATTTACCATTCTTCAATTTTTTAGTAAGC
>LR880968.1:11370747-11383336 GCA_904067115.1 Aegilops sharonensis | reverse complement strand
TACTCCCTCTGTTCACTTTTATAAGGCTTTGTAGATGTTTCAGACATTGTGCAAAACAGCTCAATTCCACTTGTCTGAAACGATTATTAAAGTGAATGGAAAATCCACATTAATGATGCAGTGAAGATATAACCATATTAATTATCAAAATATAATTTTAAAATGAATAGTTATATAGTATACAATATTTCCTTGAAACCAAAATAAAGTTGAGACTTGAAAACATAAGTAACACAAGCAGTCCCGCATAGAACCCATATTTTTAAATAGCGCGCTAAGCATCTTAGCGATGGACCTCTTCCAAATGCTATAGCGTGCTATAGCGGAGCTATATCGCGCTATTTAAAATGGTTGTTCAACTGTTTGGACCAAAGTCTCTTAGCGCAAGACATTTTGCAAACGCTATAGCGTGCTATAGCGGAGCTATAGCGAGAGAGGCGTTTTGGAGGCTGAGATCCATGGTGGCCTTTATTTTTGAAAAATTCAAATTCAAACTTTTATGGTTCAAAAAGTTCTGACAAAAAGTATGCATGCATGTAAGGATGTAACCCACGTGTGTGTAAAAATTCATGATGAAATACCTTGAGTTACGACCTGTACAAAAAAGACAAATTCATGGCCTGAGGGGATGAATAGTATCATGTGTTAAATAGCCCCAGATCTGTCTTTTTTGCACAGCCCTCATTTCAATGTATTTTGAACTGAAAATTTACACACATGTATGTTATGCCTTCATGTATATCTGTATTTTTTTTTCAGATTTTTTTTGAAATGTAAGAATATGAATTTCAATGGAATATCAAATTTGAATTTGGAGGCCGAGCTCCAAAAGGGATTTCTGAGCTATAGCGGGCTATTTAAAACAGTGATAGAACCAAACTCGTCGTATTACCAAAAATAATAATACAGCTAGTAAAATTATATATCATCCAAACAACCTAGCTAGGGGAGACTAGAGGACAAAACAATGAATAAGTTTTCACATAAATTAAGTGTGTTGTGATTTGTGAATCTTTTCAAGGAAAACACCATCCGCATTTGTGGTTGCACACCATTCACATTTTTCTGCCAAAACCTCATCTCTCAAATGTAATGATTTAAATTTTGAATTTAACATTTATTTAGAACAAATTGCTGAACAAATTAAGAACTAAATTCCTAATCAACGACGATGACCAAATCCCCTCGCCGTGACCTCAAAGTTTAAGCCCTAATAAGCGGTCAATCTCACCTGATTGCGAAGTAGTCGATGATGCAACTGTTTCTCGGAATCTCGGATGGATCCGCTCCAGCTCAGCCCGCGGCCGCCGGCGCGCCCAGGCCAGCCTCCACTCCGCGAGTCTGTCGTCCCCGTCCCCCTACAGATCCACCGAGAGAGAATGCCGTGCCGCCTTACTCCAACAGAAATAAACTCAACGGGGGTTAGCGGCGATCCACAGATGGTTTCCTTCTCATCTCCAGTCTGCCTGCCATACGAGGAGTAATTTGCCCATTAGCCCACTACGTAGCCCATTGTTTTTCTTTGAGCCCATTGTTGACCAGCCAGAGGATCGAAACGAAAGCCCATTGGCCCAGCTACCTACTGCCCACGTAGACTGCCATACGAGAATCCTGAAAAAACGAGAATCCTCAATAATAATAATAATAATCAACTACCAAGTGGTTTGCCCACTTATGACGGTGCCATCATAGTATCTCTACTCCTAATCTCAGTTGATGAATAGTCTTCACGGTTTATTTTCGCTGGTTTTTTTTTTGTCTGGGTTTTTTTCGTCCTTCCCCACCCCACGCTTCACGAGAAAAAACTTGAGTGACCCCATATGCCCTATTCCTAACCCGCTCTCGTCTCCCTTGGACGCAGCCGGCCACCGAATCGATCCATCTCCGATCTCCCTGCCGCCGACTCTTCGTAGCCGCCGCCCACGTACGAGTTCGTACGTTGCCACCGCCGCCGTCCGAGGGGAGACGCCGCCGCCGCGTCTCCAGGGCAGGGCGGCTTGAATCCCTGTCGTCGGGATCGCCCCCGCCGAACTCCGTGCCATGGCGAGATCCAGCAGGCCATGGCGGCGATCAGCGCCGGGACAGGACCAGGAGGCCGCCGGCGTCTCCTTGATCCGTGACCCCGACGCCATGGAGCTGCTCGTCAAGGTCCGACCCCCTTCCCTTGCCGTCCCTAGCGTCAAGGTCTTTGATTCCCTTCCCTGATGCCATTTGATTTGATTCGTACCTCGGGCGCCATGGCCGAGCATCCATATATCTATCCATCCCCGATTCAATTCAGTTCATCAGCACTCGTACATCTCAACCCAACCGAATTGAATCTTGCTGTAGGTTGGACGCGCGGTTGCTGCTGGAGCGGCTGCGGAGCAAGAGGCTGGTCTTCGTGGGGGACTCGCTGAACCGGAACCAGTTCACATCACGTCGCGCGACCAAAAGTCCCTGATCAAGTTCATTGGGCCCAACGGCTCTCTCAACGTGTTCACGACGGCGGAGTAGAACGCGACGGTGGAGTTCTACTGGGCGCCCTTCCTGGTGAGCTCAACTCAGAGGACCCGCAGGTGCACAGCGTGGTGGACCGTGTTATCGCCTGGCGGTCCATCGCCAAGCACGCCCGGCACTGGCACTTCGCCCACTTCCTCGTTTTCAACACCTACGTCTGGTGGCTCAACAACTTTGAGATGAAAGTGATGTGAGTCCTCCGTCCTCCGTCCTCCCTCCATTGCTTGCTTGGTTCATTGGGTGAATCGGTGTGAGTGATGAATATGATGATGATTGATAGGGATTCTTGCTGGTTGCAGGAAGAATCCTCGGGCGTTGCCGGTCAAGTACATGCTGGTGGACCGGCCGGTGGCGTACAAGAAGGTGCTCAAGACGTGGGCAAACTGGGTGGACCGCGGCGGAGGAAACGAGAGAAGGCCACGGTCTTCTTCTCCCCCCTTTCCGACTCGAAACCCATATCTATCCATCCGAGGAGAGAAGACCGCAGGCGGAGGAGAGGAGACGTGGTTGAGGTAAGAGGAGTCAAATCCCCAACCTGCTCCTCCCCACGCGCCGCCGACCCACCCGCAGCATTCTTTCCGGTGTTCCAGGTAACTGAATCCATACGGTCTACCCGTACCTTTTTTTGGGGATTTTTTTGAACTGTTTTGGGGATTTCGATTTGGGGGCGATGTTGACATGGTTGTTCGAGCTGGGGGAATGGCTTCTTGTGCGCTCAGTTTGTTGTCGTCTGCAGGGGAAACAACAGCAAGATGGTGGTGCGAGTCTTCGGGTATGGGTCCCTGATCTGGAACCTCGGATTCGATTTCGACGAGAAGATCCTGGGATTCATCAATGGCTACAAGCGAACGTTTAATCTCGGTATTCTTGGTTGCGCCTGAATGATTTGATGCAAATCTGCCTGTAACTGTCTTTCTCCATAGGCACCCGGAGTCGCGCGGCGACCTCACCGTCCTCCTCTTCCACATTGTCCTCGACTGCAAGTTCGTCGCCTCTGAACAAGACCGGCAAAGCCAAGCTCATCGGCTTCTCAGTTCAGAGCAACGTCCAGGCAAGCCGTTCGTCCTGTTTCCTCTCTTCGTCATAGTTGCTCTTCCGTGCGAATGGTGCTATGATGATGATTGCCTATTTGCTTTGGCGTGGGTTCATCAGGTGGAGGAGCAGAAGAAGCTAGACGTGCTCTCTGATGAGGTGTTGGTCAATGCCCTTGTCAGCAGCGGCTGCATCGTATGAATTTTCTCTCATCTTGGTTCTTTTTATTTTTGAACAAGATCATTGGTTCCATTCTGTTTTGTGACACCGCTCTGCGAACGACCTCATATATGCAGTGTGTTCTTGTGTCCGAGGAGGACGAGGAGGCTTCATTCGTGGATCGAAAGCACCATGGGAAGCGTGTAAAAAACTTCCACTATATATGCCCTGCTCACAAACTTGATATGGTTGAGCAATTTTACTTGTGTTGTTTCTGATGAAATGTGTGGCTCATCAGAGCTATTCCACAATTTTGTCCTCACTTATACCTTTTTACACTTTATATGTGTAGCTTCTTTCAGTTTTTTAAGACATTGTTTTTGTTTTTTAAGTCTTCATGTGTGCAAAATTACTTCTGCGGTGAGCCGACATCTGGTGAACTTGACGAGTACTTCCTGACGGTTGATGTCCTGGAGAACTATGGACTTCTGTAGAAGAAAAAAAACTAGAGTATCTTCGGGCTATATCCCTGTTTGATCTATAAATGTTCGGCAAAATCACTTTTCTTATCAAAACGTGTGGACATTTGCTTATAAGATCACAGTTTTAGTACTCTCCTTGAGGGCGATTTATTGCTCTTTGCATTGAAGTTTTCAAAGTAATGGCATTTTATCTCTACATTGCTAGCAAAGTGAGGTGCCAGAGATAAATGAAACTCCATGCCAGTGGTGCTGCCTTGATTATAATACATCCAGAAGAAAGACATAAGCTCCTCTGTTCTAATAGCACTTTATTCTTATGAAATCTGGTTTTGAGCATTTTATTACGGAGGGCAGCATGGTTTGTTCAAGGATCAGATGTTACTCGTGCTTCTGAATGCCATGTTTCAGAGCTGATAGCACACGCTTCAGAAAGACAAATGTAGATGATGCGAATAACTTAAGTTTTCTTCAAGCATCAGTACACTGTATGCACTATGAAACATATTAGTTTATATCCATGCTGAATATAAACAAAATAGGATACATTCAGCTATTATTACTTACAGAAAAAAGCTGCATGAAAGCAATTATATGGAGTTTCAAATAGGAAAGAAATCACAAAAGATCAGTTTTTCCCTTTCCTTTTTAAGCAGCTTTCGTTTCTTGTACCACATTGCAAAGTACTTTGCTGTTTTTGTGTGTATTCTAAACCGTACACTTGTCCATGCATATGAATTTCATTAATTTTAAATACCAATACTGGTTTTGAAAAGACTGGTTCATATAATATGCTTAATTATGTTGTGGTTTTTCTGTACCAAGGAATGATCCTGGTGAGTGGTTAAAATATTTGTTGGCACATGTGGCTGTGTTAGTGAGAGGTCAATATGCAGCCTTTTCCACTAATTAACTTGATTTTGATAAGTTCAGATTCTGAGAAGGAAAAGAAAGCCTCAGGGGCAGAGTATTCAGGAGGACACCAATCCAAACCCATGTCTGAGGCAGCTTGAAAGAAGGTTTGCTGCAGGGAAGAGATGGAAAGAGCGAAATAGAGATGGCAGGGGCGTGATCTGTTGTAGGTATCATGTGAAGTAATCCTTCCTTCCCTGCTGTTTGCTTTCGCAAGTCTGTTTTGCACAACTCTGTTTGCAGTGCGTGCAGTAACTTACCGATTGCGTTTTGAGGGTTTTAGGTGTCAAATATGACCGAACCATTAAAATAAAAGTTGTATATCTTTTCAAGACCTTTCCAATGAATGTTTATTTCCAATTTTTCTTCAGGTATTCTAGGAGATATGCCTATCTGAAATTACTGTTAGTTTTCGTCAGACTGCAGTTTCAGTCATGACTTCCTATTTTGCGGGCGGTTTAAAGTAACTTCAAGGCTGAATCTGCCCATGGGGCTATGGATGTATTTTCAGTATTTGGTTTGAGATAATTTATTCTCAATTTTTCGCTGATTGACGATGTTTACTAATACAATTATTTTAATTATTATAGAACATCTGATTGACGATGTGGTCTGTATTACTGGAGTGAGCTTTTTTTTGGAATGGACTACATGTTAAAGCAGAACCAGTGTAAGCTGATATTCTTCATGTTGTCCTTCAAGACAATATTTCATATGTTGCAAATATTTCGTGGTCACCTGGTATTGGAATCTGACATTTCGCATGGTGGTGAATTACTGAATGCATGCCGAGGCAGTTCCATACAAAAACAATTTCCTAAAAATTAAAATAATTACGTGTTTTTGAGGTGAATTTTTCCCAAACCCTGCCAGACAAAGAAAACAATTACTTGATATCATGAAATGAACAAAGTTGCCGATATGGTGCGATAATAATTGGTTTAACTTACTAATCTAGAATTTCAGTCAAGTCCGCATACTCCGTGGGATCTTTTCGTCTCGAGTCTAAGACGGTTACTTGTCCCTGCTCAAGCTTAATCTCTAGCAGAATATAGTAAAACCTGCGTAAGCATGCATAACTCATCAATTACATTAGTACAACCTCGACTAATAAGGGATGCACAAGACAGTAACACTCACTTGACTTCGTAAGGGAAGAGTATTATAGCTTTGTTTTGATTTAATACAAACGATTGTAGCAGCTTGGCCTCGGTATCTTTGGCATGAGATTTAATCATAAACGCATCTACGAGATTTGTGTTAATGAACCCAATATCACCGACTTGTCTTTTCTTTAATTCGGCGATCTTCAATCTGCATAATTAATATAGTAAAGATAATTAAAAATACATGCAATGAAAGAGCTGACCTATATATAGAGACTTAATTAATGACAGAAATAGTACTACTTACAGGCAGTAGCAAGTGACTATTAATTTATCGAGGGCCTTTAGATTGAAAAACGCGAAGAACTCCTCAAATGAAACATTCAACTGTTCAATTCCAATGAGGTCATTCTCCTCTCTAACACTCAGCGTCAAAATATTCCTCCCCTCAGACTCTCTGCAGGTTTTCATGTACCAATTATGGAATCTAAACATCATCGTTGTTAGAGATCTTTCATCTTTGACGAGAGGCTTCCCGTACACGTATCTGTGTTCGTCCGCCTCCAAAAAATCATAATGTACATCGTCGGGCAAGTAATCTGCAGGATTGTTATAACCCGGCAACATCCCGCCCGGATCATTAGCGACGCTATCTTCGGAAACCTGGAGCAGGGGGAGCGATTGGTTCGCTTGTTCGCCGAGCTGGGCAATTTTTTTCCCAGCTCGTCGTTCTACTAACCTTTGATCAGTGACAGTACTTCCAGACCGCTTCTCTTGGACAAATGACTTTTCAAGGATGCGCTCATAGTTGCCTTTCGGCGGAGACTTTGGTGGTTTCCTCAGGGCAGCCAGAGTACGCTTCACTTTCACCGGATCTATCTTCTCCTCCGGAAATGGATGTCTCTGCGCTTTCAACCCTTCAAAGAAGTCCTTCACTTTGGTCCGCACGATCTTCTTGTTTTCCTCCATGGTTATCTCGTACGGTAACTTCTGTAGAGGCTTGAGAGGTGGACCATATCTGTATTGCCTCCCGCCTCTGGCTGTACTGCTAGACGCCGGAGCAGACGGAGCGGCTGCGACTGTCTTCTTTCGTGCTTGCTTACGAGGCGGAGGAGAAGGACTACGACGCGCCGGAGTTTCATATATTGTATTAGCTAGCTAATAGAGAGAAGTGTCCCCTCTTATCTCCGTGCTTAGTCGACGCTAAGTATAGAGAGGACTCGACACGCTAGCTAGGATTGACCACTTTTATCGTGAATAAATGAATAACGTGACTATCATTGACGACGATGGTGAAGAGGAGACACGGCAATACGGATGTGTCACCACTAGGGACCTGAAAATGTTTGTTTATCCCGTTGCAACGCACGGGCACATTTCCTAGTCTCTCCCTATATATATATATATATATATATTTTAATAATAAAGCACGGATTAAGTCTCCGGATTCACCGTCACAATACGCTTTCGCCCAGTCGTAATACGCTTTTACGATTCGTATTGACAAAATCCTAATATAAACGAGGTGGTACTAATAGTTCGTCGTCCGTCCGTAATGGTCAACAGAGAAAAACGGTTCGTTCTTGGGCTGGGCCTGAAGTTTAAGCGGGTACCTCAACACAAACTGGTGCATCCTCCATCCTACTAGGGAATCAAAATCTCGCTATGTCCGTCCATCCTTATACTCAGTACTTTGTATTGCAGGGTGAGACTATCGGGAGCGCTGATGTCCTGGACGGGTGGATGAGATCGATCACTCCTAAACTTTTTCCAAGGCTGGGGCAACCGCCTCAATGTGCCCGGGCCACTGCTCCCGAGAGCGACCTCAACTTCCTCTCATTAATCGAGCCGAAAGCTGTTAAATGGGCCTTGATTTTTCTTTTACGCTCCACACGGAAGATCGTCAGGCAGACGCCGTCGACTGAGCAAGGAACCCTAAAAAAACAGAGCGGGCGGAGCCGCGTCGTGGGGGAAGGCGATGGGTGGACTCGCCGCGGTTTTTTCGTGCAATTAATTGCTCGGAAGGTGAGTCGCCGCTGCCCTTCATTTTTCTTGGCTTCCCATTGTTGTTCATGGCCGTTTCTGAACTGCCCACCTCCTCTTCCCTACTTCACGAGGCTACTTATGCCCTTCTCTCTCTACTACATCTTTCCTCTCCTTCTTGCCTCCTGAGCAGCCATGGTTGACGCCTAGGTTCTCTCTACTTGCTTCTCCCTCATCATGCTATAATAGATGCTAATCGCTACTTTGTTTGGAGATCACGGCTACAACGGCGATAGGCTGGTGAGTGCTAACAGCGGCGACGGGGGACGATGAGTAGGGCATGACGTCAACGGCTTCAGCACACAAAGGAGGACAACGAGAACACAACACCACCCGAGCCACGATACGAGTGCGATACTGGGCCTCCACTCGAACTGTGGTACTGCTTCTCCCTTCGCTGATGGATAGTTCATAATATCACTGCAGCCATCTGTTCCAATTCTCGACCCTAACACGTTGGAAGTGACAAGAAATTTTATGCTACTTGTACTAGAAGGCCTCCCACCTACTTCTTGTGAATTTTGCTATAAATTCAGTGTTCTTATTGACCAGGTGGAGTTCGGATTCTCTCGAATTAATATGCTTACAATCTATCTAATACTATGAGTTTATATCATATTGCAGGAAAGCTCTTCCGTATGGCGATTTATTCCTTTCCAATGTAATTAGTCTGCGATCGCCAAGACTCTTAGTCATCCATCACACAAATTATGTGTCTTAAATAGTACTAATAATTTCAAGGGCCAATTCAGTGAACAACACCAGTTAATTCGTATTCGTGCCCTTTCAGTTTCCTCACTGAATTGTAATTCCATTTCTATTCAATACAGAGATTGTAATATGGACATCCAAATAAAGAGTAAACCCATTCCCAACAGATTTCCAGGTAGATTTATATGCAGAGGGTGTCTCAATAGGGTCCTGCCTATTTGAGATTGTTGATAACAATTGTTCAGAAAAAATATTTTCAGTTTGACAAGCTAGCCGGCATTTCCTAGGATCTTATTGTGGATCATTATTTCTGGCTAACATGTGTGATAGTTCAAGCACTCGACTATTACATGTTGTCGTCCTTGGCGTTTCGTATTGTAAAATTTATGGTGCCTCTTTAAGTATTGGCCAGACTGAATCGTTATCTTTGAAGCACACTTTATCTTGTATTATGTGGATACTGCATTATTCATTGTTGATCTTGATTGAATGGTAAAGTTCCAAATCAAGTTAATATCGAGTCTAATGTCTGTCTTTTATAAATTATTTTTTGTTAGCAGATAAGTCTAATGGCTGTCTTCTATAAATTATTTTTTGTTAGCAAATAAAAGATAAAGGGTGACGACTGACACACATTCAGTTCCTAAGGTATGTGTCAACTCAAATTCTAAGATATACAAAGTTGTTGTCACCTCATTGACTCATTGTCATTTGTCAGTGCTCTTCTCTTTTGCATACCTGCTCTTACAGAATACTCATTAACTCTAATTTGATCTGTCATGTCCAATCGTTATGATGAAGAATTTTTACTTTATCTAACAATTGAAGTGTCCCCTGCAAGCTAGGAATGCATTTAGTGCTTGGAAAATGCAAATGTGGATGTCTGTTGCTCAGTTGCGGCTAGAATGAGAATTTGTAACTTATGTTCTTGGTTCATTAGTAGATAACCTGTGCTTTAATACTATATTGGCCTTATTGTTTGCCTGTTCCAGCTGGTGCTGGAGCATATGCTACCAGTAAACAGCTTTGAACTGCTAAGTCGAACTTTATTTTTTTTTAGTTTAACTCGAACTGATTTATGGAAATAGTAGACAATGAGTTATGTCATTGTTATTGTATAATTTTTCTCCCACAAGTGGGAAATCTATTAGTTGTACATGATAAAGCACTATGTTGCGTTGACAGTATGAAACGTCCGTTTTAATTACTTTCTAGATTGTAGTTGTTGTTTGCAACGGTTGGTTTCTACTCTTTGTGACTGTTTAGTCCTGTTGACCAAATTTGTGCCATCACAATGATGCACATCGATTTGTTGGTCACATGTGTGTTCAACCGGTCATCCATGATGCAAAGCAAAGTTTCATTGCAGCAGCAACAAGCAGGTTGGAGATTGTCCATGATGTGCTATCAGCAAATATTCACACAGTCACCAAGGTCCTTAGCTAGCATACCACATCGGTTGTCATTGGCTGATTATGTACAAAAAGTAACACCACTACCTATACTTTGAACCAATGAACTTTTATCGTATATTTTTCTATGATTGTATTTGTAACGGACGGGCGCGGCAACGCGCGCCTTCATGGTCTAGTTTTGTTATATGTCGCCTGTACCAACTGTTTGTTCCATGAAGCGGAATTGCTCAATATCAACTCAGACACCAGCGTTGGTGGGTTCACTGTCAGACATCCGTAAGGTTGTTTCTGTTCATCCCTGGGTAACCAGTCTTGTGTCCAGATCGCCGTAGTGGCTCCATTACCAATTCTCTTGATCATACCAAGTTTTAAAGTATCCCTTCCTTCTAAAACCGCTCTCCAAACTTGACTTGGATGGCCCCCCAGATCGGCATCCAGAAAATCTTTGTTTGGGTAATAGATGCTCTTCAAAATTCTCGCACTTAGGGACTCAGGATTCTGCAAGAGACGCCATGCCTGGCGGGCCAGCATGGCTAAGTTGAATAACTCAAAATCCTTGAATCCCAAGCCACCCATGCTTTTGGGCTGGGTCATAGATTTCCACGAGACCCAGTGGGGTTTTCTTTTTACCTCTTTGCTCCCCCACCAAAATTTTCTAATAAGCATGTTGAGGTGTTCACACAGCCCTCTTGGTAACTTGAAACACGACATAGAGTAGACCGGGACTGCCTGGGCCACAACCTTTACCAGAACCTCCTTCCCTATCATGGACATAGTCTGCTCAATCCAGCCCTGCACCTTGCTCCACAAACGGTCTTTAAGATACTTGAGCGCACACACACAACACACGCACACCTACGACCAGACCCGACTCCGCGGACTCGACCTGACGCCCCTACGCCGGAGTCGACCTGGCGCATGCACGCCGGTCGCCACCGTGTCTGGGTCACGGCCTATTCCCAACTGATGGTGCTCACCTCGATGATCGATCTGGTTCCTCAGCGCACGCCGGCGTGCATGGAATGCATGCGGTACAACCAGGAAGGAAGGAAGGAAGGAGGGAGGGTGGGAAGAGAAACTGCAGGAGCTAGAAGATGGATGACGGCGACGGGCGACCCAAGTGATCGATTTTGTATTGTAGGGTAGCGACTGAGCAGGTGGAGGTAAATTGAATCGTGCAACTCCATCCAAGACGAGGCATGCATGGCGGGTGGCGCCGGAATTTGGGAGAAGGAGGAGAAGCTTCGGTTTTTTGAGGGAGCTCTTCGGCGACGGGACGGGACGAAAGGGTTCTTTGGTCAAATCCGGCTCCTAGACCTCGGTCGCCTAGCTAGGTCCACGAGGCGGAGGGCGATGGCCACGCATGCTCGGTGCCTCGATGCATGTGCTTCCTCCGTCGTGAAGTGGCGTGGCGAGGCATGAGGTTGCAGTTGCACCGGCGCAGAGAGAGAGAGAGAGAGAGAAGTGCAGTGGTGCCGGGAGCTAGCGGTCCATCCAAGAAGCTAGACTAGCTAGCGGAGGCGACGAACGGCCCATCCTTCCACAACGCATCCCCGGCGGAGGACGCCGAGGGAGAGGCGAGGATCTTCTCCACCGATCGAGAGGAAGTGACCCATACCAAGGCGACTCCAGGTAGAAGCCGCACGTCCACAGGCGGCGAAGATGTGAGAAGTGGACTCCTCGGCGGGGCAGGAGGCGCACACGCTGGACTGGAGGGGGCGCAGCTCTTCGCATACAGATTCTTCCGGGTACTGAGACGGTCCCGGACACAAAGTTTCTTTGTAGCTCAGGCTACATGGAACCTCTTATCCTCAACCCTCCGGCCTTGCTTTGAGATCCGTACTCCCCAACTAACTTACAACAAGAAGATTTCTCTTTTTTGTTTCTCGAAAACGAAACAACATATGAACTTCAAACTTTGCAGATCGAACAAACATTAGAACATCAATGTGTGAAAAAACTTTCAGATTTTTTGGTCTGATATAAATATACAAAATGAGATTTTCTTTGACTAAAAATATTATTTCAAGTATTTAAAATGCATGAAAAAATCTGAAAGTTTTTTTCCTAGATTGTAGTTAGAATGTATTGTTGTTCTGCAAAAGTTAAAGTTCATATGTTGTGTCGTTTGAGAGAAACAAAAAAGACAAATGTTTCTGCACGGATCTTGATGCATAAATGGATGGCAAAGATAAGGGGTACCGTGTAGCCTGAGCTACAGAAAACCGCACTC
>LR880968.1:11349828-11370657 GCA_904067115.1 Aegilops sharonensis | reverse complement strand
ACACAAAGTTTCTTTGTAGCTCAGGCTACATGGAACCTCTTATCCTCAACCCTCCAACCTTGCTTTGAGATCCGTACTCCCCAACTAACTTACAACAAGAAGATTTCTCTTTTTTGTTTCTCGAAAACGAAACAACATATGAACTTCAAACTTTGCAGATCGAACAAACATTAGAACATCAATGTGTGAAAAAACTTTCAGATTTTTTGGTCTGATATAAATATAAAAAATGAGATTTTCTTTGACTAAAAATATTATTTCAAGTATTTAAAATGCATGAAAAAATCTGAAAGTTTTTTTCCTAGATTGTAGTTAGAATGTATTGTTGTTCTGCAAAAGTTAAAGTTCATATGTTGTGTCGTTTGAGAGAAACAAAAAAGACAAATGTGTCTGCACGGATCTTGATGCATAAATGGATGGCAAAGATAAGGGGTACCGTGTAGCCTGAGCTACAGAAAACCGCACTCCCGGATCAGGAGGCACGCGAAGATCTTGATCTTCTCGGGAAGACGCCAACTCCAGATGTCGACGGAGGACTGGCAAAGCACCCCGTGGGGGGATATATAGGACTCGGAACGCGGCGCGCGTATGAGCTGAACTCCACGTCTTCCTCCCAGGACATGAACCGATGATCCGGCGCGTCCACAAGCTCAAGGTCGTGGATGATCGCCTGCACGGCCGCGCAGCTAGCTGGGAAGCGGCAACAGAGGAGAGACGCCTCTGAAGGTGCAGCCCGTCGGCGCACACGGCGGCCACCGAGGCGTTCGGGCGCGTCGAGTGAGAGTACTCGAAGCTGAGAGCGTAGCCGGGCCGCCAGCGGTCGTGCCAGAAGGAGGTGGCGCGCCCGTCACGGAGATCCACACGAGTGATGGCCCTGTATGTCGGAAGGCCGCGAAGGATGATGGCCCCAAGGAAGGACGGAGCCAAGTGTGGGTCGCCAACATCCTCCCCGGAGGTGCGAAGAAACCACCGTTTCCACGGCGGGCAGTCAGGCTGATGAAGCTTGTGGACGAAGTTGAGGAGTAGACACATGTTCTGCTGACGAAGATCCCGGATACCGGAGCTGCCCTCCTGCACATCTGCACACACTTTATCCCAAGCAATTAGACAACACGCACCGGAGCAAGTATCCTTGCCGGTCCAAAAAAAGGCACGACGTCTACGGTCAATCAGCTCAAGCACACCACGGGGAAGCAAGTACGAGCACATGTAGTAAGTGGAGAGGTTGTTGAGGACAGCATTGCATAGGACCATCCTACGCCCAGACGACAGGAGGAGGGCTCGCCAACCCGAGAGGTAACGATCAAATGAGCGAATAAGCGGGTCGCAGGCAGAAATGGGGAGTTTCCAGGGGGAGAGGGGGAGGCCTAGGTAGGGCTGAGGGAAGAAGGAGATAGGGCAGCCAAGGGTTGAAGCGTGGATAAGGGTGTCGTCAGCGTATTGAAGAACCGGGCAGGGGATCGAGTGGTCAATCGGACGAGCTAGCCTGCCATCCGAGGAGGCAGATCTAATAAGACGATGGAGGACATCGGCGACCAGGATGAAAAGGTACGGAGAGAGCACATCACCTTGGCGGAGGCCGTTGCAGTAGAGGATCCAGTCCCCAGGGATACCGTTGAGGAGGACAGTGGTGTGTCTGGTAGAAAGAATATCCCGGATCCAGCTGCACCACCGGGCGGTGAAGCCACGGGCCGATAGAATGGAAAGGAGGCTGGACCAGTTAACCGAGTCGAAAGCTTTTCAAAAGTCGATTTTGAACACATGGCTAACTTGTCCCATGAGCATGCCACCAGTGATCTCATCCACCCGTCTTGAATCGGTCGTCGAGATTAGAGAGGACGTGTTGGGGGCAGAATCATGGTGGTGAGTGATGGGTGAGAACGTGTGGAGAGAGAGAGAGAGAGAGAGAGAGAGAGAGAGAGAGAGTATAGAGAGGAGCAGGGAGGTAGAACTTGAGAGAGTCCGTCCATGGCGGCTGGGAATGATGTGAACTGGAGAAAAGGGGATCACTGGGCTGAGGGGATAAGGATGGACTGAGCGGTGGGTGTGGAGGTACGAAATGGGGCCCATCTAAAAAGGACGCGTGCACACCCGTGACCTGTGGGACCCCGATTAGATTAGATCTTGCGCCGTGCGTGAGACCGGCCGAAAGCTTCGGTCGGCCTGCCGGCCACAAATATTTCCCTTAGACTAATTAGGCTGTGTCTCTTTTTGAGAAACAACGAAAGCATGGCGGCCAAGTTTAAGCCGGTCGTCCTCCTTATGCTCATCCGACAGGCCGCGGCGGTCACCGCGGCCCCCGTGGCCACCACAGGGCAGCTAAAGTTGGAGCTGCAGGAAGTCGCCAAAGGGCAGCAGGTACCTCAACACAAACTGGTGCATCTTCCATCCTTCAAACTAGGGAATCAAAATCTCGCTATGTCCGTCCATCCTTATACTCAGTACTTTGTATTGCAGGGTGAGACTATCGGGAGCGCTGATGTCCTGGACGGGTGGATGAGATCGATCACTCCTAAACTTTTTCCAAGGCTGGGGCAACCGCCTCAATGTGCCCGGGCCACTGCTCCCGAGAGCGACCTCAACTTCCTCTCATTAATCGAGCCGAAAGCTGTTAAATGGGCCTTGATTTTTCTTTTACGCTCCACACGGAAGATCGTCAGGCAGACGCCGTCGACTGAGCAAGGAACCCTAAAAAAACAGAGCGGGCGGAGCCGCGTCGTGGGGGAAGGCGATGGGTGGACTCGCCGCGGTTTTTTCGTGCAATTAATTGCTCGGAAGGTGAGTCGCCGCTGCCCTTCATTTTTCTTGGCTTCCCATTGTTGTTCATGGCCGTTTCTGAACTGCCCACCTCCTCTTCCCTACTTCACGAGGCTACTTATGCCCTTCTCTCTCTACTACATCTTTCCTCTCCTTCTTGCCTCCTGAGCAGCCATGGTTGACGCCTAGGTTCTCTCTACTTGCTTCTCCCTCATCATGCTATAATAGANTGATATGAGAAAAACACAATGATAGTTCATTTGATATTTAGTGCTTACCAAGACCCATGGACCCATACAATAGCAAATTATATACTAATTCCAAATGCACTTAAAGTGTGTTTAAATACGGCTATAATTCCTTATCATATTCAAGTAAAAACATAATTGGTTTTCCTTGATCTCTGTTTGAAACATATTTCATGATGGTTGCATGGTGCTAGGTGGCTGGGTGACCGGCAGTTGTTGCCGGTCCGTGCTGTTGCCACCATAGGTTTGCTCGGCTCCGGTGATGGAGGGGCGATGACGGCGGCGCGCCTTCGGCTCGCTCCAGTGCTTGTAGTCGTCGCTAAGTGGTCCATAGACCTGGTTGCAACTTTTATTACTTCTTGTGTTCTCTGTACTAGATTGGAAATTTCACTCGCAAAAAAAGAGAGAAGAAAGGGGGTCTTGAAATACTTGGTATAGTTTGTATTCCGTATGTGTGGTTGCTGGTGATTGTATTGTCTACGATTGGCCATATCTCCTGTATAGCTTTCGTAGAGGTCACAACCGACCCATAATAACACGTACGAGTCCCTGCTGATCGACACACAACAAACTCTTCCGCCTAGCTTTTACAGGCATGGGTGCTAAATCTCTCCGTTGGTCCAATCCTCCAACTAGGCCGTTCCAAAATCATGCATGCCAAACCAAGAGAAGAGCCAAGAAGGCTGAAAAGAGCTTAATCTCGGGAAAGAAAGTTATGTACAGCATCTAGCGCTAATTAAGACAATCAGTGCGGCGGCAACCACCTGGCAGTGTTCTTTTCAGATGCCTTTGATTCCTTGCACCTCGGAGGAAACAATGGCTAGTCCACCGTCATCACGGAGGTCGACGGTGATGCAACCCATCCAGTGCCGCCATTATTTAAGCATACCATCTGCCATAGTGGTTCATCATCCACTACCCTCAACCAATCGACCACCACCGTCCTAGCAACAAGCAATGGCGAAGGCGAACAACGGGAACAACGGGATCGTCGCTGAGAAGGACCCGCTTTTCTGGGGTGTCGCGGCGGCCGAGCTCACCGGCAGCCACCTCGACGAGGTCAAGCGCATGGTGGCGCTGTTCCGCGAGCCTGTCGTCAGGATCGTGGGCGCCGGCCTCAGCGTCGGCCAGGTGGCTGCCGTCGCCCAGGCCAAGGATGTGTCCACCGTCACCGTCGAGCTCGCCGATGAGGCACGCGCCCGCGTCAAGGCCTGCAGCGAGTGGATCCTGGACTCCGTGGCCAATGGCGGCGACATCTACGGTGTCACTACGGGCTTCAGTGGCACCTCCCACCGTCGCACCAAAGATGGGCACGGCCTCCAAGTTGAGCTCGTCAGGTGATATGCCTAGTAGGAGTATAATTTTACATCTCAACATCATGCGAATATTTGAGTACTCTTGCAATTTTGGCAGTAGAAACCGCTAACAGGGACTGCAGTGGGGACGTGATGTTTCTTAGCTTGAGCTCAAATGGTTCGGATGAAAGTAAAATCTGAAAATATTGATAAAATATTTAAAAATCCTTTTTTTTTCTGATACACTAACAAATGTTTTGAGTGCTTATAAAGTTACACCATGAAATAACATTCATGGAAATCATGGCAAAAAAAATATCGATGCTCCTAAAATGCTATTCTTGTAAGCATTTTGACGTGCTGATTTTTTGCCATGACTTTCACGAATGTCATTCCACGATGAAATTGTGCAAGCACCCAAAATATTTGCTCAGAGTCTGTCACCAAAAAAAAAAATCAGAATTTTTTTTATTACTTATATTTTGAACTTTACTGTTCATCATAGCTCATTTGAGCTCGCAAGCAAAAGAAGACTTCCGACAGTCGCGCTACTACTAATAGAAGGGAGTAGCAAGCAAATAAGGAAAAAGTCTAAAATGTATATTTTTGTCGTTCAATCTTTGTTGGCCTCAAAGTAGTAGGTTTTTCTTTTCTTTGGCAAGTACGTTCTAGTAGAAGAAATAATGTTAATTATTATTTGGCTTGTGAAAATTGTTTAAAATATATATGCATGAAAAGATCATATAATCAATTTTAAGTATTTATATGGGAAATATGTACATAAAATGGTAAAAAATATTCTTCTAACGCCGCAAGATGTGGTATGATGAATTTAGTATAAAAAAATCATAATTGGAGATGTAAAGTATACATGTGCGTAACCACACTTTCTATTATCGAAATGTACTTTTTAAATATCTCTCACTACATGATGTAATTAGAGATTAAAAAGAATGTAGGATTCAAACTGAGGACTATTGTAGTCTTTCTATTTCCTGTAAACCAACTCAGGTTTTTTTTTGTCGACTAGAGCTAGTTGAAGATACATATTCTTTTCAGTATTCCTTCCATTCTATAATATAGTGCAAATTAAATTAGTTCTAAATAATTTTTTTTGTAAAACATAACCAAGTTTGTATAGAAAAATATGAACACTTACAATAGCAAATTTATATGATAGGAAAATATATTCCAACAAGAATACAGTTGCATATACGGTATATCATTGAATAGATGGAGTATTTATCATAGTTGGAGAATATGCTTCACTAAGATTCATAGTCACTAGTATGCCTCCACAATATTTTACTTCTCGACATCTTGCTAATTTAGTTGAGAGCACAAGCCGACACACAACACTGGGCATCCTTTTGTTTTGCGAGGGTAAAAGATTTTTATTCCAGAATCATAGGGTTACAATCGAGAGGCAAAAGTTCCTCAATACATGGTGGTCCTCTGCCTAGCCATACAGCAATAGTGCTCTCCATACGACTATGTAATGCTAATCGATCTACTACCCTATTTTGTTCACGTTTAACTTTGCATGCATATAGCTTGCCACCACCACACTGAAATTGTTTAACTATCTCGTAGTAGTATGGAAAGTGATAGAATGATCTTGGTCCTATACGAACTCAATTTCCTAACTTTATGTTCTCAATTACTCTGTCCGTCCCGAATTATTTCTCGCGAAAACGGATAACAACAATTTATCTAGAAATAAAATATGTCTACATACATCCATTTCTGCGACAAATAATTCCGGACAAAGGGAGTATTCCGTAACAGTTATGCAACTAATATGGATACAAACTTATCCACGTGACCTTTTGTAAAAGAATATGATAATATGTGAGCTGTGTGAAATTTATAAAAAGGAACAAGTTATTTATTTCAAATATATCATAAAAATGGATGTCCAGAATTACTTTTCGGAGAAATGCATAAAAATGGATGTATCTAGAACTAAAATATGTTAAGATACATCCATTCCTCCGACAAGTATTTCCAGACGAAGGGAGTATATAGCAACTTCATCCATACTTTTTTTTTCACAGCTCATGATCATATTTTCTTAACGAAAATTGGCAAGGCTAAATTTGTCATCTGTTCAAGTTTGTATAGAAAAATATGAACATTTACAATAGCAAATTTATATGATAGGAAAAATATATTCCAACATGAATACAATTGCATATACGGTATATTATTGAGTAGATGGGTATTTATCATAGTTGGAGAATATGGGTCACTAATATTCATAGTCACTAGTACGCCTGCACAATATTTTATCAATAATCCTACACCTACGGACACCGTACGCAAGGCTACGTAACCTTCTAAACTAATGTAATTAAACACGCCCCCCACCCCCCCCCCCTCCCCCCATTTTCTTGGGGGTGGGCCCCTCCCTTCCCTAAACACCAATCATAATTCTCCACCTTGGTTTTTACCATAACTAGTCTACGTAAGTCTAGTATTTCCCATATTTTATATCTCAACATCACACTAAAGTTGTTTAACTATCTCGGAGTAGTATGGAAAGTGATAGAATGATCTTGATCCTATACGAACCCAATTTCCTAACTTTATATTCTCAATTACTCTCTTCGCCCCGAATTATTTGTCGCGAATAATGGATACCAAACAATTTATCTAGAAATAAAATATGTCTACATACATTCATTTCTGCGACAAATAATTACGGACAGAGGGAGTATTCCGTAACAGTTATGCAAGTAATATGGATAAAACCTTATCCACGTGACCTTCTGTAAAAGAATATGATAATACATGAGCTGTGTGAAATTCGTAAACTGGAACAAGTTATGTATTTCAAATACATATCATATATAGCAGCTTCGTCCATACATTTATTTTTTTTATTTTTCGCATAGCTCGTAAGTGATTGTATTTTCTTAATGAAAATTGGCAAGGCTAAATTTGTTGAAACTTAAAATTGTTCCACATGTTATGAAAGGTGAGTAAATACGTATGTACCGAAAAATATGGGCTTGTGTGTGACAGATAAAGTAACAAGAATAAAATTAGTCTGTTGGCCGGCCGTCATTGACCTTATTTGTCCATGCATGCAGGCATCTCATTGCTGGCATATTCGGCACCGGCAGTGACCACGAGCTGCCATCGGAGGTTACACGGTGCGTCTATGCTCGTGCGCATCAACACCCTCCTCCAGGGCTTCTCCGGCATACGTTTCGAGATCCTTGAGGCCATCACAAAGCTCATCAACAAAGGAGTACACCCGAGGATTCCCCTCCGGGGCAGCATCACCGCGAGTGGCGACGTGGTCCCGCTTGCTTACATCGGGGAACGACTTGTGTAGAATCTGAGCTTCTGGTGGAAAAATAGAAGAAATGATGTTGGGCCATCGGATGAGAGATCGATGGCACAGGACCAGATGGAGGGATCTTTGAACCAAATTTGCGAAAAAGTCCAACGCTACAAGCAAATTTGCGTTCGCTGCCCTCCCTACTCAGTACCAAATCCTTACACAGCGACGGCACCGGACCGAAAATTTCTAGGCGGCGGCGGCTGCGGCGACGGCCAAGATCCCGAGCCAAGCTGGGCAGGCTCGCGCAGAGAAGATGCTGATCCATCTCCTCTCCGATGGATCCTAACCGTTTCGTTGACGGTGGCGCAATTTGTGGCAGATTAGATCGGATTCCTCACCTCCTCCCCGCTCGCTCCCAGATCAGCTCGCCGCCGTCCTCCTCCACCCCCACTCCCTCTCGCGATTCAGCACTAGCTCGGCGGTCGTGGATCCTCGCCTCCTTCCCGGCCGTCCGCTTCTGGTTCCGCGAACAGGCCACCACAGTTCTTCGTTCTTCAGGTAAATATAAATGTTAATTTTTTATTAGCTACTGTATATTAGATTGGTACTACATCTCTATAGTTTTATATTCTTTCTACTTGTTAATGTCGAATCTGTCCATTTAGTTGGTGGGTAGCAACAGAACAAGAATGAACAACAGCTTGAGTACAATAGAAGCAGATCCGTTCTGGGGGTAATGCTTATATTTGTTGGATTCTTATTTTATCCAGAATCAGCATGTTGATTACTGATATGACTTAGTTGTGCTATTGTGTATTGCTACCAGAAGCAGCGCACCAACTGTACATAAACGCTAACCTGTTTCTACCAGGAAGCAATACACTAGCAAATCTAGCTATTCCGGCGAGATGCACTAGTACACGAAGTAGGCTGCTCTGGCTTCATCGATTCTTCAGCGGCAAGCCGAAATGCACACACATGAGACACAGTGGCTATTTTTTTTCTCTCTCCATGCAAAGATACATATGCTGATGCATGGATATATTTGCGTCCGTGCAGCCGACTTGTACGACTCCGATTCTATTTCAAACCGGTTACTTTCCTAATCTAATCACATGGTCACGTTGATCACTAGGACTACTATAGGAAACAAGCAACTATTCTCTATAGACAAGGTTGTTAATTCCAACAGTTTGNTTCCCGGCCGTCCGCTTCTGGTTCCGCGAACAGGCCACCACAGTTCTTCGTTCTTCAGGTAAATATAAATGTTAATTTTTTATTAGCTACTGTATATTAGATTGGTACTACATCTCTATAGTTTTATATTCTTTCTACTTGTTAATGTCGAATCTGTCCATTTAGTTGGTGGGTAGCAACAGAACAAGAATGAACAACAGCTTGAGTACAATAGAAGCAGATCCGTTCTGGGGGTAATGCTTATATTTGTTGGATTCTTATTTTATCCAGAAGCAGCATGTTGATTACTGATATGACTTAGTTGTGCTATTGTGTATTGCTACCAGAAGCAGCGCACCAACTGTACATAAACGCTAACCTGTTTCTACCAGGAAGCAATACACTAGCAAATCTAGCTATTCCGGCGAGATGCACTAGTACACGAAGTAGGCTGCTCTGGCTTCATCGATTCTTCAGCGGCAAGCCGAAATGCACACACATGAGACACAGTGGCTATTTTTTTTCTCTCTCCATGCAAAGATACATATGCTGATGCATGGATATATTTGCGCCCGTGCAGCCGACTTGTACAACTCCGATTCTATTTCAAACCGGTTACTTTCCTAATCTAATCACATGGTCACGTTGATCACTAGGACTACTATAGGAAACAAGCAACTATTCTCTATGGACAAGGTTGTTAATTCCAACAGTTTGGTGGATCGCTGCTAGACAACTTTCCAATCAGCTGAAGCAAATGGAACAAGTTGATATGTTGTGGTTTTGTAATGATGGTAGTTGTTGGCCTCCATTTCTACTGCTTTTGCTTTGCGTTGTGTCGGATACCTTTTTAGCTTGCCCAGTACAGGGGTTACTTTAGCCTCCCTTGCTCTAGTGTTAAAGTGGAACACTTGTAGAGTTCTTTAGATGTTTTTCCCCTTTCTCTGTAGCAACACATTGGTTTTACAGAAATGAAATAGGAGAGGGGAGCTCTTTTTTTTCAAAAAGAAGTTTTGATATTGTATAAAAAAACACATGTCTGAATTTAAAATTGGCTATCATACCCAAACTCTTGATTTTCTACGCAAAAAGGGAATATGTACTTAATTACAAACACTTCACATAATAAATACTCATGCACTTTCTATTAGTTGAACTCTTGATGTTGTCAAGTAAAATGTAATTGCTCTGGTAAAAAATGTTGTTGATGTTCTAAATCTGACAAGCAAGTATTATAGTTGACGGAAATGCAGCATCTGTTCATAAGCATACAGTTGATGTTTGTTCTCCTTTGATCTGTTCCTTATTTTGACAGTGGCACAAGGCATCACCATGTCCAGTCACTCGCACTTGTTCCCACTACAGAGCTAATTATTGTTGTTTTTCTTTTGTCAATTGCACACTTTGATGAGCTGCTAGGCAGAACCAGTGGGCGCGACCACTCGATGGGATCCACGAGATTAGACACAAAGATGCCATTGTATGTTCTGCTAGGGGATTCCTTGGGTTGGCAATTCCTTTTTAATGCTTACTGCTGCTCTTTCATCCCCAAAATTCTGACATTTGTTATTCGCTGGGTGTTCGCTCTAGTATTTCTATACAGTTGATCTTGCTTCGAAGACTACCACTTATTTGTCTTGCTAGGACCACTCAACTAGGTTTATTGAAACGATTAGGCATACATAGATCATTTACCAGAGATATGTGTTCCTTCCATTTTTACTGACCTATGGCATCGCTACAGCAAGGATGTGTGTATGTGATTTAGTACTAATCCTTCGTCCATGACATGAGCCTATCTGGCATCTTGTTCATTTATATTTTCCCATGTTGTTGTGGTTTTCTTATTATTTCAAGGTATAATATAATGCATGCTATCAAGTTTGTTGTTTATAGCTATCAAGTTTGAATAATAATTTGCATCTACAGGGCATTGATAAAACTCCCTTTAAATTGCTCAATGCCACTTATTTATCATTCTCATTTGTGCTTTTAACTAATCCTGGAATAGTAATCCATTTGCCGTAGGTCTATAATGGAATAATGAACTATGCTACAACAAAATATTTGTACTCTCTCTGTTATGTTTCCTAGGTTGGAGTGTTGAATGAAGCTGGACATATATAATGACTGGGACTGTCTCTCTTCTCAAGATATGCTATTTGGTATATGTTTCTGACTGACCCCTATTTACTTGGTGTGTTTACCTAGGTAGATCGAACTGGTGAAGTGTATAAGAGTCCATGGAGGTTGTCATCTCTCTCCCAGCAGGAAGCTCGATTGCCAAGAAGCACCACACGAGGCAAAAAAATAGATATTTTTGGTCTTGTACCAGCAAGTAGCTTGTTGGGCGATGATAATTTCAGTCTTTACCATTTGGTCTTGCCGGCCATATACTAAAAATGATCTGTATGCCTCATGTACTCAAGTACTTAAATGCTTGCTGAGCACTGATAATTTCAGTCCTTAATTTGCTCTAATTCCAGTTTGACATGTCCGCGTGGTTCTGCTTGACTCTTGTGATGTGTTCTCATGTACTCAAGTACTGAAATGCTTGCCGAGCAGCTATCATTTCAATTCTTAAATTGATATATTTCCAGTTTGACATGTACGCGTGGTTCTACTTGATCCGGGATGGCTTATTATGTCATGTACTAAAATATTTGTTATATATATTGTGGTTTCTTAGTGGCCAAGATGTTCAACTCTCTTGAAAAATTAGTGGTGTCACATAAATGTGTCTGGATTTCATGCAGTAAATATTTGATCAGATTTTATATGAGACCAGCTATTTCAGACTAAGAGAACATGGGCATTAGCACAGTTCATATCTGAAAGTAGTTGTATTTCATGAAGACTTGAGGTGCATAATGCAAATATCCTATTTCATGTCTAACTGTCGGTAGGGGTTTTCTGTAAAATCTACATTAAGTGGGCTGAGATCCCTCCACCTAAATCTGCACCATTGATCTCCAATCTAGTGGTCCAGGATGTCTTTTTCTATTTTTGTACAGCAAGCTCAGATTCTACACAAGTCGTTCCCCTTACATCGCCGGTGTCCTTACTGGACGCCCCAACGCACAGGCAATTACCCACGACGGTAGGAAGGTGGACGCCGCCGAGGCATTCAGGATTGCCGGGATAGATGGTGGTTTCTTCAAGCTGAACCCCAAGGAAGGGTTGGCAATCGTAAATGGCACGGCTGCGGCGGCCGCCCTTGCAGCCATGGTACTGTTCGATTGCAACATCTTCGCCGTCCTATCGAGGTTTTTTCTGCGATGTTTTGTGAGGTGATGTATGGCAAATCAGAGTTTGCCGACCATCTAATCCACAAGCTGAAACATCACCCCGGCACGATCGAGGCCGCGGCTATCATGGAGCACATTCTGGCTAGCAGCCCGTTCATGGTCCACGGCAAGATGGTGAACGACATGGACCCACACCTCAAGCCGAAGCATGACAGATACGCGATCCGCACCGCGCCACAGTGGCTTGGCCCGCAGATCGAGGTCATTCGGGCGGCTACCAAGTGTATTGAGGGTGAGGTGAACTCCATGAGTGATAATCCAGTCATTGACGTCCACCGTGGCATAGCACTCCATGGTGGTAACTTCCAGGGAACACCCATCGGCGTGTCCATGGAGAACACCCGCCTTGCCATCGCCAGCATTGGGAAGCTCATGTTCGCGCAGTTCTTCGAGCTAGTGAACGAGTTCTATAACAATGGCCTGACGTCGAACCTGGCTGGCAGCCGCGACCCGAGCTTAGACTATGGTCTCAAAGGCATTGAGATCGCCATGGCCGCCTACTGCTCGGAGCTCCAATACCTTGCCAACCCGGTGACAACCCATGTCGAAAGTGCGGAGCAGCACAACCAGGGGGTGAACTCACTCGGCCTTGTCTCAGCCAGGAAGACTGCAGAGGCGCGCGGTGGAGATGCTGAAGCTCATGTCCTCGACGTACCTTGTGGCACTTTGCCAGGCCGTCGACCTCCGCCACCTGGAACAAAACATCAAGATCTCTGTCAACATATGTGTAGCGCATGCTGCCAAGAAGGTGGTAGACGCCACAAATGTTGAGAAGAAGCTTGCGGCCGCCATCGACCGTGTCGATGTTTTCCGCTATGCCGACGACCCATGCAGCGCCAACTACCCCCTGATGCACAAGCTCCGTAGCGTGCTCCTCGAGCACGCTCTTGCTAGCAGGAGCATCGACGATGAGGTGTTGTGCAAGATCAGTAAGCTAGAGGAGGAGCTCGTGATAGCCCTGCCACGGGAGGTCGAGGCGGCTCGCGTGGCTGTGGAGAAGGGCACCGCACCCATCTCGAACATGATCATGGGGAGCAGGTCGTTCCCACTCTACCGTTTTGTTCGTGAGGAACTCGGATGCGTGTTTCTGACCGGGGAGAAGCTTCTTGCGCCCGGCGAAGAGTGTGACAAGGTGTTCGTGGGGATCAGCCAAGGCAAGCTCATCGACCCCATGCTTGAGTGCCTCAAGGAATGGAACGGTGAGCCTCTGCCCATCAACTAACTCGTGTCAAAGTTTTTATCCCCATACGTGTGCCTGTCTGAATAAGTGAACAACACTGTTGTCCACGTGTGTTTCGATCATTGCATGTGTGTAAATGCACCCCTTTTTATGTCTGTTTGACAATCAGCTGTTTTTCATTTTGTAACTCGAACTTGCCTCGTGTCATTTTGTAACTCGTGCTCATATGTGTGAAATGTTTGTCTGATTCTTGCCCATCTTTGTCTGCTTTTAATTTGGGCCACAGTCAAAAAAGTCCCCCATGCGTTAGACCCTTTCGCATGACTCGCAGCTAAAACAAGCCAGACGACATATCCCCTCTCATTCTATTTTGGCTTTTGCTTGCTGGATCGCGTAATGTCAAGTGAAATGCCTTAAGCTTCTCCCGATAAAAGTGAGTTCACATATTCTCAAAAAATTGTGTATACATTTTGAAACATATGAGCATTATTAAATATTTTATATTGGATTTTAAATATTAAAACCACAAATATGAATGGAAAAAGAAACAGAAAAACAAAACCCAAAATGAGACATAAATATATAATCCAGATGTTTCAAACAATGAACTTTCTTAAATACACAATGAATAATTTTGAGATATGTAGTGAACACTTTTGCTATATGTGTTGAACATTTCTCTGAATATGTTTGGAATACATTTGAAAATTTTAAACAGCACTTGAACTTTTTTTAATAGCCAATGAAACTGTTTACTCGAAGAATGTGTTATCCATAAAAGAGAGTTTACATATTCACAGAAATAAGTGTATAAATGAGAAAATATATAAGAATTAATAAATATTTTGTATTTGATTTGACATGTGGAAAACACAAATAGAAATGGAACAAAAATAAACGAAAAAACCAAAAAGATACATATTTCGCAATGTTCAAACAATGAACACTTTAATACATGATGAATAATTTCGAGATATGTAGTGAACAAATTTTCTATATATTTTGAACATTTTCTAAATATGTTCTGAATGTATTTGAACCTTTTTTAACAGAATACTGAACTTTTAAAAAAATAGCCAATGAAACTTTTAAAAATATCCTATAAACATGTTTTGAAAACACTATAGAAAATAATAGGAAGACAAATGGAAAAGAATAATATTTAACAAAAATAATAGAAAATTGAAATGAATGAAAAGGAAAACCAGGAAAAATTAAAGAGCAGAACAGAAAAATGAAGAAAGATGTGTTATTAGAGGAAGTTGCAGATGGTGTGCTGGGGCTTACTGGCGGATGCATGAAGGCGGGTGAGAGTTAAGACTCGCCTATGGCAATATATAGCCTGGCAGTTTTGCTTGGCATATGAATACAAATATGACCACTAATAAAGATGCAAGTTTCATAAAAAAAATCCATAGACTTTTCCATGGATCAATCAAGATGAATATTGATAGATAATCAACCAAAAAGGAGACGAGTACTTGTCGTCAATCAAACGAAAGAAATATGAGTACTTATTGTACACCTTTTGTTTGAAAGACAAAATATTAAAGGTTCGGATAAAGAAATAAAATTGACCATAGCTAAAATCATTTGGGAGGCACAAGAGAGGTACCCATAGAATAGAACTCAACAATGTTGGCAGTGGCGGCCGGCGACGAACAGGAAGGCGGTGTCGGTGCCTGGAGCCCAATTTGACGGCTACCGAGGAAGGCACAAAGAGAAAACTTAGGTGCTGGTAGAGAACGGGTAGGGAGGAGTTGCATGCCACATCAGATGGTCAGCTACTCTCTCATCTAGAGAGGTTTCGGATGTGGGTCTAGATGAACCCGGGCTTAGTTCTTTCTTTAAGCTTACAGCCTCCGTATGAAATCAAAGACCGCATGTTCAAAAAAAGATAGTAAGTCTCATAAGAGGACAAAAATTTCTAAATCTCCTATTGTTTCCCCATGAATGAAATGTTATTTAATAGCAGAGGTCTTGGTGACTTGGCTAAACATTTATTCATTGCGGAGTGTAATAGGGAATACAATTTAGATTTTTTGACTATATCTGGAACGGCGAGACGTGACTTCTCAGCAAGTCTGCTTAACCATCTTTCTGGTGGGATAGACTTTACTTGGGTTTCACGACCGCCTAGAGGTCGTTCTGGGGGCATCTTACTTGGTGTAAACACGGGAACTATGGATGTGTTGGCTAGTTCGGATGGTGAGTTTCACGTTAAACTCCATATTCGCAACAAGGCTGACAACTTGACAAGGACCCTCGTCGCCGGCGTATGGGGCACCCCAAGATGAAATCAAGGTTTTTTTCTCCTTGAATTGGTTAATCTGGCAAAAGATAACCTGTACCCCATTCTTATAGGAGGGGATTTTAATTCGCTTCGATTCCCAAATGAGAAAAGTCGTTGTAGGTTCGATAATCATTGGCCTTTCTTTTTCAGTGCTGTCATCGACAGTCTAGATCTACGAGAGGTTTCCATGATTGGAAGACAATTCACTTGGGCGAACAGTCTTCCGGATCCGACATATGACAAACTAAATCGCGTTTTAATGAATACCGACTGGGAATCTAAATTTCCTATGGTGTCTGTTCGTGCGACCTCGTATCGAGGCCATATTAGACCACACACCCATCCTCCTAACTACTGGTTTGCCATGACCACAACATAGACGCAAGTTCATGTTTGAACTTGGTTGGTTGCTTCGGGATGGCTTCCATGACATGGTCAAGGAGGTATGGTAGAAACCGGTGGCCGGGCATACCCCAATACACAAATGGAATAATAAAAAGCATGTATTACGTAAATTCCTTCGTGGTTGGGCTAGGCATACGGCGGGTACGTATCCAAAAAAGGGAAGCTTCGTCTTCCATCTATAATTGATGAATTAGAAGCTTTGATAGAGATTAGACCTCTATATGAGCATGAATTCGAGATCAGGAGTCGATTGAATGCTTAGATAGCTAGCATGCTGCGTGAAGAGGAACTCAAATGGTACCAACATTCTAACTCTCAATTCATCCTAAAAGGTGATTCGAATACTAGATATTTCCATGGAGTCACCAATGGCAGATACTGGAAGAAAACAATTCATTCCCTACACTAGGATGAGGGCACGATTGAGGGACATGAGCAACTTAAATCTTATATTACTAATTATTATTAAAAAAAACCTGTTCGGATGCCTAGAGGAAGGAAAATTCTTGATGTATGAGTCCCGAATAGAAGACATTCGTCAGGTCTCTAAGGAGGAAAACAAACCTTCTAACAGCACCATACTCCGAGGAGGAAGTTAGAAAGGCAGTTTTCTTCATGGAGCACAACAAAGCCCCTGGTCCGGATGGTTTTCCCGCAGAGTTCTACCAGAACTTCTGGAAAGTCATCAAACCAGATCTCCTCCTCTTGCTTAGCTACCTACATGCTGGCCAACTAGATTTGTTTCGCTTAAACTTCGGTGAGATTATTTTATTACCTAAGGTTAACGAGGTTGACACGATACAACAATATAGACCTATTTGCCTCCTCAGTGTTAGTTTTACAATATTCGCAAAGGTAGGCTTAATTCGGTTGCTGAACATGTGATTCATCCTTCATAGACTGCTTTTATGCAAGGTAGACACATCCTAGATAGCGTTGTTACCTTCATGAAACAGTCCATCAATTACATCGAAAAAATTTGAATGGTGGGGGGGGGGGGGGGGAGGGGGGTGGGGGGGGTGGGGGGGGGGGGGGGGAGGGGGGTGGGGGGGGTGGGGGGGGGGGGGGGGAGGGGGGTGGGGGGGGTGGGGGGGGGGGGGGGGAGGGGGGTGGGGGGGGTGGGGGGGGGGGGGGGGAGGGGGGTGGGGGGGGTGGGGGGGGGGGGGGGGAGGGGGGTGGGGGGGGTGGGGGGGGGGGGGGGGAGGGGGGTGGGGGGGGTGGGGGGGGGGGGGGGGAGGGGGGTGGGGGGGGTGGGGGGGGGGGGGGGGAGGGGGGTGGGGGGGGTGGGGGGGGGGGGGGGGAGGGGGGTGGGGGGGGTGGGGGGGGGGGGGGGGAGGGGGGTGGGGGGGGTGGGGGGGGGGGGGGGGAGGGGGGTGGGGGGGGTGGGGGGGGGGGGGGGGAGGGGGGTGGGGGGGGTGGGGGGGGGGGGGGGGAGGGGGGTGGGGGGGGTGGGGGGGGGGGGGGGGAGGGGGGTGGGGGGGGTGGGGGGGGGGGGGGGGGCGTGCCACGAAAAAATTGACTTTGAAAAAGCTTATGACAAAGTCAAATGACCATTTCTTCAACAGACTCTTAGAATGAAAGGATTTTCTGCAGAGTGGCGCGCTATGATCTATAGCTTCATTTTCAGAGGCAGTGTTGCCATTAAGATCAATGATGATGTTGGCCACTATTTTCAAATGAAGAAGGAATTGCGACAAGGTGACTCGCTATTGCCCATGCTATTCAATATAGTGGTGGATATGCTTGCAGTCATGATTGAGCATGCCAAGACTGATGGGCAAATTGATGGGGTAGTAAATCATCTAGTTGATGGTGGTCTCTCTATACTTCAGTACGCCGATGATACGATTCTCTTCATGGATCATGACCTCAAGAAAGCGAGAAATCTGAAATTAATTTTGTCAGCATTCGAGCAACTCTCAGGTCTTAAGATCAGTTTCATAAAAGTGAATTGTGTTGCTTTGGCGAGGCTCAAGATGAGGCTCACCTGTATGCCAACCTGTTCGGATGCGGGTTGGGCCAGTTTCCGGTCACATATTTGGGGATACCGATACATTATCGGAGGCTCACAAATGTTGAATGGAAACACGTCGAGAAGAGAATGCAAAAAAGACTTAGCAGTTGGAAATGTAAACTGCTATCTGAAGGCAGAAGATTGGTCCTCATAAATTCAGTACTAAGTAATATGGTACTATATATGATTTCCTTCCTCCAGTTGCCAAAAGGAGTTTTACATAGATTGGATTATTTCCGATCAAGATTATTTTGGCAAGGAGATTGCGAGAGAAAGAAATATCGACTGGCTAAATGGGGTGTGGTCTGTCGCCCCAAAGACCAAGGCGGGTTGGGCATTCATGACCTTGAGGTTAAGAATACGACCTTACTCGGTAAATGGTTATTTAAATTACTGACGGAAGATGGGGTATGGCAAACCCTCCTCTGGAGGAAATATGTGGGCTCCAAGGCGGTATCGCAAGTATAGTGGAAGCATGGGGATTCTCACTTTTGGGACGGTCTAATGGCTACAAAGAAATATTTCTTCTGCTACGGATCTTTCTCAATTGAGGACGGCTCAAAAATTAGATTCTGGGAGGATAAGTGGCTAGAAAATGCCACTCTCCGGGAACAATTTCTGGCTCTGTACAATATTGTGTGTCACAAGGGTGATACTATTGCCACGGTAATGGAATCATTTGTCGCCAAATGTGACGTCCAGAAGGGATTTAATTGGACCTAGACTCCAGTCGTGGAACATCCTACTCCAGCGGTTGTCCACGGTGCATTTGTCACATGGTATTGATGTATTCCGATGGAACCTACATGGGAACCGACAATTCTCAGTGGAGTCTATGTATAGAGCATTAATCTAGTCTGATGTGCCAGTTGATAATAACAAGAAGATCTGGAAGATGAAGATACCACTTAAGAATAAAACCTTTGCATGGTATGTTTGACGCGGAGTCATTCTTACTAAAGATAACCTTATTAAGAGGAATTGGTATGAAAGTCCACAGTGCGTCTTTTGTCACCATGATGAGACAATAAATCACTTATTCTTCGAATGCAAATTGGCTCGTTCTATATGGTCAGTCATCCAAATAGCTTCTGGCTTGTATCCTTATTTTAGTGTTGCTAATGTATTTGGCAACTGGCTAAATGGGATTGATCACAGGTTTAGAACTCTTCTCAGGGTGGGAGCGCTTGCTGTTATTTCGTCATTTTGTCTATGTAGAAATGAAAAGGTCTTTATCGATAAAAGTACTTCTCTTATGCAGGTCAGATGTACTAGGACTCTTCATTTATGGTCCTCTCTACAAGAAGTGGAGAATCGAGACCTGTTTGCGGAGGTTTGTACACAATTGGAGGCTGCGGCGAGGGATACTTTTACCTAACATGAGTGGCAGCTTGATCTTAGGATTGGGACCCCTCCGCTTTAGGCGTTATACGAATTACGTTTCTTTGTATTTTGCCTTTTTATTTTCATTTGTATGAGAGGACATTGTTTGGCCGTGTGTATCTTAGCTATGCAAAAGCCGGGTACAATATTCAATCTTTTAAGTAATAAAGCGCCCCTTTTCATAAAAAGAACGGGTAGGGATCTTGGAACTTGAGTTTTTTCCTTTTCCTCAGTTTTCCACTGGTTCTTGTCTTTCTTCTTCCAGATTTTCCGCTGGTTTTCTCTTTTATTTCTCTTATTAGTTTTATTTTGTTCATCTTTTTCCTTCCTATATTTTCTGTACATGAACTATTTGCAAGCATGCGATGAATTAACAAATACTCCCTCTGTTCTATAATATAAGATGTTATTATATCTAATATGTGAGCATATTGGATGTAATAACGTCTTATATTATGGGACATAGGGAGTACATGATGAATTGTTTTATATAAACACATGAGGATTGTTTTACAAATACTCGATAATCATTGAGTTTGTAGACTACACTTTGCTACAGCTAGGCCAGGTTGTTATTGTTTTCTAGACCCTATGGCGGCAACATTGCATACTAATTTTTCTTTTTGCTGAAATGTTGCAAACTAATTCATCACATATAACATATTGAATCGAACAAGTCCTGGCTAGAAGCATATAAAGCATGACTGTACACTAACCAAATAAACTGACAACAGTAACGCTAAAGATGATTCGTGTGGAGGAATAGGAAAAATGATGTACACTAAGGTGTGTCCCAATCTTTCAATGATAACACAGTGCTTCCATGAAGCGTAGTAGAAGGTCTTGCTTACACTCGCTCCTATAGCTAAGAGTAGGCACAAACAAAACTCAATCGAACAAAACCCAAAAAGCTACAAGGTAATCCTGAGAGTAGTGGCCATGGACAGTTTTTAAGACCAGTATCCTGTAAATATTCTACACGTGCTATTTTGGTAATCTCTGTCTTCTTGGACTTTTTTTTAGAGAAATGGGACTCTGATTTGCCTGAAGATGCTGTAAAGTTACAAAACATGTGTACTACTTTTTCTGTTGAATTATTTTGATCGGATGTTGGGTGCTAGCTGATATGTGATCGTTGTTGTTTCATTTCATACAATTCCTTGTCACTATATCGGTTGATGAGATATTGATTTCAAGTCATGCAATGTTTCTGCTGGGAAAAATTGTTACTAAATCATTCCCAAAGCAATTTTTCTCATTTTTATTAGGTGACCTTTACAATTCTGTAGCAAGGATGCAAGGGGAGTTAGTTACATTGCAAAGATTGGATTTTTAAATGTTCTACAGCATGTTATGTCAATATGACACCCTGCCTACCAAACAAAAAATTTAAACAAAGAGGATTTTGGATGGAGGGGTTTTGGGTATTCAGGGGGTTTTGAGGGGATTGGGTGGAAGGAAGGGATTCACCCAATCCC
>LR880968.1:11317525-11342378 GCA_904067115.1 Aegilops sharonensis | reverse complement strand
GTGAAGATTTTTCTAGGACTGACACAAAATTCGAGTGGTGTTGTGATTGTAGTTGAATAAAAACCGTCAATAATGTAGGGGTGGTTATAAAACCCACCAGGTGGACGAATCGCGCACAGGGATATGAATAGGGCGAGTCCATCTCCAGTAACCATATTCAAATACTAGGAAAAAATTATTATGCCAATTATTATTAATAATTTTTAAAATATATTATGTAAATAAAAAAATTTCATTTCATATATAATATGTTTATCATGTATGTAGGGAAACATCTTCACATATCTGAAAACGATCATCACATATTTTAAAATTTTCATTGCATATCCATAAAAATGATTATCAAGCATTTGCAAAAAATTCCCCGCGTATTTAGATATAAAGCAATTCATCATTCATTTGCTAAAATGTTCACCACATGTTTGCAAACACGTCATGTATAAAAATCATAGGAAAGAAAAAAGATGAATAGAAAAAACGAAACAAAATAAAAGAGAAAAAATAATAATAAGAGAAGCAAAGAAGAAACCAGTGGAAAAAACTAGAACAAGAAAGACAAGAACAAGTGGAAAACTGAAGAAAAGAAAAAACCCACGCAGGTTCCAAGTTCCCTACCCGTTCATCCATCAGCCCATAAGTTTGCTCTTTGTGCCTTCCTCGATAGCCGTCAAATTGGGCTCCATGCACTGGCACCGGCACCGCCTTCGCGTTCGCCACCGGCCGCTGCTGCCAACACTGCCGAGTCATATTCCATGGGTACTTCCCTTGTGCCTCCCAAATGATTTTAGTTATGGTTAATTTTCTTTTCTTTATTTGAACATGTAATATTGTTTCTTTCAGACGGAATGTGTACAATTAGTACTCATATTTGTTTTGTTTCGTTTGATTGACGACCAGTACTCATCTCCTTTTTGTTTGATTGTCTATCAGTATTCATCTTGATTGATCCGTCGAAAAGGCTATTGATTTCCGATTGAACCAAGCAGGCTATTTATCAACTAGGGCGAGTCTGAACTATCACTCGCCTTCACGTATTCTCCAGTGGGCCGCAGCTCACTATCCAGCAATCTTTTCTTTTCCATGTGTATGCTCACCTCGGGTGCAGTTGATATATTTATTTTACCATCCGTCACTTGCTCTAGTATCAGGTCTTTCGTCGTTTTTCTGTTCTGTGGCTAGCCAACCACCGGTATGAGCGCGCGATGGGCTGATGTCAAAGCAATGAACATTTGTGAAGGGGCCCCGATCGAATTTGAGGTGTTGCAACCCCGAAACCGTGTTCTTATACTCGAGATTTCTTGATGATCGAAGAGATAATAAGACAGTTTATTCATTCATCTTAAAGATACCTTTTTGCGGTGCCTCTTGTTTGCGAACTAACCAAGATTTGTGGATAGTCCTCACAGCCCACATGTGTGCTTCATACGGAATATGTGGTGTGTTTATGCTATGAGTTGGTATCATGACTGTGTGGGTCCGAGCCTTGTGATGGCGACGGGCATCGTGACATCGGGGATTTGAGTGACTTACGACTTGGCAAAGGCGTGCGGCGTCGGGGATCAGTGTAACTCCAAGCTAGCGAAGGCAAGTGGCGTTGTGACGTCGATGAGTTTTTCACCTTTTGCAGGAAACGCTCTTTACTTACTTGTTTTTTACTTCGGCCGAATATTGTTTAGATCAAGCCATCTAGCTTCATCAATTCACGGCTTGCACTTGGTGAGGATTTGGCACCGTAGATTGCCATGTTGTTGTAGCACTGAAAACAAAAGGTGATTAGTCACCCCTATAGTGTAGGTTGGCGTACGTTGATAATATTGACACACCAATGTTTTTTTTTTTGACATTTTTCAATCATCTTGATGGAGCAAGACCTATTTGTAAGTTATGAAGGCATCAAGGGAGGTCTGTTGTAGAGTGAAATAAAATTGTGGATCATTTATGTGGACTACGATTTATACATATGCCCAAAAAATTGATTCCATCAGTCATGTAGAAGTTTGAATTCCAATTCATTTAAATTTAGTTCAGATCGGTTTCAATTAAAGGTATGAGAAAATTGCGGTTTAAAATTACGGGAACTTTTTGGAGGCTAGGAATGTGACAAGAAGGCCATGTGCAAAGTTGTGCGGCAGTTGGAAAAACAAATTGAATTTGAAAATATTCAAATCATGTGCAAATTGGATACTTCAAAAATCTAAACGCACGATACTTCAAAAATTCCATATATTGCTTAGAAGATTAATGATATTGTTGATTACACGAAACGCAAACTATGAATTCGATAAAAAGAACAAGCATAAAATAGGGTTGCTACTGTTGGGATGTTACAATCTATGTTATGAAACATGCACTTTTAGCATTGCTTTGAACTGTGCATTTCTGCTCCTTCTGATATTCTTTTAGTTGTGGATTTGCTAATTTTATTTATTTATTTTTGATAGGAGCTAATTATACGTTTGTATAACCACTGCCCGGGTTTATTGGGCCCATTGAACAGACGTGTTTACTTTTCCGGCCTGGTTCCTTCCGCTTCAACAGGCATGCAAAAATGGAATTGGCAATGGTCGGATGCTGTAATTGCTACTGGTCAGCATTGGACGTACGCTTGACTGGCTGGAGGCAAATATGTGGTGTATGATCGGCTACATGCAATGACTGTAAATTAATTTGACTGACTGTTCTCAAAGACCCTTCCCCTTCGTGATCTGAAAAATAAAAGCACCTCCCTTCCCTTCGATCCCCTCAAACACCACCGTCTCCCCTTCGCCTTCTCTCCCAAGGTTTCTCGCCTCGCACCACCCAGCCACCCCAGTCTCCCCGGCGACCGGATCGATGGCGGACGCGGCTGGGACAGCGGAGAGGATGCTCACACTGAAGAGCTCCGACGGCAAGGAGTTCGTCGTGGAGGAGGCGGTGGCGTTGGAGTCGCAGACCATCAAGCACATCGTGGAGGATGGCTGCGCCAACAACATCATCCCCCTCCCCAATGTCAACGCCAAAATCCTTGACATGGTCATCAAGTATTGCATGCAGCACGTCCAGAAGCGGGGAGCCGACGCCGCCGACCCCACCGCGAAGGCCTCCGAGCCGGACCTCAAGGCCTTCGACGATAAGTTCATAGACGTCGACCAGCAAATCCTCTTCGACCTCATCCTGGTGAGATTTCCATCCAACCCTCCACGTCCCCGTGGTGCTCTTTCTAGTTTGTACTCGTCAAGGGGCTCTTGCTCCTGATGTTTAGATGCGGTTTTGTTGTCCTTTTGAACGGTTGGTACCTCAGATTCGTGTTTCATTTGCTGACGACTATAGTTGTCTTTACTGTAGAGTGTAGGCTCGTGGCAGGTACTCCAACAAAATATTTGAAGGGTTAAATGATTTTTTTTAAGCGTTTGTAATCTCTCTAGGATGTGGGCATGTCATAAGTGTTTGTAACCTCCCTAAGTCCTAAGATGGAACAAGTATTATGTGATGAGCTATTTGATGATATTACCGAAAGTGTATTGCCTTACTAATATGTACTGTTTCTTATCGTTTCTAAGATTTTTCTGTCTGATGTCTTTACTTAGAGCTATTCTTCTGTTTTCAGTTCTGTGGCATTTTTAACCAGTGTAAGTTGCATTTGTATAACTGTAGTATTGTGCTCCCTCACTATGTGGGTGATGCAACAGTGTCTTGTTTATGTTGCTCCTGTTTCTTATCTGTTTATAGTCTATTTTGTGTAAGAATGATACCTGATCATCTTGCTTGTATTTTACCCTGAGCACCTGACAGGCTGCGAACTACCTGAACATCAAGAGGCTGCTGGGCCTGACCTGCCAGAAGGTCGCTGACATGATGAAGGGGAGGACTGTAGAGGAAATCCGCAAGACCTTCGACATCAAGAACGACTTAACCAAAGAGGACGAGGAGGAAGTCCGGAGGGAGAACCAATGGGCCTTCGAATGAAGGCCGAGTGGCAACAACTAAAGAAACAACTATCTCGTAATGCAAATGACCAGCAAGGAAGGAAACCCGGCTTCGTTAATGCCTGGGAGCAGCCGTTGTGGTTCAAAACTATCCATTTTGATGACAAGTATTTCCGGACGGAGGGAGTAGTAAGCTATAAGTACATTGTTCTGGTTCCGGTCGATCTGGGAGGTTTACCATTTGGTTGACTTCGTTATCTTTTGTTTGGTAGTAGTATTTTGCTGCACTCTTGAACTTGGTTATGAGTTTGGTGCTGGTTGCTAGTTATTCTGCAACTAGTGCTAGTTCTAATCTATTGTTTTGCATGCTTCTGACGCGTTGAGATTCTTTCTCTCCATATGCTTTGAGTTTGAGTGGTGAATTCCTGTTATGATGTTGTGGCGTTCCATGTGAGCTGCCACCATGTGTTCACAAGCATCGTGTTCGGTGGTGTACGGTGCAATTTGCATGTCACCCTATTCCATATGTCAACCCTAGCATCCTAGGGCGACTCCAACAAGAATCACCAAATCGCCAGCAAATGTCCGACCAGGCACTTTAGGCTGTCTCTACTTCGAGCCTATATTTGTGATAAAAAATATGAGCCATATATTTAAGAAAAATAAACCATTAGATTCATATACAAAATTACATGGCACACAAAATATATACTTTTGAGGCATATACAAGATATACAAATTGAGTAGATTGTTTCCATGCATGTACAAAAGGCCGTTGACAACCTTTCCAAATGGCTAGCCAAGCACCGGTATGAGCGCATGACGCGCTCGCAACGTGAGACCAAGGAACAATCGTGAAGGGGGCCAGTCGAATTTGAGGTGTTGCAACCCGAAGCCCTATTCCATAGAGTTTGCACTATGAAAAGGAGAGGGAGGACTCCCACGACAGAGGATCCTGCTTTGCTTCGCTCCACCCGCCAAGTTCCTCCTATAGAGCCAACATTACCGCCACCACCATAGCAATGTCTCCATATTTTTATTCTTGTACACGACATTCCTTAATGACTGAAGAGATAATAAGACGGTTTACTCATTCATATTAAAGAAACCTTTTTGCAGTGCCTCTTGTTTGCGATCTAACCATGATGTGTGATTATTCCTCACATCCCACATGCGTGCTTCATACGGAATCCATGGTATGTTTATGCTATGAGTTGGTATATTTGTCTCTTCTTAATCCTATGATGCTGATACCCAATGCACCGAAGGTGCGCCAAAGAGGAGGCACATTGCAGGGCGCATGGAAGCTACATCGAAGACTGGTGATAATAGGGATTAGTATGGTAGTCCAATAAAATACGCGTGACTCCAAGCTTTTGTGCAGGTGAGTGGCGGCATAGTCCCGAGGATCCACGCAACTCTGAGCTTGGAAAAGGTGAGCAATATCCAGGCGTCAAGGATTTGCGTGGGTCTGAGCTTCGTGATGGCGACACGCATCGTGACAACGGAAATTTGAATGACTTCCGAGTTGGCAAAGGCGTGCGGCGTCGAGGATCAGCTTAACTCCAAGCCAGCGAAGGCAAGGGTCGCCGCAACATCGATGAGATTTCCACCTTTTGCAGGCAGTGCTCTTTACATTACTTGTGTTTTACTTCGGCCGAAACTTGTTGAGGATTTAGCATCACCGGTTCACGGCTTTACACTTGGTGAGGATTTACCACTGTAGATTGCAATATGTTACGAAGGTGTCGAGGAAGGTTTGTCGTAGAGTCAAGCCGTTCTCAGATTACTTCAACACCCTATCCAAACTTCTCTTCCTCGACGCCGATCCAGGTTGTTCTCTACTATTTGGACTTAACTGTTTTATTTAATCGTCTATCCAAACATGGTTAGTCAACAAAAGTTTGTTTGGATAGACAACAAAAGTTTGATCGTACGATTAATTATTCTCACAATGCTTACTTTTCTGGTATGCATATCTCTATTTGGGTTGACCTGTCAGATGTTTTTAATAATAATAAAGTGATTTAATAAATAAAGATGAGAACATACTCCCTCCGTTTTTTTACTCCGCGTATAAAATTTGGTTAAAGTCAAACTACACAAAGTTTGACCAAATTTATATAAAAAAATATGAGCTTCTATAATACTAAAACTATATAGTATGAAAATACATTTCATGATGCATCTGATAATAGTGATTTTATATGGTGAATGATGATACTTTTTAATATAAAGTCCCAAATTTTACAAAGCTTGACTTTGACGAAACCTTATATGCAGACTAAAAAAACGGAGGGAGTTCCATTTTAAAAATAAAGTTTGACTAACAGGTAACTTAAACTGTGTGTTATGCTATTTCGCAAAAAAAAAAAAAGTGTGTTATACTTGAATGTTGGAGTATGCATGTGAATTGTGAGGCTCTTGGGAGAAGAGAGGGCATCATGATGGCGTGGGGAAAGGCAAATCAATCAGCCGTCTCGGGAGGCAAAACTTCAATTTCTTCTTTCAAAATTCAGATTTGACCAACCATTAATACCTTTCATTTATACTTGCATATGTTCCCAAAACGTCTAGACTCCTCTTTCCTAGAGCACGGCCGCCTCTTCTTCCCACATGACCGCATATATTCTCCCCCTCCTCTTCCTTCCGCTACACCGTACTGGCCGGACGGACGAAGCAGGCAAGCAAGATTTTAGTCCGGGAGGAGGTGAAGAGAGAGTAAGCTTTCCTGCATCTCATCTGTTGCTGATTCGTTCTTGTTAGATAATTTCTTTGAGACTAAACCTGCATCCTTTCTTTATTTATTTACTCCCATTCTACCATTCAATTTAAGTTAACCTTTCCTATGACTCGGATCAGATCTGAAACTGTCTGAAATTATTTTATTTGTGTATATGGCAATCACGTTCTTTTTTTCTTTTCTTTTTTTGCGTAAAGTGTATAGCAAAGAAGTTGACAGCCGCATCTACACGGTAAAATTGACCGGACATGTGGGAACCAAACTAGGGCCTAGCATTCGCGGAATCAAACATTTTGGAATCTAGAGAATAAATTATGAGAAAGTTTGTCATTAGCCGGATGAAAATCGTGTCAGTTGATTTTGTCGTCAATGGTTCATGCTGTTCTTATATGTTCTTTTGCACTAAGAGACTTCACGGTAGAAGCTAAGTTAGATACGTGCTTAGTTGCTTACCTTTAATATGCTATGCATTCATATCTTAATTCATTACTCACACATTTTTTTAACCTATTTCAGCTGCACAATGACAATAATAGACTTCATAGACGTGATTGATGATATCGTTGACTTGAGCAGCGACGAGGAGAATGATGAACAGGATGAAATCCCGACTCAGCCCCCGGAGATGATGCTTGATAGGCAGGAGGTGTTTCTCGAAGCTGGTGATGGAAGGCAAGAGGCTGCCGAGTCCGGAAATACTATCCAAGCTACCACATGGTCCATGTTTAAGGAGAAAGGGCCTCTTGACACAACTGCAAACCAGAATTGCACTTCAATGACAGTACCACTCCCAGGTAATTACATTCTTCCCTATCCCATTTTATGTTCAGAAACCTCTTGTGTTTATCATAAACATAGTACACATATATCAAACAACCATTGCAATGTCAATCCCTGTTTTCTATTAACAGTGGCACCATGATAGAGATAAAAAGTTGTTATATCACTGCAGGCCCTGCTTCAGCTGCTCCGGAGGCTCATCCCTCATCACAGCCGGACCAGACTGAAGAAGGGTCCCCTATTCAGTCCAGAGATACTATGACAGGTACCATTGCAACACCGTCCTCGGTTGCAGAGAAAGGGCCTCTTGATGCCACTGCAACACAGAATTTTCCTCCAACATCAGTGCCATTCCCAAGTAATTACACTCTTCTTTGCCACACTATTTGTTAAGTTGTGTGCTTATCATGAAAATGTTCCATATCAACCAATCATTGCAACATCGATCCCTCTTTGGAATTAACAAAGACAGCCTGATAGAGATAAGTGGTTATCGCTGCAGGTCCCACTTTCACTTTCACGACTCCAAAGTGTCTGACATTTGAAGGAGATAATGAAAGGCTGCTGAGGATGTATGGGAGACGTCCTAGGAAGAAGAAGAACTACCATACCGAAATCCCTAGGAGAAGTCCTAGGTTCGACGATAAGCAGAAGGGTAATAAAAAGCTGTTGTAGAGCTGGGAGTCGATTGCAGAAGAATCAACTGCCTCAGCAAGCAATGCAGAATCATCAAAAACCCTCTCTGCCTGCACCCCTGACTACCTGCATGTGTTCTCCAAATGAAACCATTTTGATGTTGTTGGCCCAGTCTAGATCCAAACAATGTTTGCACTTGTCCTGGCCCACTTGGGTATCTCCTGGATTATGGTTTTACAAAGTGTGTTGTTCCTCACTTGGCTTTCTCTTGAGGTTATGAAGTTCTGTTTACCATGTAAGCATAGCAGGGCTTGTACATGTTTGATTTATTTATTTTCCGATACTTTCTGATAATTTAACATCAATGAGCCCATTCTAAATTAAAACTTTGGAAACTCTAGTGCTTTTCCGCTGGAAAAGGAAACCTAGGTTTGTGATGCATGCTCTACCGTTCATGAAGTGGTAATTCACTAAAAAACATCCGATGAAGTGATCGTTCAATAACATAAGGCAGATGAGAAATATTTGCTTGACAGAATCTTTAAGCTTTTACAGATTGTAGAAAAATTGGGAAATCTTTTTATTTACTTGAGGAGTAATGTAGGTTTCATGATGTAGGAAGATGACAAACATCTTTGTGTTGCATACAATGTGGGTGATTTTTGCTTAAACTACTCTCGATTTGTGTTTCCATTTCTGCAATAGAATCTCTTTCCAAGCTACTGCTTCCTGTTAAATGTCACAAAAAGATTGCCAACCTGTTTTGGATGTGCATTATCAGGTGATATTTTAAATAAACTTGGGAAATGCACACAGTTTATGCAGTTTGGGACTTGAGAAACTAAGTAGTAGTTGCAATGTAACCAACAGGTTGGAGGTTGGACTGAATTTGTGAGGCCCATTGCATTGTGAAAAAAATCAAAAAAAAATCTTATGGTTTGGTGTGCGAAAGCTACATTTTACTTGTGTTCACAAATGAATTACAACAAAAAAATCAAAGCTTATATCTGACGCTATGTTGGACAATGGACACAACTGTTGTTCATCTTTTCTTTTTCTTCAGAAAGGGGTAACCCCGGCCTCTGCATCATGTGATGCACACAACCACTGTATTAAACATAAAAGTTCCAAGTCACCGAATGCCAAAAGGTTTACATCAAAACACACCAGGATTTATGTGAAGCATGAATACAAACTTCAAAAGAAGCATGATTCTCTGTCCCCAGTTTTATGGATAATAACACACAACTTGACCCGGGAGGGGGGAAAACTCTTTGAAATGTGACTCTGTCCACAATGGCATCTTCGGTTGAACTAAGGTTCTTTGAGCATCAGGTCCAGCTTGCTCACAGACAAAACAAAAGATATCTCAGATATAAAAATGAAAAAAATAATGTTAGTTTTTTCAGAAGGATACATTTACATGCATCTTATTCATGCCAAACTGAAAAAAAATGATTTATAGAAGCTCCTTTCATGTGAACAAAAAATTGAAGAATCTGAACATGAACAATACGGTTCACAAAATGTATAATTTGCCATACAAACTCTGCTGCAGGTTATAAAGAACAGAATAAATTCTGGTGCAGGATCTTCAGATTAACTTCAATTGGTTGCACTACACTCAGATCAACTATTTAGGCCATTCTTCAGAACAGAAGGCGAAGCATTCCTACCCTTGCTTAGCTACATATTGCTGCTACCATTGCTCAGCTGCGCTGCTGCCAAGTCAAACTGATCTAGTACTGATATTGCCTAAACAGCTTAACCATCAGATGCCAGAATAATCATACATTCATACTAATCATCCATAGCCAGTAGTAATCCTTCACTGCTGCTTAGTTGCAATACTACTGAACTTGTTACCATAGATTAGGTTGATTAGCTCGCACATGTGTGGTTTAGCCTCTAGTCATACATTCATACTAATCATCTAACTTAGGTCCACTAATCATCCATAACATGAAGGAGATCAAACACTTACTTCACTGCATCCTCCTCGGCGCCCTGGCCTGCGGTGTAGTTGACTTGGGAGCGACGGCGGCAGGTGGGATCAGATCGATCCGGACGCTGAGGGTGAGCGTGTCGCCGGAGAGCAGCTCCTGGGGCACCACCAAGAACATCCCCTGGCACGACGGCGGTGCGCCCGTGGACAGCGCGTTGCTGATCACCGGCGAGGTCATGAGAACTAGGTCGTAGTTCTTGTCGCCGCCACGGCGCTCAATGGAGAGCTTGCACCAGAACCTGGGCCCCGTCTCAGCCTCACCGTCCGGCCTGATGCACATCAGTGACACGGCGGTGCCCGCACCGAGCGGGCAGAGGGAGACGAGGAACACGCTGCGGTCCTCCTCCCCGACGAGCAGGTGCCAGCCGTGCGACAGGGAGAAGCTCAGGCACCAAGACCGGCCATAGCGGACCGTGACGGCCGGGCGCTGGTGATCGGCGGCGAAGTGGTTAACCAGCATCGCGCGGGAACCCACGAAGGCGCATCCGGACTCCGGGCAGGTGCAGGGCGCGCACTGGCACACGCGCTGGTGGTCCGCGGCCTCGTGGAACACCACGTAGCGCTCGCAGCCGAACGCCTTGTAGGGGCATGGCACCTTGGCGGCGCCGACCACCTTGTCCAGCTGGCCGCAGTGGGTGTTGGCACGGCTGCAGACGGCGCGGTGCCCGGCACGGCAGTAGTAGCACACTACGTGCCCTACGGCATCGCACTGCCACACAGTAAACGCAACAACGCCCAAGTCATCAGCTTCTCACTTGAAAGTTTGTTTTCGGAAAAGGAGGACAGCGAGTTCGGTGTCTGCATCATTGTGATGCACACAACACAAATGTATGCATGCTTTTTAAATTTCACTTGCAAGATGATAGATGGTGAGGATGAGAAATATCTTCCATCCACTTGAAAATAAAATAAATGTGTGATCTTCCCAAAATCTCAAAGAAATCCTCTCAAAAAGAGATAGAAAGAGGGGTTTTTTTTTTTGTTCTTTCAAAAAATATGGTCGCTTTGGTGTGAGAGGAGAGATCACCTTGAACACCGGGGGCTTGAGGGGGAGGAGGCAGCCCTGGCAATGGAGGAGTGTCACGTCCATCCTCACGTCGATCTGTGTCGGTGCCATGGATTCCGCCGCCACCAACGCATCCCCTGCTTCGCCTTCGTCTTGCATAGTTGCCTCCCCTTTCTCCGACTCCGACTTCACCTCCTCGGCACTCGCCCTCTTGGCACGACTCTCCCCTTCCTTCATTGTTATTTTTGGTCGCAATGTGTGTTTTAGTGGGGAAACAATGGAAGAGAAGGGAGGGTGAAGGCCCAAGAGGATAACTGGGGCGGCCATTGCAGCAATGTTGGAGCCAGCAGAGCATACCCGAAAAGGAAAGATAGCTGCCAATAATTTTAGCATGCCGATAATGTTTGTTTTCACTGTTCAAAGAACTGATCTTTAACATATTGCTATGTATGTGAAGTTTTTATTTGGGATAATATAACTTTGGGTTGCACTTCAGTACACCCCCTCTAATAAAATCAACGCTTGAGATTAAGATGTGCCTCTTCCGATGAGAGGGTATGATGGTCCAGTTAAAAAGTAATTATGGCTTTACAAACCCACAACGTGGGATATGATCTTCCTAAATTTAAGAGATGTAAAGTGGCCTGGCAAATTGTGTTCTTAGTCATGGAACTTGTCGTGCCAGAACAATATGGTTCCCAAACATATAATTCACTACCAAACCACACAACTAATCTAATTTAGTCAAACTCACTCCGTCAAGTTAAACGGTGGTGGCGGCGAGATTGACATGCCGGTCAGAATATGGTGATCATGTCAATGCGAACATGGAGGGACAATTTCTTAACAAACATATAATCAGCATATTTTTGGTTTACATGCTACCCAAAGATCTTACATCCAACGGCCACAACATACCTCTTCCATGTGCTAATCATGTGGGAACTAGTAACAAGTACTCATCTGATGTTTTCACAAAAAAAAGTACGCATCTGATGTTGAACGAATTGACACATGCTACCAAAATCCATCATGGGTTAAGCTAAACTAAACCAAACTAGACTAAACCTTACTAGTATTAAGATCAGAAGAACCCTAGGCATAGCAGACTCATTTAGGAGGGGATCTTGTCAATGCGAATGTGGAGGGACACCGTCCTGGACGGGCCAGTCCCGGCCAGCAGCTTGTGTGGCACCGTCAAGAAGGTCAGCTCCTCCACGGCGACGGTGCCGGGTTCCTTGCTGCTCGTCACCTGGATTTCCGCTCGGACCGTGTCGGTCCTGTCGTTGCCTGCCGCCGGCGGCCCGTTCGCCCACACCTTGGTCACGTAGTACGGCGGCGGGGACGCCCCTGCCCTGATGCACACCACCGACAAGGCGATGGGCACGCCCAGGCCGAGCGAGCCTCCGACCACGAGGAACGCGCGGCCGTCCTCCTCCGCGAACAGCAGGCGCCGCGGCTCGGATACGGGAACCTCGAGCTGGAGCACCTTGCCGTACTGAACCGCGTGAACGGGCATGGAGTGGACGGCGCTGAGGTGGACGGGGAGCGCCGGCGGCGGTCCTTCGAAGCCGCAGCCGGGCACCGGGCACTTGCAGGGCGCGAGCGGGCACGCGCTCTTGTGGTCGTCGAGCTTGTGGTAGGTGACCTGGCGGCCGCAGCCGTGGTGGTCGCACTTCATCCTGGCCGAGGAGACGAAGGCGTCCACAAAGGGGCAGCCGTGGAAGTCGCCGCCGTGGTCGCACCTCTGGCACTGCTTCCAGGGGAGCTTGGCGACGCAGCTGCCGCAAGCCAGGTGCCCGCCTTTGCACTAGACAGATCGAAGGAAATAAGAAAATACTAAAATCCATGCGTGCAGCTGCTGCTAGATTCGATTCAGTTCACGGGATGTTGAGTAGCCAAACCTAAGAAATTGCTCTACTGCACCAACCTGGAAGACGGGAGGCTTGAAGGGGGAGGAGCAGATGGGGCAGTCAAGCATATTGGCCTCAATCCTCACGGTGGCCTCCGTCCTCCTCGTGCCGTGTCCCGACAACTCCGCGATTGCGCCGCCACCACCTCCTCTTCCTTGGGCTCCTTCATTATGCACAACGATCTCTTGCTTCACCGGGACATTGAGATTGGGCAGCTCCAGCTCCATCTCCATCTCCATCTCCATGGCCGAACTAGCAGCCTGCGTTCGCCTCGACCGGCTGAAAGATAAGACTAGAGGAGGAAGGAAGGACGAGACTCTGAGAGAGAGAGACAGCAAGCGCACGGCACAGTAAAGGAGCAAGCAGCAGAGTTAATGTGACACCCAAAGTTGCAGCAGTCAAAGAGCAAAACGAACCACCATAAATTTGGTCTAGCCTGCTTGGTCCTTGGCAGGTCACAGGTGGGGAAGATAAGGTGAACAGACCAAAGTGTTTTCAAGCCGAAGCTCTATAAGGCTGGTCATAGTGGGAGTAACATAAGTAGTAACATAGATGCCACATAAGCAAAAGTGATGATGTGTCAAGTAGTTAATGAGGAGAGAGACAAATAGAGTAACATAATATGTTACCATCACCTAACGGTTCCCAATGCTAAATGAGTCTATGAAGTAATAAATGAAGTAATGCATGACACTACATATATGTTACTACCCACTATAGAGGTAGTAACATAGCCTAGTAACATATACATGTTACTAGTCTAAGTTACTCCCCACTATGACCAGCCTAATCCCTCTGTGTAATAATAGCACGCGTAGTTTTTTTTTTATTAAAAATCAAACTTTGTAAATTTAGTTGTCAGAGATAATTATTTATATCTGTAATACCAAATGTAAAGTATAAAACTGCATCTTATAATAAATCTAATCATATAATCTTGGCGTTCTAGGTGTAAATGTTTTTTTCTCCATAAATTTGGACAAAGTTTATGAGATTTGACATTTCAAAAAAAAAAACACAGCATTAAGAAATAGAGAGGGTATTATAGTTTCTCTGCTCGTAGTATTAATTAGATATACTCCGCACGTTGTTGCGAGATAGTTTGCAACACATTTCAATGAGATTTCTTGTATGAAACATGAATATTTTTATGTTTGGTTTTTGTATAGTTGCATAATATTTATTAAACATAAATAACACAATGTAATGGAAATTCCCATGCATATTTGCATGTTGAGGTGAGTCTTTTCCCATGCATGTTGCATGATGCGGCATGCTTGCATGTTTAGAGAAATATGTTAGTGAGGGTGGACCTTTTTTTTCATGCATGTTGCATGATGAGGTGGCATACTTGTATGTTAAAAAAAATAGTTTAGTGTGGCTAGCTATTTAGATATAGAAGATAAACAGTAGAGAAACAAAAGACACGGTAGATCGATGAGGGTGCTGGGCGTACGACGATTTCCTGTAGGACCGATGTCCAACACTAGCAAACCACCGTGAGATGACGTCACCACTTGAACCACGAACGTAGGATCCTAGTGTCGTATGCCGGTCGGACACATATCATACCCAAAGCAATTTCGTTGATCGAAATGTAAACACTATTATTCTATGAAGAAAATAACACTAAATGAAAAAGAAGGTTTGGAACTAATTCAATAGGAATTTGATCATCCAATCTAACCTTAGGTTCTCACTACTTCATATAGTACTCCCTTTTAAGGAAAAAGACACATACATACAAAATGGTGAGGATACTTTCCAATAAGCAGGTCGAAAGAAATATAATGACGACGAGCGAGTGGCACAAGTACCACAAACCCAACACCCAGCAATAAAAACAGGAGAGTCCACCCCTAACAAACTACAAGCAAGACCATTAAAGAGGATTGAAGCCGAGTCCCCATGAGAACCCACTGGGATTCGAACACACCGAGCCAGCTACGGAAGGACCGTCTCACCGTAGCGATAGCCCCCTCACTTCGGGTCATGGACAACCACTACTGCAAGGGACAACAAGGACCACAGGGACCGTCTACAGGATAGGAGATAAACAAATGCAACCCACTTCACAAACTAGGAGGGTGTTTGGATCACTAGAGACTAGAGACTAGTAGTAGTCATCTTTAGTCAGTAAACCTCCAAACACCCCTGACTAATGGGTGACTAAAACTAGTTTAGTCCCTAGTCACCCCACCCCCAACTTTTACTGACTAGAGACTAGTAGTAGTCACCTTTAGTCAGTAAACCTCCAAACACCCCTGACTTTTACTGACTAAAGTCCCCCCCTCTCTCCTTTAATTGGTGTTGCACAAGGGACATTTAATACTGAGACATTTAATGCTGACTAGTAGTAGTTACCTCCAAACAGGGCCTGACTAAAAACTTCTAGTCTGACTACTACTAGTCACATGACTAGAGAGTATCCAAACACCCTCTAGGACATGATACTCTAGGGGGAGGCAATCCCGACGTCGTAGGCCATCTGCCACCAAGAGGGACCGAGATTCCGCGACGATGCCATCAGAAGGGTGAAGGCTCCGGGCGCCACCGCCATCGGGCCCAAGACTCAGGGTGTCTCGAAGGCTGACCTGCAAAACCAGACACCGCATTTGTCAACAGACCGGGGAGGGGGGGGGGCAGTCAACGAACACCGATGCGAAAGCCGACCATCCAAAGTTTGTTGCATACATGCATATTTAAACAAACCAGATGAATCTCATTAAAACTTTGTTATTTTTACATAAAACCTTATAATTTTTGACATATTTGACCTAGCCCAGACTCTAAACCTAGACAAAATAACCGCCAGCACGCGTTCCCCATGTCCGGCAGGCCATGGGCCCCGGGAACTGAGGCTCCACCTTTGCAGCCTGCAAGCAGCTACTTAGCCGACGTTAACGAGCCCGCCAAGCTTGGGTTCAACGGGAGCGAAGGAGCGATGGCCTTCCTCGAACCCGAGCGTCGGCGAACTCTCATGCTCTACTCTTCCTCGTTATCGCCGGTGCCTGTGGATGTGCCAGTTTCGTGGTCGTGGCCGCAGGGCACATGCATGGCGGAGCTGGTGACGTTGTCCTCGTCCTCGCTCTTGCCGTAGACTTCATTTGTCGCCTCGTCGATCTCCTTGAAGGCGGCTTCTAGCTCTTCCTGATGGAGGCGATACCGCCAGCGGTAGTGGCGGATTTCGTGGGCGGTACGATAGGAGTCGACCAGGTCCAGGTCCAGCGCGATGGTCATGCTAGCGGCGTCGGCGCGCCGCTGCTTATCGAGGAGGCAACAGATGTACTCCCGGTCGGCCTTCATCTGCCGGAACGTGGCCTCCCGCTCAGCCAAGCCGACGTTAACGAGCCCGCCAAGCTTGGGTTCAACGGGAGCGAAGGAGCGATGGCCTTCCTCGAACCCGAGCGTCGGCGAACTCTCATGCTCTACTCTTCCTCGTTATCGCCGGTGCCTGTGGATGTGCCAGTTTCGTGGTCGTGGCCGCAGGGCACATGCATGGCGGAGCTGGTGACGTTGTCCTCGTCCTCGCTCTTGCCGTAGACTTCATCTGTCGCCTCGTCGATCTCCTTGAAGGCGGCTTCTAGCTCTTCCTGATGGAGGCGATACCGCCAGCGGTAGTGGCGGATTTCGTGGGCGGTACGATAGGAGTCGACCAGGTCCAGGTCCAGCGCGATGGTCATGCTAGCGGCGTCGGCGCGCCGCTGCTTATCGAGGAGGCAACAGATGTACTCCCGGTCGGCCTTCATCTGCCGGAACGTGGCCTCCCGCTCAGCCAAGCCAACATCTTGTCGTTGTAGTGAGCACGAGCCTCGTCCATGGTACTGCCGGCATGGACCGGCGAGGAGAACGGTGCCGGCACGTCGTCGGCCGTGTCTTTCATTGGGACGTCCGCCTTCGGCTACCTGTCGGCCTGCCAGCCGGCAACAATGGCGTCGATTTTCGTCTTCCACTCGGACGAGAGGTTGTCCCTAATGGCTTTGGAGCTCAAAAAGGCCATGGCAAGTGTGGTGTGAAGAAAAGAAATGGAGCAAAGGAGGATGAATGCGGCTATGTCCGACGCTCGAGTTTAAATGGCCGGCGGATAGTGCACCAGATAATTCAAGAACGAAACGTGTAATTTTGTCACCACCTCCTCTTCTCCAGAGCATTTTTATGGTACCCTGTACTGTTATAGAGGGAAGGGAGCAGTATACCATATCATCCACCCTTGATTTTGTGAGGGTACTCTAGTCATAATTTTATTTTACAAAATAACGTCAGCCCATTAAGAATCGGCTGGTCTGTTCGTTGCCCTGCCCTGAGCCGTAGCCGAACTCGATGCCGCGTCCCTATTTAACGGTGCACTCCCGCCACCGCCGATGGGCTCTTCTCGCCGTCGTCTGACCATGTCCTCGCACCTCCAGGTTCCAGCCGCGCCTCCCGCTGGGGTGTGCATCGCCCTCACACACACGTCCACGTCTACAAGATCGCAGACTTTCCTACCTTCCATGGTGGTTCATCACTTAACTCTTGGTGGGTGGAGATGATGTGTTTTGGTTGATCTATAGAGCCCGCCGATTGGTTTGCTTTTGAAAGATGCACTGCATCTAATTTCCTTAGCTGCCGCTGAAGAAGAGGAGCTTGTCAGGCTCGCACAACTGTGCCATACTGCTGACCGCCCAGAAGGGGATGCGGAAGAAAACAAGATGCAGCGGTTTCCAACGGAAGAGGAAGGGGAGGGGGCTCGTCGAGGAAGACGACGCGGCTGTGTGTGGCACCTCGAGCATAGCTGGCGCTTGGCGGCGTAGTAACGTCGATCCACGGGAACAGTCCATAATGGAGATGCGCCGAAGCGGCTGCCGGAACCAGAGACGAGAGGCGCGTGCGGGAAAAGGGCACTAACTTTTTTCCACTCCCTAAATTACCCTCGCAACACGTATACTGCTGCTCGTGGACCTGCCAGTTCCACCGCTACTGTTGACGATGGGACTGGCCCAAATTAAGCAGTATAGATCCATCACAACCCTCGAATTTTTAGAATAGACGGCCCATATTAATGTCAGGGTACTGTAAAAGAGCTCCTTCTCCAAGGCCGAACTAGCAGCCTGCGTCCGCCTCTCTCTCTCTCTCGTCTCTCTAGTGAACGGCTGGAAAAAAGGCAGCAAGCCCACGGCACAGTAAACGAAGCAAGCAGCAGAGTCAATGTGTACTCGATTGATTGATGAACATCAGTCGTTGGTCAAGGGCCGAGGGTCAAAATGTGGCGTGCGCCGCTGGTCGTGCCTGCCACCACATGACGGTTCCCGACGCGCGACGGTACATGCCATAGGTCCTCCGAGCCTAGCTGCACCGTGCAGCCATAGCCTCGTGGGTGCAGCCAAATCCCCTCTCGTCCTCCGAATGTCCACAGCAAAATGAACCATCATATAGTATTTGGTGTACTCCTATGCTTGGCAGTTGGGAAAAGAGATTATGTTTTCCTAAAAATCAGACGTCTATTTTTCAATGCGTTAGAGCATCTCTAGTGGCTTGTCTCAATTTGGTGGTCTATATCTTTTTTTTTTTAAAGATCCAGGGATTCCTGGCTTTTCATTGATTTAGCAGAGAGCAATGGAGAAAACAAACAGGGAGGGGGGTGACCTGTAGGTCAAGGAGTGAAGAGAAAAGAAATCGGAGAGAAAGAGAAAAAAAACTAGGGTTCTCAAGTGTTCAAAATATAAGACGCTCTAACCATTTTTAGAATCGAATCCATAGACACATTTTAGTGTTTTTGTTCACTTATTTCAATATGTGTGTAGTCTTTTTCTTTGTTTTTTTTTTGCGAAAATCAATGTGTAGTCCATATTAAAATATTCAAAAATATCTTATATTCGTGAACGGAGTAGTAGTATGTAACTATCACACAAGGCATATAACTTTTTGTTTAATGGGACATAATGCATAGAACCTGGTGTGAGAAGTATGCAACACTCTGTTAATAATTAAACATATAGGCAGCGTACTTCACTTGTTACCCAAAGGATCTTGCATCCAACAGTCAACAAATACATCTTTCACTGTCGGAAACTACTTCAACTGCTGATCTAATGTTGAAGTAACTGCTCCATAATCACCAAAATCCATCATCTCTTAAGCTAAAGTAAACCAAATTAAACCCACATTACTAAGATCACTAGAAGACTAAACTTGTGGAATCATTTAGGAGGAGGTCTTGTCAATCCGGATGCGGAGCGAAACCGTCTTGAACCTGGACGGCCCAACAACAGCAAGCACCTTGGGCGGCACCGTCAAGAAGGTCAGCTCCTCCACGGCAAGGACGTCGGCCTCCTTGCTGCTCGTCACCTCGATTTCGGCTCTGACCGTATCGACCCTGCGGTTGACCGCCGACAACGGCCCGTTCACCCACACATTGGCCGTGTAGTGTGGCAGTGGGGAGGCCCCGGCCCTGATGCAAACGACCGACAAAGCGATAGGTGCGCTCGGACCAAGAGCGCCGCCGACCACAAGAAACACGCGATCGTCCTCCTCCGCGAACAACAGGCTCCGCGGCTCCGACACCGGCACCTGCAGTTGGAAAACCTTGCCATACTGGATCGTTTGCACATGGATGGGGTGGACGGCGGTGAGGTGGTGCGGGAGCGTCCGTGGCGGGCCTTCAAAGCCGCAGCCGGGGACGGGGCAGTTGCAGGGCGCGAATGGGCACGCGTCCTGGTGGTCTTGGAGCTTGTGGTAGGTGATGAAGAGCCCGAAGCCGCCGCCGCCGCCGCGCTCGCACTTTTGACACTGCCGCTCATTACCGGGGCGCTCACCGCGGCAGTCGCCGCAGGCCAGATGCCCGCCGACGCACTGCACAGATTAATCGAGCAACACCGCGTCAAGAAACCGGCGCATTCCTCGGTCAAGTGAACGGAAGAATCGACGGGGACGGGATATGGTCGAACCTGGTGGACGGGCGGCCTCAAGGGGCGGGAGCAGAAGTGGCAGTCGAGCACCGTGAGGTCCAGATGGACCTCCTTGGTCGGGGCCTTTACCGCGGGCACCATCTCGCCGGCCTCGTGCACGAGCACGACCGTCTCTTGGCACTCTTGCTTCACCGGAGCCGGGCTGGCCAGCACCAGCTCCAGCCTCTGCTTCTTGGCGCTCTGGTCGCCGCCCGTCTCCATCGCCGACGGCGAGCCCCTGACCCTTTCCACCGAACTACCACTAGCAGCCTGCATGCTCAACCACGCTGCCTGTCTAAGTGTGAAATGCTCGGCTCGCGAGGTAGAAGAGAAGACTGGGGGAAAAGCAGCAAGCGCGGCGGGTGAATTAACAATGCCCCGGTTAACAGGCCGATTGATTTGACAGTGGTAAAAAAAAGGATGCCCGCGGCGTGCTTGACGTTGCAGCAAGCCAAAGCCGTAGCCCTACAGTGACCGCAGTATCGCTCCAAATTTGGCACAAAACACAAAAAAGATAAATAAACCAGGACGTAGGTACTAAGTACTCCCTCCTTTTCGATTTATAGTGCTTATCTCGAAATTTTAGTTTTTTCATTTTATAAGGCTCAATTTGATTGTTACCCATCATATATACAGATTTCAAGGTGCATTAAATCATTGCATGCAAGTATTAAGAAAAACCCAATTTATATTTCACATCTAGATGTGAAATAGTTATCTCACATCTAACTGCTCAACCACATGATGTAAAACGTCAAGATTTGTGCGCTCTTTTGTCGTGTCGCTCCTTGTTGTCGCTACCTCGCTCGATCATGCTCTGGGAAACATGTTGGGCTGTGTTCGGGTTAAGTTGCCCAGTGATGGGCTTTAGCTGGGCTATCAGTTGTCCTTTTAAATGTTTTATGGGCTGTGATTTTTTTTGGTGATCGGGGGTGAAAAGAGGAGCAGTTGGACATGCCCCTGTGCACGGCCACTCATTTTTTTTGCTTGTTTTGGAGTGTGTTGTCTGAGGGGCTGAGCTTCTTTTTTTTTTTTTGAAGGGGCTGAGCTGACAGGACCGCATTTTGTCTCGCTATTTTGGCTGGCGCGGGCCTCATGTACTCTACGACAGGCAGTTTTTTTTTTCTTTTCTTTTGAGACAAGCTACTCTAGGCTGTTGTGCTCGACTCTGATGGGTTATGGTCTTTTTTTCATGTCTTTTTATAGACCATAGTCTTTTTCTGTTGCTTCTATATGGGCCATTGCGTTCCTTTTTTTATTGTTTTAGCTGTTTTTTTGTTTATTATTTGTTTTAAATTATGAACTATTTTATATTCATGATTTTTGGTCTTTTATTTATATTTTCAAGTTTCTTTTCTTTTATGAAAATTTCACTTAGACATCTATTTGCTATGTCATGCAAATCTTGATCGACGGTTGTTCCCTCGCATGGGTTTTGTGTCACGCCGTGTGTGGTGACTACTTGTCGGCCTTGCTCATGTGTGTGTCTTTTGTTAGGCCGTTCTCATGGCGCTATCTGGGGCCGTTTCAGATTGGTTTCGTTAATTCTCATCTAGATAAGAATTAACAATGTCTCATCTAACTTATTTATCATTAGCTATAATTGCTTCTAAGTCGTGCTGGTTGTCGTTGTGTCGTGTTTCCTGTTCGTCCCTCATGAAGCTGTGAGGCCGATATGACTTTTTTAGTGGGCCATTTTTATGTTTGTGTATTGGGTTTTTTTGTGGAGGGGGGAAACCGTTTTAGCTGTTTCTGAATAACTTCCTCCAAAAGGATTTCTGCTTGCTCGGTGAATGTCTTGCTAGAAGATATAATTTTCCAAAGTTGAGTTTTAGTATCTTTTATATATTTACATAACTCATCCAAAAATTTATTTACCTGTTTGACTTCGAACGAATCAAGATATCCTCTTATTTCGGTATAAATAGTAGCTATCTACTCTTCCCTTGCCACATGTCTTTTTGTTCCCTGTTTTTAATTTTGGTTTGGTTGTGTAGTTAAAGGAGAGATTAATTAACTTGATCTATTTTCTTTTGATTTTGTAATCTCACATAGATGAGATTTAGTGATGTCTCATTCTAGGTCTATAGCCTTCCAACTTTAATGTTCGCACAAACTCGATTATGCGCACATGTGTTAGCTCATTCTCTTTTGCCGCGCTTCCTCTTGTCCAGTTTTTTCGTGTCGTGTCGGCTTTTTATCATGTTTCTTTTCACGTGGGACCATATATGCCATAATTTGGGGAGCACATTCCATTTCTTTTTCTTCGTTCATTTTCGCTATGTGTTTTTTTGTCCTGGAGGAGAATTTGTAGAGTCCACCCTTGACTCACAAATGAACTCGTAGTTGATCTAGTTGTAAGTTCACCCTCGACTCATAACTGGAGATGTGTTATGTTTTTCATTCTAGTTGCTAGTCCACGTTCGACTCGCATCTGGCCTTGTAGTTTGTTATTGTCCTATTTGCATGTACACTCTTGACTAACTAGGCCCGTAGTTTGTTTCAGCCAAGTTGCAAGTGCATCCTAGACTCGCAATTGGGCTCGTAGTTGCATAGTTATCGCCAGTTGTCAGTCCACTCTCGACTCACAACTGGGCCCATAGTTTTGTTGTCATCTCAGCTGCAAGTCCACCCTCAACCCGTGACGCGTGTCACAATTTTGCGTAGTTGTCCCATTTGTAAGTTCACCCTCGAATCGCCACTCATATCGTAGTATTATGTAGTTGTCCCAGTTGCAATTCCATCTTTGACTCGTAATTAGGCACATAGTTTGTGTCATCTCAGTTTGCAAGTCCACTCTTGACTCGCAACTCGGCCCGTGCTTTGTTTTCATCCTAGTTGAATGTTCACCCTTGACTCGCAACTAGGCCCACAGTTTGTGTCATCACACTTGCAAGTCGACCCTTGACTCACAACTAGGCTCGTATTTTTTTAGTTGTCCCAGTTGAAAGTTCACTGTCAACTCGCAAAACGGGCTCGTAGTTGTCCCAGTTGCAAGCCAACCCTCGACTCGCAACTAGACCCTGTGTTTTTTTCATCACGCATACATGTCCACCCTTGACTTGCATCCGGGTCCATAATTTTTTACCTCTCGGTTGCAAGTTGACCCTTGACTCGCGGCTGGGGTTGGTAGGTGCCCCAATTGCAAGCCCACCCTCGACTCGCAAATGGGATCGTATTTGCCTAGTTGCAAGTCCATGCTCAACTCGCAACTGCTATGTGTTTTGTTTTCATCCCAGTTGCAAGTCCACACTCGACTCGCACCTGGGATTGTAGTTTGTTATTGTCTCAGTTGTCCAACATCAACTCGCAAATGGTATCGTAGTGTGAGTTTGCCCTTGACTAGCAACTAGGCCCGTAGGGTGTTTCATCTCAGTTCCAAATCCATCATTGACTCGCAACTGGTTTGTAGTTTCATAGCGGTTCCAGTTGCAGGTCCACCATTGACTTGCAACTGGGCCCATAGTTTTGTTGTTGTTTCAGTTGCAAGTCCAACCTCTCGACTTGCAACTCGTATCGTAGTTTTGTGTAGTTTTCCCTGTTGCACCCTCGACTTGTAACTCGTATTCAAGTTTGTGTAGTTGTCTTAGTTGCAAGTCAACCCTCAACTCGCAACTATGCCGGTAGTATGTTTCATCCCACTTGTAAGCCCACCATTGACTCGCAACCCGATATGTGTTTTATATTTCATCCCAGTTGCAGGTTCACTGTTAACTCCAACTGGGCTCGTAGTTTTTTACATCCTAGTTGCAAGTCAAGGCTTGAGTTGCAACGGGGCTCTTAGTTTTATAGTTCTTCCAGTTGCCTGTCCACCCTTAACTCGCAATTGGGTCCGTAGTTGTCCCAATTGCAAGCCCATCATCTACTCGCAACTGGAGCATGTGTTATTTCGACCATAGTTTGCAAGTCCACTCTTGACTCGCAGCTGGGCTTGTAGTTTGTTTAGTCACAGTTGCATGTCGACTCTTGACTCGTAACTAGTCTTGTAGTTTCATAGTTGTCTTAGTTGCAGGTCCATCCTTGACACGCAATTAGGCACATACTTTGTCTCATCTCAGTTGCATGTCCACCCTTGACTCCCAACTTGGTACATGCTTTGTTTTTCATCCTAGTTGAAAATGTTCACCCTTGACTAGCAACTGGTCCCGTAGTTTGTTTAGTCGCAGTTGCAAGTCGATTCTTGACTCGCAACTAGGCTCACAGTTTTGTAGTTGTCCCAGTTGAAAGTTCACTGTCAACTCGCAAACTGGGCTTGTAGTTATCATAGTTGCAAGTCCAATGTTGAATCTCGCAATTGGTAGGTTCCCCAGTTGCAAGTGCACCATCTACTCGCAATTGGGCTTGTAGTAGTGTAGTTGCCCACTCGCAACTGGGGCTTGTAGTTGTATAGTTGCCCCAGTTGCATGTCCATCCTCGACTCGCAACTCAGGCTTTGTCGTTGTAATTGTCCAAGTTGCAAGTCCAGCATTGACTCACAACTGGGTTATTTGTACTTTTGTAGTCGCCCAACTAGAAAATCTACTATCCAGTCGCAACTAGGGGTCGTAGTTTTTGTAATCACCCAGTTGCAAGACCACCATCGAATCGCAAATCGGTAACCGCCCTAATTGCAAGTCCACCATCGACTCGCAACTCGAGGGATGTTTTTTCTTCTTGCAAATCGACCCTCGACTCGCAACTAGGAGGGGGGTTTCCGTGTACTTTTGCAGTCGCCCCAGTTGCAAGTCTACCATCGACTCGCAACTCGGGACCCGTAGATTGCATTCGGCCCAGTCGCAACTCGGGTTGTAGTTCTTTTTGTGTTTCTTGCTAGTTGCAAGCAACCCCTTGACTTGCAGCTGTGGTTCTTTTGTCTAGTTTTGTATTCGCCATAGTTGCAAGTCCATCATCGATTCGCAACTTGCCCCATAGTTTCTAATTCCCCAGTTGCAAGTCCACCTTT
>LR880968.1:11305968-11317077 GCA_904067115.1 Aegilops sharonensis | reverse complement strand
TAGTTCTTTGTGTTTTTGTGGCAATTGCAAGCAACCCCCTAGACTTGCAACTGTGGTTCTTTGTCTAGTTTTTGTATTCGTCCAGTAGCAAGTCCACCATCGACTCACAGCTCGAGGGTTGTTTTTGTTCTTTTTGTCTTATGCCACATGCAAATCGCCCCTCGACTCGCTCGCAACTAGCTGGCTTTTCAGTGTACTTTTGTAGTCGGCTCAGTTGTAAGTTTACCATCGACTCGCAACTCGGGGCCGTAGTTTTGTTATCGCCCCAGTTGCAAGTCCACCATCGGCTCCCAAATCGGTACCCTCCGTAGTTGCAAGTCCACCATCGACTCGCAACTCGAGGGCTATTTTTTGTTCCTAGTCTTTGCCACATGCAAATCGACCCTCGAGTCGCAACTAGGGGGTCCGTGTACTTTTGTAGTCGCCCCGGTTGCAAGTTTACCATCGAGTCACAACTTGGGGCCCGTAGATTTTCATTCAGCCCTGTTGCAAGTCCACCATCGACTCGCAACTCGTGTCGTAGTTCTTTTTGTTCTTTTTGTCTCATGCCACTTGCAAATGGCCCATCGACTCGCAACTAGCGAGTTTTTCCGTGTACTTATGTAGTTTGCCCAATTGCAACTCCCCCCAGTTGCAAGTGGGGCCGTAGTTTTTTAATCGCCCCACTTGCAAATCGCCTCTCGACTCGCAACTCGAAACCATAGTTTTTGTAATCACCTCAGTTGCAAGTCCACCATCGACTCGCAACTCGGTACCCGCACTAGTTGCAATACCTCCACCGACTCGCGAATCTGTACCCGCCTTAGTTGCAAGTCCACCATCGACTCGCAACTTGATACCCGTCCTAGTTGCAAGTCTACCTTTGACTCCCAACCTGGAAGCTTGTTTAGGTATATTTGCCCCAGTTGCAAGCCAACCATGACTCACAATTGGGGCCTTTTTTCATAGTTGTAGGTTACCCAGTTGCAAGTGCATGCTCGACTCGCAACTGGGGATTGTAGTAGTGTAGTTGCCCCAGTTGCGTATCCACCCTTGACTCGCAATTATGGCTTTTTTATAGTTGTAGCTGCTCTAGTTGCAAGTCCACCCTTGACTCCCAACTCGGGCTTTTGTAGTTGTAGTTTCCCTAGTTACAAGTCCAGTGTTGAATCACAGCTAGGGCATTCTATTTCTAGTTGCTCCAGTTGCAAGTCCAGCCTTGACTCGCAACTTGGGCTTTTGTAGTTGTAATTGTTCTAGTTGCAAGTCCACCCTTCACTCGCAACTAGGGGATTTTTTGAAGTTGTTGCCCCAATTGCAAGTCTACCCTTGACTCGCAACTGGGTCTTGTAGTAGTGTAGTTGCCCCAGTTACATGGGGACCCTAGACTCACAAGTGGCGCTTCAGGTTGAAATGGCACCAATTGCTAGTAAACCCTTGACTCACAACAGGGCCTTTGTAGTTGTATATAGGCGCCCAAGTTGCAAGTCCACAATCAACTTGCAACTAGCCTTCGTAGTTGCCCAAATTGCAAGTGCACCATTAAATCAGAACTGGGCTTCTAGTAGTGTAGGTGCCCCAGTTGCATGTCCATCATTGACTCGCAACAGGGCCTTTGTAGGGAGTCCCAATAGCTAGTCCAACCCTGACTAGCAATCGAGCCTGTAATGGCAGTTGTCCTAGTTGCAAATCCACATCAACTCGCAACTGGGCCTGCAGCTATTTTTTTGCCGTCCCGGTCACAACTTCAACCCCCAACTTTGTCCCACTTTGTTTTTTCATCCCAATTGTAGCTCAACACTTTTTGTTTTGTTATGTGTTTTTGTGGGCCCTACCCATTTTTTCAAAATGTCCCACTTTGCAAGCCCATCTTCAACCCAAATTTTTTATCGAAAGAAATACAACCGAGTCTGGGGGACCAACTTTTAAAGTGTTATGTTTTTCAAAGAAAGGCCATCAATTTACATGTGTTTGAATCCCTGACACGTTGATTTTGTTTCTTAACCTCTTTTTCGAAATGTCATTGTGGTATACAAAATGGGAAACACCATTTTTTGAGTCACGTCTTTTTGTATAACCGTTTTTTTTTAAACATCTTAACATTTTTTAGGAACATATAAGGCTAGTTGGAGGGCAGAGACGTCGCGAAATGTCCCAGGGCGATGACCATGGAGGTATGCATTTTTTGATGCTTCCGGTTGGGGGAAAGCTTGCTACCGGTTTTGTGTGTTTATATAATAAAATGCTACACTCATGGGAACATAAGTTTAGTGTGTTTAAATAATGGTAACTACTAACTCGTCTACTTGTTTTTTATGCTTGTTGGCCACATGTTTTACAATTCGTGATTGTTGGGAGTTGTAATAGGTTTAAATTTTGTTTCGAGCTACCTATACGTAGAAGTATTTTTTGCCACCATTTCTGAAGTTCTGAATATTTGTTTGTTTAACAATGCCATCTTTATTTGTGGATTTAGACGGCATGAACCATTACTACTGATGCTATGTACCCAGTTCTTTTGATCAACATTTTTGTTACCTACGTCACAAATAGGTTATTTTGGTTTAGATTTTCATTTGATACACGACTCGTCAAGATCGGGTTAATTTAGGCAGTAAGCAGTCTTAATGTTTGTACCAATTTTTTGCAGAACCACTACATTTGAACTAACCGGGATAAGTAACTCTGGTCATTCTTCACTTTTGATGGAGTCGTAACAGTGGCAATCATGCATTTGAGCCATACAAGCGTATAGAGTAAACCTGTTCAAAACTTATAGGTTTTTATGACTAGTACAATAGTAGAGAGCCGACGAAGTCTTTGTTTGAGAGTTTTGAATTTGATGATAGTCCAGCTTTTGTTTATCACTTTCATATCATGTGCTCAGATTTTAACTTGCTTTTTTGTTTGGTCAACTCCTATAATACAATTTATTTTTTTCTATGTCATGCATCATTCTCGACAATGATTGTTTACAACTATATTTTTGTTCTGTTAAATGGGACAACCGCTTTCACTCTAGCGCTACATTTTGTTCATTTTGTTAAATGGGACATTTTTCTTCAAGACGTTGACTATGAAGGAAAACATGTGAATGTCAATCTAACTGATAACTTGCTGTTTGAGGGATTGAAAACACTGGTAATAATTTTCGATGTGTTCTTATTCCCACAGTAAAAATTAAGAGTACTTTTTTTCTTATAACCCACCTTTTTCTTTCTTTCTTTTTCAACTTGCTGTAGTTCACTAGGAGTAATAAGAGAAAAGAAGGAAGAAGGGCCATTCAGAAGCGNCTATGTACCCAGTTCTTTTGATCAACATTTTTGTTACCTACGTCACAAATAGGTTATTTTGGTTTAGATTTTCATTTGATACACGACTCGTCAAGATCGGGTTAATTTAGGCAGTAAGCAGTCTTAATGTTTGTACCAATTTTTTGCAGAACCACTACATTTGAACTAACCGGGATAAGTAACTCTGGTCATTCTTCACTTTTGATGGAGTCGTAACAGTGGCAATCATGCATTTGAGCCATACAAGCGTATAGAGTAAACCTGTTCAAAACTTATAGGTTTTTATGACTAGTACAATAGTAGAGAGCCGACGAAGTCTTTGTTTGAGAGTTTTGAATTTGATGATAGTCCAGCTTTTGTTTATCACTTTCATATCATGTGCTCAGATTTTAACTTGCTTTTTTGTTTGGTCAACTCCTATAATTCAATTTATTTTTTTCTATGTCATGCATCATTCTCGACAATGATTGTTTACAACTATATTTTTGTTCTGTTAAATGGGACAACCGCTTTCACTCTAGCGCTACATTTTGTTCATTTTGTTAAATGGGACATTTTTCTTCAAGACGTTGACTATGAAGGAAAACATGTGAATCTCAATCTAACTGATAACTTGCTGTTTGAGGGATTGAAAACACTGGTAATAATTTTCGATGTGTTCTTATTCCCACAGTAAAAATTAAGAGTACTTTTTTTCTTATAACCCACCTTTTTCTTTCTTTCTTTTTCAACTTGCTGTAGTTCACTAGGAGTAATAAGAGAAAAGAAGGAAGAAGGGCCATTCAGAAGCGAACAAAGAAGGTACCTTCTCCTGTACTAATTTTCTGGTTTTTCAGTCACAAAACTATAAACATTTGTTTTTTTTTGTTTTTTGCACCCGCTTTTTTTTCTCATTGTTTTTCTTTTCATTAATCATTTTCACTGTTTTTTTTTGTTGCACTGCAGAGATCAAGAGTCCAGACAGAAACAAGCAAAGACAGACCGAATCAAACACGACCAACAAAAAACAAATAAAACTAGTCAGGCCCAGCAACAACTACAAGGCCCAGCAGCAACGACAAGAGTTTATCTTGATAAGGAAGGTGTCCACGAGACGACGTTGCTGGACAAGACAACAGCGTGCTGTTTCTCCAAAAAAAAAAGACAGCAACGTGTTGGGCTGAACAAAAAAGACAAAAAACAGGAAAAAACGTCTATAAGTAATCTACAAATAGTTGTGATGTCATCTTAGATGTGAGCTATTATCTCACATCTAGATGAAATATAGACAGACCCTAAGAGAAAATTGATCAATGCATGTAATTTATGCATGCATGCATTGCAATTAATGCATTGGTAAACATACTTTTTGAGGAAAATAAGAGCATTAACTGGGTGCTTTTGCAAACTACAAAAAGTACTCCACCACTCACCATCTACCTTGGTTGATGAGATTTTTGAATTGAGCCTTATAAACCGGAAAGAAGGGAGTAGTACGAGCTACGGCTGCAAATTGATGTCAAGACCGCAGGGCAAATTCATCCTTTTTATTGTCATGACATCTGGGAGGTAGTATTTTACAACCATGGCAAATTTTCTTTCCATATTTCATAGAAAAAATTCTATTGACAATGCCAAATTATTTTATTGCCATGTCAAATTCATCATGGCAAAAAGTAGTGTAGTAAAATTTCTCCATGGCAAATTGATCCTTTCTATTACCATGGAAAGTTCATGGCATTTTTAGTGTATGGTGCATGGCAAATTTTTGAATCAATTTCATTTTTATTTAAACGTTGGCAAAAAGAAATATTTGTGTGTGTTATTTTTTCATATATGGAAAATTTCCCATACAAACACATGGAAATTTAAATTAAAATACCATGGCATTTTTTATTATTGAGTCTGCCATGGCAATATTTCAATCAGACCTCTACTTTTCATTTTTCTTCATTCTATATTTTTTACATTGTAATTTTTGCCATGTCATTTTGTTGAACGCAATTTTTTTCATGGCAATTCTAGGAATTTGCCATGTGATCTTAATCAGTGTTGTTGTTAGAACATTTCTTTTTCTATGTTTTGGCTTTTTTTTTTTGGCTGGCCACATAAAAACATTCCCTAGTGAATTTGGGCTCAATTTTTGTCTAATTTTTTTCTTTATGTAACTAGCCAGAAAACTGGGTAGTATAAACCAGTGCTCAAACTCTCCATTTCTCTCGTAGCTATTCAAAATGAGGTAAAGTTTTATTTGGAACTTCTTTTGCAATATAAATTCGCATTGATCAAAATATGTGTCATTGCAATTTCTGTTGGATTTTCATGCCATCTTTCATTGCAATTTCTGCTGAGTTCAACGGTTGGATTTGAATACTAACAGATTTTGTTTTCCTTCTTTTCGAATTACTTCTAGACCTTCAATGCAGGGCGTGCCGGTCACCGGCTGAAGTTGCAGGACGATGGTTTCCGAGGCGCGACGGGACATGGCATTGCCATAGCTGCACCGCGCAGCCATAGCCTCTCATGGGGGACTGTGTACGACTTTGACGCTGCGTTGAGTACGGTAGAATTGTTTATCCAACAGCAGAACCAGCTGGACTACCCCTAAAAAAACCTAAAAAAAAAAAAGCAGAACCAGCTGGACTATAAAGAAATTGTTGCAGCGCCAAACGTATAGTGGATAAACATCTCTAGCCTTGGATAGCTACTAAAGGAAATTACTATTATACTGCTAAAATAGTTACTAGGACTATCCTAAAAAAAGGTTAGGACTAAGACAAACTTGCTTGGACGGCCAGGATAGTGATGCCGACGGCTACTTTTTTTTGTACGCCAAAACATAAAATATGGTTGCTATGTTTCACAATCTTAGATCAAGTAATAAGTTAAGCTTAGTTGGCCAAAGCATTAGTTCAGCTTCACTGCCTATTGCAATATGACCAAAGTTCACCGTACTATCAAACTTAGGCTAGTCACAATGGGAGTGGGAGTAACTTAGGTATGTGGCAAGTATTTTTGCTTAGTATGTGGCAAGTATTTAATGCGAGGTGGTAACATAATATGTTACTGTAACATAGCGCTTCCCAAGACAAGATGAGTCTACAAGCTAATAAATGAAGCCATATATGACACTACTCCCTCTCTCTCAGTTTACAAGGCGTGTGCGTACCCCTAAATCGTCAATTTGACCAACCTAATACAAGTAATATATTACAAAAAATATACCAATATAAACTTCAGATATTCTATTTTCAAAAGATATAATTTTTGTGTTATATAGTTTATATTAGAGTGATAAAATTGGCAATCTAGGTATACGCGTAGGACTTGTAAACTGAGACGGAGGAAGTACTATCATGTTACTTTGCATTATGAAGGTAGTAACTTAGACTAGTGTCATGCATATGACACTAGTCTAAAGTACTCCCCATTATGACCAGCCTTAGAAAAATTCCCGTATCACTTCGGTCAGTCGGATGTTTCCTTCATCCAGATGTCCCCGACATGATGAGGGCAAGCTGCACTGGGAAACAGCAAAATGAAGCACAATAAATGTGGCGTGGCGTGCTTGCTTGGCCCTTGGGCAGTAAAGAAGGCATTGGAGCAGTCGGGGAAAGAGATTCGGCAAACAGAGCAATTCTGTGAATTTACAGCCCAGTTCAAAGAACAAATAAACAACAGGTGAATAAAAAGTATGGAAGTTTATAAAACCTACAAGTATGGAAAAATACCTCAATTGTACAAGAACTTCACTGGAAAAAAAATGGTTGGAGTAGATGATCAGAATCGTGTGGAATTATAAGCTGTGTACAGTCATGAAATCATAAAAAAGCGTCCAGAACTTTGTTCAAGCGCGATAAATATCTTGTATTTCCAAAAGTTTGGTTTGTTGGCTGAAAATGTAAGCCCTATTAACCGAAAAAAGTTTCTCCGCTTCATATATAAAGTAACCATTATCGAGCTACCAATACAAACACACCAACACAACACACCCGAGACATGATACAAATACGCTGAAAGGGCCACACTACCCCATACAACTCCAAGCAAACCACTACTAGAAAAAAGCCTAGCAATAGCGCGCGTATTAGGTGTATCAGTAGCGTGGGGCCCCGTGTTACTGATACGGCGCTACAGCTAACATGTATCATTAGCACGTGTCTATCTAAAAAAAGAGTTAGGACTAAGACAAACTTGTTTGGACGGCCAGGATAGTGATGCCGACGGCTACTTTTTTTGTACGCCAAGACATAAAATATGGTTGCTATGTTTCACAATCTTAGATCAAGTAATAAGTTAAGCTTAGTTGGCCAAAGCATTAGTTTAGCTTTACTGCCTATGGCAACATGACCAAAGTTCACTGTACTATTTCAAACCTAAAAAATTCCCGTATCACTTTGGTTCAGTCGGATGTTTCCCGGTCATCCAGATGTCCCCGACACGATGACGGCAAGCTGCACTGGGAAACAGCAAAATGAAGCACAATAAATATGCCCTGGCGTCTTGCTTGGCCCTTGAGCAGGACTTCCTCCATTGTTTGTTAGTCTGCATATAAGATTTGGTCAAAGTAAAACTTTGTAAAATTTGATCAATTTAGTTGAAAAAAATACCAACATCTTCAATACTAAAGTTATATGGTATGAAAATCAATTTCATGATGCATCTAAAATATTAATTTCATATTCTGAATCTTTATATTTTTTCTATAAACTTAGTCAAAGATGATAAAATTTGACTTCGACAAGATTTTATATGTAGAATAAAAGGAAACAAAGGGAGTAAAAGCATTGGAGCAGTTGTGGAAAGAGATTCGGCGAACAGAGCAAATCTGTTGAAAGCACAAATAAACAACAGGAGAACAAAAGGCATGGTTGTACAGTAAAAATGCAAACACACAATGGAAGTTTATAAAACAAAATAAAGGGAGGCCGTTTCTATAAAACCCACAAGTATGCAGAAATGCCTCGATTGTACAACAACTGCACTGGGGAAAAAATGGTTGGAGTAGATGATCAGATTCGTGTGAAATTATAAGCTGTGTACAGACATGAAATCATAAAAGAGCATCCAGAACTTTGTTCAAGCGCGATAAATATCTTGTATTTCCAATATTTGGGTTGTTGGACTTTTTAGAGAAAAGGCTCGGCCAAGCCCGAGAAGGGCTTGGACCTAACCCGGCTTTGAATTAACAAAGCCATCAACCGGCCAGGATACAATCAACAATACAAGCTAAACCGAAAATAAAAACAGGGGATGCAACCCCAAACGGCAGGTACAAGGTAAGGAAGGTAAGCAAACGACTATGGAGCATGAAGCAGAAGCAACAACCACAAGGTCTCGCCCATCAGTGCACCTGTAGCAGAGGAATCGCCGACGCCCCAAGCACGACGCACAACAGGAAGCTACAGAAGGGCGAGGTCGCCACCGGAGACACGGCCGGAAGAGGAGCACCGCAACCACGGGACATAATCAGAGCTCTCCAAGGCCAGCTGCCCTCACCACCAACCCATCACAGTGGCAGGAGAGGTGACCATTGTCCCCTCTCACCCAGGCTCGAGGGCGCCGCACCGCCGGACTCACTGGAGCACTTGGGGAAGGAGCACACCGCCTAGACGAAACATCTGACCTGTCCGGAGCTGTGACGCAGTAGATCAGACTGGCCGCCACCAGGAACCAGACGAGCTCGCCACACACGCCCACCATCCCCATGCCCAAGTCGGCGCCTTCAAGAAGGTGACGACGCTGTGGCGCCGCCGCCGCTTTGCCATCAGGGCTAGGGTTTTCACCCTGGCGCAGGGGAAGGGGGGAGACAGGGGAAGATGAGCCTCGGCGCCGCCACCAAGGAGGGAACGGCGTCCAGGACGCCATCGACGCCGTGACCGCCACCGGCGGCCAAGGGTTTCCCCCAGCCAAGCTCCCTGCCGCCACCTCTGAACCAGCCACAGCATCAGTAGGCGCGCGCACGTCGGAGATCCAGGACGGCCGGAGGACATGCGTCGCCAACACAACACAACACGGCGGTTGTTGGATCAAAATGTAACCCACATTAACGGAAAAAAAGTTTTCCCGCTTTATATATAAAGTAACCATTATCGAGCTACCAATACAAAACACGCCAACACAACATACACCCGAGACATGATACAAATACTCTGAAACGGCCACACTACCCCATACAACTCCAAGCCAACAAATAGGTGAACAATACGCATCACTATGGAGTGCCGGGGCACACAACCGTGGACATGACATCACAATGAGATGAACCCTTGCCCGAGGTGGCAATTTCAAGAAGGGAACGACAACGCAGCGCCACCACCTCCCAATCCGAAGACCAGGGTTTCCCCAGAGGACCACAACGAACAATGAGTACCCATGACGAGGCCTATAAGAAGGGGACGACGCGGGAACACCATCCCACCAAGTTGACTAGTCAAAATGGTTTTCACTCCGACTAACACTCACTGTCACCAAATTGAGCTATGGCCTACCGCACCACCGCCACCGAACGTCACACCCTGGCCACCACGCCGCCCACACGACCGTAGTCGCCAAACAAGGGCTAAGCTGCATGCTCCGCCCCTAGTGCCACGGCTCCCACCACCAAGGTTGTCGCCCCGACATCCATGGCACCAACTCCATCCCTGCCACAGGCTCGTAACCTGGCTGTGTGCATCATGATGATGAAGAGGCCGGGGTGTTTCCCCTTTTTGAAAAAAAAATAGTCTTGTAACCAAAATGGTAGAAGAGACGGGCGGGAAGGCACCTCCTTCCACACCCCTGAACAGCTCCCAGGTCCATGCCTGGCGAGAGCTGGCCTGCACCGCCCCACCTTGCCCCACCCGGGCAAAGGCGAGCTCACTAGACCGGAGGCAAGGACGATGATGTCATGCCCCACCCCCACCCCCTGAGGACGGATCATCCCTCAATGGAGGATAGAGCTGGGAAAAGTCCAACCCTTCAATGCCGCCTGTACAAACCTGTACAAACACAACTTTGTAATTGAGTGGAGACCACCACACGAGCCGCTCACCAACAGACTAACGCTGGAGCATGCACTAGGACGCATACCGACCTGGAGCACCACCATGGGCTACCACCACGTCATCACAGCCCACATCCACGCAGGGACCCGGAGGGCCACCGCCGCCATCCAGCGCCGCACGTTGGCCACAAGTGGTCAAATCGGGACGGTTCTGACCAAACCAGCGCCCATCACGCACACTGCAGTGGATCTGACGCGCCTCCTAGCCGAAGAACAGAAGAGGGATAGGCCGACACACATTTTTCACTCCATTGTGTGAATTTTTCTATCAGACATATGATCATCGTCGTGGATTGTTCATTGCATTCATTTTTAAGTAATCACTTATAACATTATAGATGTATCATTCTTCAACCTAGAGTATTAACTCTCTACTGGAAACTCCAATGCAATACATCAAAACAGACACCACCAAACGTCCGCAGGCATGTTCTGACGTGTCCCTGATAGTGGAGCAGAAGACAGACATCTAACTGTATCCACCAAATGTCCGCTCTTTTTCAAATGAAGAGAGAATAGAAAAAGGAGAAAGAGAAAAGATGGGTTTGGTGCGGTTTGAGACTGAGTTGATGTGTCTGGACTCCCACAAACCATTTCTATGTTTGGTTCCGGTTTATGGAATTTCAAACGTCCGTATAAGTTCATAGAACATTTGGTGGATATCATTGGATGGTAAAGTGTCCAGACATGCTGGTTCAGATATTTGGGGATGATTTGAAGCATGATGTTGGAGTCGACCTAAAGAGCGTGAATGATGAATTTGCGGCCTCGTGTTTTTAAATTCTCCTCTTTTTAAATTTTTTCCTCAAGCTT
>LR880968.1:11265721-11305489 GCA_904067115.1 Aegilops sharonensis | reverse complement strand
TTTTGTTATTAACAAGATGAATCTCTTATGTCTCGCTAATGGATATCCATTTCAAATCTAGTTCCAGGCAGAAAAAGAAGATAATTGCGTGTTCATTTTAAAAATTGCAGTAGCACTAGAACTATCACATTCTGTTCTATGACGATGATATATTTTACTGAAAACATTTATTAGTGTATACCACCTAATGAATTTTTTTTCCATATGATTTGTTCGACGAAGCCTTGGCTTGTTGTATACATCTGAATTTCATATTTTTGAATGGTTTGAGCAGTGAAGTGGAAAAACAGCCAAGCTTTCGGCAAATTAATTTTGGAACTATCTCAATTCGGAGTTACAAGCCACTTATTAAGATGTACCTTTGATTGTAGAAATAAGCATGAAAAGACTCTATGTATATGCATACTCAAAATAATAAACATCAATAGAGTCAACGGAAATGCTTATTCAAAATAGACGAATTCGGATTAACAAGAATATTTTTAGTAAGACTTCATGATTTCTCTTCTTTTTTTGGTGTACTTTTCACTCAAGTTTTTAACTATGTAGCTATTTGCAACAGGTGGGCCTGAAATAACAATAACAAGACAACATTATCAGAGAGTCGAAAGTGCATTTTTAACAGGACGACATTGCCTTCATATTCATTAACAGTAACGTCATGGCTGGATCACCAAATATTCATGAACTACTACTATTGATCACCAAAATAATTATTTGTTCGAACACTAAACCTATATCTTCTGTCATTAGATTTGGATTTGGGTCGGGCGAAGAGTGTTAAATCTTGTCAATGCGGACATTGAGAGGCACTAGCTTGGAGTTGGACACCCCAGCAGCCCCAGACCGATAATACGTCGGCGGCACGGTCAAGAAAGACGCGGCGGCCACCGCGCCGGGCGATGTGCTGCTCGTCACCTTGGTTTTCACCACGACAAGGTCCTGGCTGGGCGGCATGATCGACCACATCTTGCACGAGTACTGTGGCCGCAGGACGTCCCTGGCACGGACGCACACGATCGACACCGCGGTGGCCGCGCCGAGCGCGCCCGCGGAGAGGAGGAACGCGCGGCCGTCGTCTCCGCCGAGGAGCAGCCGCCGTGACGGCTCCGACGCCGGCACGAGGAGCCGGAAGTCCTCGCCGTACTGGAACTTGTGCGCCGGCATTGAGTGCCGGACGAAGAGATGGACGAGGAGCACCCGCGGCGCGGCGTCGAAGCTGCAGCCGGGCTCCGGGCAGGAGCAGGGCGCGCGCGGGCACGCGCTCCGGTGGTCGCCGAGCTCGTGGTAGGCGACGTAGGTCCGGCAGCCGTCGTGTGGGCACTCGACCCTGGCCGCGGAGACGACGGCGTCCATCGCCGTGCTGCGGACGTCGAAGCCGCCGCCGTGCTCGCACCTCCGGCACGGCTCGGCGAGGCAGCCGCCGCAGGCCACGTGCCCGCCCTTGCACTGCACAGACCGGGGAAATTTGATTTGTAGGACCGGGCAGAAGATCGATCGAGTGTCGAGGAGAAAGGTAGTAGTATTAGAAAGGAACCTGCAAGACGGGAGGCTTGAGGGGGAGGGTGCAGAGGGGGCACTGGAGCACGCGCATGTCCATCTTTACGGCTCGCCAGGCGCCTGCCGCCGGCACGACGACCGGGCCGGAGCCGCCACTTCCTCCTCCTCCTCCTCCTCCGGCTCCGGTTGCTTCGTGCGCAACTAGTTTGTCCACCGTCGCCGGCGAACCACTGTCCCGTCCATCAGAGGCCGAGCAAGCAGCAACCTGCCGCATCCTCATGAACCACTGGAACAGACGCAACGGCAGGATGGAGGAGGATACACACTGAAGAAGAAGAAGAAGAAGAAAATCTTTTGGTTTTGAGGTCCAAATCACAGGAGCTGCGGAAGGAAGAACCTAGGGAAAATGACCACTGTAAAAAAAGCGGCTGAGTTAATGCTTGGTTGATTGATTGACAGTGGTCACTGGTGTGTGTAAGATTGTGGCGTGCGTCCCTTGCACTGACGGAGTGACAAGGGATGACTTGGTAAGGGAAATTACATCTTTGTACACGTGCATTTCTTTATATGTTTTTAACATAATTGCTAAATCACATCTACTCCCTCCGTTCTTAAATAATTGTCTTTCTAGCCATCTCAAATAGACTACAACATACGGATGTATGTAGACATGTTTTAAAGTGTAGATTCACTTATTTTGCTCCGTATGTAGTCACTTGTTGAAATCTCAAGAAAGACAATTATTTAGGAACAAAGGGAGTAGATGACATTTAGTTATCTCACATCTAAGCTCAAAACCTCAGTCGCGCAATGCTGATCGCGACGCGTGAGTCTGTGGAGCGCATACCCCTGAAATGTATCCGGTGCACCTGCAACTGTGGTGCTACCGGTGCACCTGCACTTGTGGTGCTACCGGTGCACCGGATGCTATAGAATATTTTTTAAGTCTAAAAAAAATCTAGCACGTTAACGCAACATCAATGTATGATATTATAAAATTTCATACAAAAATATGAAATATTTTTTGAGATACAAAACAAATTTGACAAGTGTAATATTGGGCCAAATCAAAAGCCCAAGTTATGTTATGTACTATTCAGTATTAAATTTATCATTTTTGTTTTCCGAGTTATGGTTTGAATTTTGACTTGAATTTTTGTGACAACCTACATTGATGTTGTGTGAGTGTGCTGATTTTTTTTTCTAGAAAAGGAGGACGACCCCTGGCCTCTGCATCTGAGCGATGCATATGGTCACTTTATTAATTATTCTCATAAGATAGTACAAAGCCAAACAACAGCAAGACTAAAGCCACCGGCTAAGCAACAACTGTTGCTACACCTATCCAATTGAGGAAGGGGCATAAATAATCTGGGCCTAATACCAAACAGACATCACAGCCAAACATAAACATCTAAGACCTGAGGTCCCAACCAGGACGCCTGGCGGGTATGGGGCACCTACCAGTCCGGCGCACTCCTCAACCAGGACGCCTGCCTGGTATGAGGCCGCCGCAGCCACCTGCCACCAATCCATCTTCAGAGTTGTACTGTTGCATGTACCGTGCCAGGTCTCTCTGCCATCGACGCCACCACGACGCCCGACAGCGTCGTCCTCCTGCGCGAGGCCATCCTCCCACAGCGAACTCCGAATCTGCACTGCACCATGCCATCAAGATCCGTCGCCATCAGTGTGTAGGATGAAAGCTCAATGTGAGTTTGGTGCACTGGTAGCACCACAAGCTCCGGTGCACCAGATATTTTCCCGCGTACCCCCACTCTAGATCCGTCAAGATTCTTTTTCTTTTCTCCTTGTTCTTCTTTACCTTTTCACTTTTTTGTGAATATTCTTTTAAAATTCGTGAATGATTTTTTTGTTCATCGAATTCAATTTTTTAATCGGATTTAAAAATTTTAATCAAATTAAAAAATTCTTCATCAAATTTTAAATTTGCTCTTTCAATTTCGAAAAATGTTCATCAAATTTAAAATTTATTCACCCATTTAAAAATATATCGAATATAATTTTTTCCAAGTTCTAAAAATGTTCATCCAATTCAAAATTTATTTATCAATTATAAAAAATATTGGCCGTCATTAAAAAATGCTCATAGAAATTGTTCATCATCAACAACAAAGCCTTTAGTCCCAAACAAGTTGGGGTAGGCTAGAGGTTAAATCCATAAGATTTCGCAACAAACTTATGGTTCTACCATATGGACAGAAAGCTTCAACACACTCCTCTCCGTGGATAGTTCTCTGATGCTGAGAGGGTTACACTCCAACATTAGTCTCTCGTGTTTCATCTTCATAAGAGTTGCTAAGTTTTGATGTTGGCTCGCCAAGCCTATTACAATATTCCTTCATTCCCGGCGCTTGGGATTGGCTATGTTGAGACAACATAGACGAAGTACAAAATTTGTTCATCAAAATTGAAAAATCATTAAAATTGAAAAAACTCATTCTTTTGAGATCATGAATATTTTGAATTCAATAAATATCTTTTAAATTCGGTGAACATTTTTCTTAATCCGTGATGTTTTTTGGAAGTCATAACTTTTTCTGAAATCTCGAAAAACAAATAGGGTCACCTCGCCCCCACATGGGCCGGCTCAGAAGGGCGCGCAGGGGAGGGGTGTACACACGGCCGATTCCCGCACGCGGGTTGCCAAATAGGATTTTTCTAATGCCTCCCGTGCGAGGCCTTTTTCAAATATCGACCCGCCTCGCAACTTTGGGGTTTTTCTTTCCTTTTTTCTTTTGTTTTTTATTTTGTTTGTTTCCTTTTTTCATTTTATTTTTAAAATTCGTGAATATGATTTTTTGAATATTTGTAAATAATTTGGAAACAAAAGTTTAGTTTTTGTGAACACCTTCTAAATTCGTGCAATTTTTTTTGTACATGATTGCTAAATCACATCTAGATAATTTTTAACAATGACTCATCTAAGTTGTGTGACTAGGACGTACGGTCTGGAAACATGAACGGTAAAAAGAAAAGATCAGAGAGTGGGTGATCGAATTCATACGTGATTACATGCATATAAATGTAACCCATGTGAATTTTCAGCATCAACCATACCATTGAAAATGAGCTTTTTTACAATACAAAGTTTTATACTCCCTCCGTTCCTAAATATTTGTCTTTTTAGAGATTTCAAATGATCACCACATACCGATGTATATAGACATATTTTAGAATGTAGATTCACTCATTTTGCTCCGTATGTAGTCACCATTTAAAACCTCTAAAAAGACAAATATTTAGGAACGGAGGGAGTAGTATAGAAAAGTAATAATAATAAAACGCAAACATACAATTCGGAGCCCGAGGTCATCTACACCGTATGAACAGTACAATCAAAACAAATACTAGCGAAGTTCAACAATTTTTGAATTTTTTTTTAGTGAAAGATGCTTGACTGCGTAATGTCCGCGCCAAGTTTCAGCGCATTCGAACATCTAAGTAGCTCTCAGCGGAAAAAACAAAATCAAGTCAAAACAGTGAGCTTTTTCACAGACCTGAAAATTGTCTTTTCTGCTGAGAGCTACTCATATCTCCAAATGCTCTGATATTTGGCACGAACATTATGCAGTCAATCATCTTTCATCACAAATACATGCGGAATTTTTTGATTTTTTTAATGAATTTACAGTTCACTCCCGGGCTCATAGCCCGGGAGCAAAAACGCAGCGTCTGCTTTCTTTGCATGGAAACTGTACATAGTTGTACATTTGGTCGAAACTTTGTAAATAACTCATGTCACTTGAATCAAATGTTTACTGCGAATTTTGAGACCAAACGTGCCATCACAGGATTGGCCAAATGATATGCTTATTCGTATGAAAATTTTGTAAATAACTGTTGTGGTTTACAAATTAATATGATGATGTTGTGCATATAAATTTTGTAAACAACTCGTGTCGCTTGAATGAAACAGGTGGGAGTCTACATATGAATCTTATTTCGCCATCGCAAGATGATATGCTTACATACATGCGCAAAAATGTTGACTCCCACTTGCTACGTATTTGAGTCTGCTCATCTGGTTGGCCTCCAGGAAGATGGTAGTAATTGCATATCACGTTGTGTATCCACGGGTCGGTCATCCATTTTTACCCGAAGAGTAACCCAAACGTCAGAGAGAAGGCGACGTCTGAAGCTCAAGTCGCCCAGAAGGTATCCAAGATTAAACATATCTCCAATAAGTTCTCCATTTCTCGGTCAGGCTGTCAAGTGGCTATCTGACAACCTATCAAACCACCCAGTGCAAACAGCACCTACCAAATACTCTCCTTCCAAAATATAGTGCGTCCGCGCTTCTCGAGGTTCAACATTGACCATAAATCTAACCAACGAGACTGACTGCGGCGGGAGAAAAATTTATATAATTGAAAACTTTTTTTGAATACGAATTCATTGGTATAATTTTTGCTCCCGCCGCAGTCGGTCCCGTTGGTTAAATTTACGGTCAAAGTTGAAGCACAAGAATAGAGGAAGCACTATATTTCGGAACGGAGGGAGTACTCATTGCCCATGATTTTTATTTTCTTGTGATGGAAATAGGGTGTTTTATTTCAAGTTCACGGAATTACAATCCTTAGCAACAAGTTCAGAAATAAAAGAAGGGGATTGGTACTTTGCTTGATGTTTTGCTTGCCCATTATTGGTCGATTTTGACTAGCAAAATGAAATACGGAGGGCAAGTTTTGGTAGGTGCAACCATCCAAATAAGTAGTAGTAAGTATAATAACTTTTCTGGTTTTGAATTTTGAAAATGTTGACACGATTGGTTTTGGACACAGGCCAAACATGCCCTAGCGGCCTACCCAAACGCATACTGATAACATGCCATTTAAAGCCAAAACACACACAACATGATCAAGAAGAAAAGTCACTGGAGCCTCCTGGTTGTTGTCCTAGCATGGGATGGTGGTGGCGACGCCGGTGCCCTGGCCGCGACAGCAGTGGAAGCAGGAGGAGGAGGAGGCTGGAGCTGATCAATGCGGACGCTGATGGCGAGCACGTCGCCGGACATCAGCTCGTGCGGCACCGCCAAGAACATCGCCTGCCCCGGCACCGGCGGGCCGGCGGACAGGGGGCTGCTGCTCACGGCGGACGCCATCATGACCATCTCGTCCTTGTCGCCGCGCGGGTGCTCCACCGAGAGCTTGCACCAGAAGTGGGGCGCCGTGGGCAGCGCCACGGCGCCGTCGGGCCTGACGCAGAGCAGCGACACCGCGGTGGCCGCCACGCCCAGGTCGGCCAGGGAGACGAGGAAGACGCTCCGGTCCTCCTGCCCGACCATCACGTGCCAGCGCTGCGCCAGCGGGAGGCTGAGGGTCCACGGCCGGCCGTAGCGCACCTGGATGATGGGCCGGGAGTGCTCGGCCGAGCAGTGGTCGAGGAGCGCCGCCGGGGGGCCGAGGAAGCCGCAGCCGGGCTGCGGGCACGAGCAGGGCATCCACGGGCACGCGCGCTTGTGCTCCGCGGCGCCGTGGTACACGAGGAACCGGTCGCAGCCGAAGTCCCGGTACGCGCACGGCACCTTGGTGGCGCCCACGACGGCGTCCAGCTCGGGGCAGTGCGTGTCGGCGCGGCCGCAGGCCTCGCCGTGCGCGCCGCGGCAGTAGCCGCACACCACGTGCCCGGTCTCGCACTGCCCATTCGTCACAAGCACGTCAACGACAAGATCGTCGGAAAAATGCCATGAACTTTCATGCCTTTTGTACTGATCTGGAAACAAATCTACGCATGCCGTACCTTGAACACGCGGGGCTTGAGGGGGAGGAAGCAGGCCTGGCAGTGGAGCAGCGCCATGTCTATCCTCACGTCGATCTGCGGCGGCGCGGGCGCGTGCGTGGGCGCCGCCCCCGCCAGGGCCTCCGACGCAGCCGCCGATCCCGGGCTGCCGCCATGGGACGTCAGCTCCCCCTCCTCCCACTCCTCCTCCTCCACCTCCTCCTGCGCCTCCTGCCGCGGCTCCTGCTTCACCACGGGAACCAGCGCCTGGTGCCGCGCCTTCTTGCCGCCGTGTTCGCCGTTGCACGCCGGCATCGACGGCAAACACCTCTTGTCCTGCCCGGCCATGTCTCCCTCGATCCAACTAACTACCCCCCCTGCGACCGAGCACACGCCCCCAACAAGATCCCACCGGTTTGCACGGACGGGCACGGAGTGGAGTACAAAACGGCTTCCGCTACGAGAGATTGCGCCCGTCTTCCTACTATACTTATACAGTACATTGATATGTGACTGTTGAGCATTCGATGTCCGATCAAACAAACGGCAAGAAACAGGTTCTCTAACGGAAGGGGGGCTGTGATAACCCCTAAGTTTAGCTACTCATCGATCGCTTAGCTGGACGAAACGCGGGACAACCCACGTGTTGCTACTCCCTCCGTTCGGGTTTGTAAGACGAATGCGGAACGAATTCATGTACAATTTGAAAATCGAATGTCGTGGCGTGATTCTTTGCGCGTGAGCCAGCCATTACACGTGGTTCATCGGGCAAGAAATTACATGTTATGGGGCGGGCTCGTGTATACTTTGGAGATGTAATGCCACGGTCCATGGTTTAAACTTCCCCGAAGCACCACGTTTTTCTTCTTCTGATTTCAGCCCCCTTCCTAATTAATTTTGGAGGAAAGTTAATGACTCTTTGGCACGTGAGCCGTTACTCTTGATTCAATTGGCAAGAAATGGCTCGTCGCAGAGCAAACTCATGTATAGTTTGAAAATCAAATGTTGTGGTCGATAGATTGACCTAGCACGAAGCACCACGTTTTTCTTCTTCCGATTTCAGCCCCCTTCCTATGTTTAGAGGAAAGTTAATGACTCTTTGGCGCGTGAGCCGTTACTCTTGATTCAATTGGCAAGAAATTACTCGTCGTTGAGCGAACTCGTGTATAATACAAAAATCTATAGCCGCCATCGATTTTTAGCCTACCCCTAGCGTGTTATGTTCTTTCGATTTCAACCCCCTTTCCAACTTTAGAGGAAAGTTAATGGCTCTTTGGCGCTCGAGCCGTTACTCTTGATTCAATTGGCAAGTAATTACTCGCCGTGGAGCGACCTCATGTATAATTCAAAATTCTATTATCGACATCGATTTTTGTCCTACCACGACACTTTATGTTTTTTCTCAATTTCAATCCCCTTCCCAACTTTAGTGGAAAGTTAATGACTCTTTGCGAGTGAGTCATTACTTGTGATCCAGTCGGTCTGAAATTACACATTGTGTCGTATGTAGATTCTAGATAAAAACGTGTTGATATGCACAACGCGCTAATCCTATCAACACCACACGGATAAAACCCAACGGTGAAATGGTAGGAAATGGATCATGTGGTGGCAAGGCACGCTTCAGAACATTCAACTAGTAATTTTTCGTTGATGATGTACCTAACATGACAATTTGCCCATTTTAATTACTTCAATGTATTTTAAGTTTCCAAGCAGAATATTGTCAGCAAAATGAAACTCCTATTCTGTTTTTCTTCGCAATTTTTGAAACTTTCTCTTTCGTGCTAACCAGATCAAATTACACTTTTGAAATATAGATAATTTAAAGTTTGTATTTGCAAGGTGCTTGCTAAGGTAGGCTAATTTATAGCGTGCCACGTGCCCCCCGTTCCCTCTGCACATATTCACGATGCTCGATGTTGTGTAGCACGTCCGAAATAGGCAAGGGTGGGCTTGGTTCTTGGTTTTCTCTTTGCTTTAAAATGTTGGCTGGTGACCCTTGAAATTGGTGGAAAGCTTGTATTCTTGGAGTTGAAATCGTCTCAACAATTTGAACCTGTTTTTTTTTTTTTTTGGTAATCTCCCTTTTAGTTGAGAAACCTGTAACATCCAACCTTTTGTCGGGGGGCGATGCTAAACTTGAAATAATAAAACTTTCGCATTGCACATCAATGATCACCAAATTTAATTTAAGTGTGTGCTAACCGGCGGTCACCCGCCAGATAAGAAGCTGGCGGGCATTTCCCGACTAAGGTGAACTTCCCGTTCATGGGAATTCAATGCGTTGATTTGATTTCCCCCCTTTTTAGCAACTTTTGAAATTTGAAGAGTGAACTTTCTGAAAACTTATTGAAGGTTTCCAACGTGAAACTTGTACAATCTCAAACTCACGAGATGAGCCCGGAGACGGCGTCACAAGTTGACCTCGCGACAAGAGACAAAGGCGAAAAGAGGGGGGGGGGGGGGGAGTGGGGGGGGGGGGGGGGGCGAGGGAGGAAGGGGGGAGGAGAGAAGAAGGGGGGGGGGGGGGGGGCGAGGGAGGAAGGGGGGAGGAGAGAAGAAGGGGGGGGGGGGGGGGGCGAGGGAGGAAGGGGGGAGGAGAGAAGAAGGGGGGGGGGGGGGGGGCGAGGGAGGAAGGGGGGAGGAGAGAAGAAGGGGGGGGGGGGGGGGGCGAGGGAGGAAGGGGGGAGGAGAGAAGAAGGGGGGGGGGGGGGGGGCGAGGGAGGAAGGGGGGAGGAGAGAAGAAGGGGGGGGGGGGGGGGGCGAGGGAGGAAGGGGGGAGGAGAGAAGAAGGGGGGGGGGGGGGGGGCGAGGGAGGAAGGGGGGAGGAGAGAAGAAGGGGGGGGGGGGGGGGGCGAGGGAGGAAGGGGGGAGGAGAGAAGAAGGGGGGGGGGGGGGGGGAGTGGGGGGGGGGGGGGGGGTGCATGCAGCGTGAGCCACTGAGCCCCTTGTCCGGGTCCGGTGCTGCATGCAGCAGCGGCTAGCAAAATTAAGATGCGCGCACGTACGCATGCTCGGTCAGAAGATCGTCGAAACACACGCATGTAAGGACACGTACAATGGTGGTATATGAATACATATGCCTCATGATAAAAAGTAATTTGAGGTATTTATATTAATTTTTTCTTCCCAATGCAAGCTACCACTAGTGGGCCTTATTAAAATAAAGACTTTAGTACACATGCATCTCTACTTTTCACTCCAACATTTTCAGCTTTTGTCACCGGACCACACTTTTTCTCTTCAAGCACCCGTCTCCTGGAGAGGATCCCGCTTCCCTATCCAAACCTACTTTACGTCATATCCGATCCTACACGACATGCGAGGCATCACCTTAAAGCTATGCATTGTACATGCCCTAAGTGAAATTAGTGGCTGTAGACGAATGAAGATCGTCGGGATATCAAATATCCGCTCATGCATGCCTCCGGCTCCGGTGTATAATTTTTATTAACATAGTACAAACTCAAGCACTCATATACACGCGCATACACTCACACCTATGAACGCACACATGCACACACCCAATCCCTATGAGCACCTCCGAAAAAACTAAGCGGAAATCCTGAAATAAATTTAAGAATAAATACGAGCATCAGGATTTGAACCCTGATAGGCTGGGATACCACAGTCTCTCTAACCATCCAACCACGGGTTGGTTCGCGCTCCGGTGTATATCTGATACGGAACTACTGTGCATACAGAACGGATAGTTCGGTGTACGATTTTCATGGCACCACCCTCCGATCGATGGCTCCAACACAAGAGATGTGTTCGAGGGATGCTATTTTGTGCCGTACTTAAATTGTACAAAAATCATCGTATGTGTAGCAGCCCTCGTGAAAAAAAATGAAATGCTCTGGATGGAAAAATGAAAAATCTGTGCTCCAAAATGCCTTAAAAGTAGGTCTTTTATTCATGAAATCCACACGTACACGGGACATCAAACAATGTTTGTTACCAATAAGAAAATTCATTTTTTTATCACCCCCTCTAATCCATTGTACTAAATCAACAACAATTAACATGGTTCGATCCTCAATGCAAAACAAAAAACACGGTTCGATCCAGATTAATTGTCTTGTACTAAATCAAGGACAATTAATATAGATTGAAGAGAGTACTTTTCTTTTCTTTTCTTTCAATTTTACTATTCACATAGGCTCATTTGAGCTCGAGCGACTCCTATGTCCACAACACTCGAGTCGTATCCCTGACTTGGATATAGTAATATAGGCTATTGTCATATGCATGACACTAGTCTAAGCTAATCCCTAGTAGTCTCGAGAGTCGTATAATCGGTCTAAGATAATCCCTAGTAGTCCCGTGTATATCTTGGAAGAATCAAACATGTAAACACATGACCAAGTATTGGATCCAAATAGATCCACCGAAGACCAGCACTGACTAAATCCCACGAGACCCGATGGAGACACACCTCTACATGCCCTCCAACGACGCTAGACGCACCATCGAAAAAAGGTCGAACGTGAGAGATATTATTCTTACAGAGGTACATCGCCGCTGCTTCACAACCTCAACCAAGATGCTGAACCTCACAAGAATGAGAGCGGGGTCCCTCCTGTCGGAATGGCAAGTATAAGAGTGTTTAGATCACTGAAATAGTAATCTAAATCCTTTTATATTAGTTTACGGAGGGAGTAGTAAATAAATTTCAAAAATTATGATATTTTTTTTTTTGGATGTTCATGTTAGTCTAACAAGGGTGCTTGAGAGTTTTCGTGTGAAACGGAATAGCATTGTTTTGTCGGTGAAAAAAACAAACTAAGTGTAACATTTGATTTGATTTTTTGCACATATCAAAATAGTTAAGCTTTTCCACTAGAAATTTGCAGGTATCATTTGGGTGTGACAATTAACAAATCTAGTTTATTAAATTATTTTAACATTTGTAAAATCATTTTTTGACGGGCGAACGTGCTCAGCCGTGAGTCGCGAATGTGGGGCGAACGTGCGGGCCCAGCCGAAGCGACGAGGCACCACCCACTACTCTTGCCATTCCAATGGAGATGGAGCAGCGAGTGTTGTCATGCATGGAAGAGCAGCAGAGCGACACGCCCTCCCTCCCTCCCGCCCGAATCATGCATGCATGTGTGGAACAGCAGAGTCGCCAAACCCAAAAAGCTTTGCAGCTAGAAATAAATCAACAAAGAGGGATTCAAAGTTTGAAAAGACAAGAGAAGAGAGATTCTGCAGACTACAGTGCCTCATCCTTCACGTGCATACACGGCTACACCCCGCCCGTGCCTTGCTCATTTCATTTCAGGGAAAAGGCTTGGAGGTAGCCTAACACTACCTCTGTTCCATAATGCAGTGTGTATATCTTTTTTAAAAAAAATTAAATTTTATAAACTTTGCTTAAGGTTAAAGAGAAAACTATTTATATCTAGAGTAGGAATGCCGTCGCAGACATGAAAAATGTCTTCAGTGCCGCAGAGTCCCGCTCCCACGAAGGCTCCGCCCTCCTCCGTGACGCAGGTCTCCCTCCTTCGAGATGGATCAATCCACCGCCTGTCTAGCCGCAGAGCCCCCCCTCCTGCGAAGGCCTCCGCCTCCTTCGTGACGTAGGTCTCCACCAAGCTCGCACATGGAGGCGTGCGGCGATGCTGTGGCCATAACCTTACGCCCTTCCGCGGGGAACGCGAGCTCCGTCGCCTGCTTGCAACCACCCTCCGAGCACCCATTCACCAGTACCATCAGGCGCTCTTGCCTCAGACCCTCTCGTCCAGGCAGCGCCATTGGTGGTCGCAGGCGGAGGCATGGTGGGTATGGTCGATGGAGGTCGTTAGTTTGCCGAGCAGGTATTTCCTGATCAGGAGGCTCCTTTTTATCCCATCATGTGTTTGATGGCGTGAAACTTTATTTATCATTGTAAATATATATTTTTGCGAGGGCACACAATGAGTTTTATTCATCTATTTTTATATTAAATTAGTTTGAATTACTTACCACATATGTCACGTTACATTCCGATCGTTCACGCAACCACCAAGCGGTGTATCTCTTTGCTCTACCATAATCCTTGTAAATATTTGAGTATTAGTTTTGCACAGCTACAAAACCAAAGACCCCAGTGTATGTAGCCACCTCTCTCACAAAAACAATTATACCGAGCATGAATGTTTGATGAAGAAATGATTAATTTGCGGTTTTGTAATGAAAAAGCTGACTTAATTTTGTATAACCACCCAATTTGTAAGATCAAACCCCACATTGTCAATTTGGTAGTAAAACAACAACAACAAATGTGAAATGATTAAAATTTATAATCCTCAGCTCTTTGAACAGTCAAAAGTTTCTTTTTAAGAAAGAGCATCCAAGGCTGCCTGCACGGCCTCAAATTATTGTCCTGTTTATTTCCGTTTTGAGGTATGCTCTGCTGCCCTCCCTTTCCTTCCATTTTTACTGCATCATCACCTAACACACACACACACACACGCTGCAACAAGTGAGAAATAATAACAATGGAGCGTGCGGAGAGCTGCGGCAAGAGCGTGACGACTGAGGAGGAGGAGGTGGTTAAGTCGGAGTGCGAGGAAGGAGAGGTGATGATGATGCAGGAGCAGGACGGAGGTGCTGCGGCGGCGGCGGCGGAGGCCATGGCGCCGGCGCAGATCGACGTGAGGATGGACGTGGCGCTGCTCCACTGCCAGGCCTGCCTCCTCCCCCTCAAGCCCCCCGTCTTCAAGGTGATTTCTCCTCTCTTCACCCACCAGAGAGATCCATGACTCTGTTTGTTGTGTTTGCCAAGATCACGAATTTGTTTGGAAGAACCAAAAAACCCCCGTTCCATCTCACTTTTTGATTTGATGCGGCCGGGCCGTGAGAGGATTTCTCTGCGTAGCTAGATTATTAAAGTACAAATCTAGTGTATTTATCTGGAGGAAATTCCTCATCTTTTCCCTTCTGGAGCATCTATCTTCTTGCGAGCAGAGTTATGGAAGTTGAATTTTTTTCTGGAAGAACCAAGAAAACCCTCTTTCCATCTCCTCTTTTTTGAGAGGAAAGATTACTTTGCAAGCACAAGGAAGAAATTTGAGAGGAAGCTGATGGATGATTTGGGGGTGGTTGCTGCGTTTGTGGTGGCAGTGCGAGGCCGCCGGGCACGTGGTGTGCTGCTTCTGCCGCGCCGGCCACGCCGCGCTCTGCAGCCGCGCCAGCGCCCACTGCGGCGAGCTGGACGTCGTCGTCGGCGCCGTCAAGGTGCCCTGCCCCTACAGGGCGTTCGGCTGCGATCGCTACCTGGTGTACCACGAGGCCGCGGACCACCAGCGCGCGTGCCGGTGCGCGCCCTGCTCCTGCCCGGAGCCCGGCTGCGCCTTCGTGGGCTCCCGCGCGACGCTGCTCGGCCACTTCGCCGCCGCCCACCAGCGCCCCGCCGTGACGGTCCGCTACGGCCGGGCCTGGAACCTCGGCCTCTCCCTGGCGCACCGCTGGCACGCGCTCGTCGGGGACGAGGACCGCAGCCTGTTCCTCGTGTCCCTGGGCGCGCTCGGCGCGGCCACCGCCGTGTCGCTGCTCTGCGTCCGGCCGGACGGCGAGGCCGGGGCGGCGCCCCGGTTCCGGTGCAAGCTCTCCGTGGAGCGCCCGGCGGGCGACGGCAAGGACAACCTGGTCCTCATGGCCTCCGCGGTGAGCAGCAGCGCGCTGTCCACCGGCGCGCCCGCGCCGGGGCAGGGGATGTTCTTGGCGGTGCCCCAGGAGCTGATCTCCGGCGACACGCTCACGCTCAGCCTCCGGATTGATCTGATCCAGCCTGCCGCTACCGCTGCCGGCGGCGCTCCCAGGTCCGCTACACCACAGGCCAGGACGCCGAGGAGGATGCAGTGAAGTATGCGCTTGATTATGCTAAGTTAGATGGGTTGTTCTGGCTTTGATGGTTAACTTGTTTGATGCAGTAGCAGTTAGTAGTATGGTGAACAGTTTAATTCAGTACTAGTAGTGCAGCTCAGCCATGGATGATTAGTATGAGTGTGTGAGACTATGAACTATGTGGGCTTGTTAAGCTACTCCTACATGGCTTCTCATCAGTAGCAATGCAGCAGTAATGTAGCAGGGTAGGAATGTTCTGATCGAACAAATGGCCTAAGTACTACGTAGTAATGCAGCTATTGGTTTGTAGTATTTGATCTGAGTCAAGTGCAACCAAGTGTATACATTTTGTGGATCGTTTTGCTCTAGCTGATTTTGCTGTATCATCTTGATTTGCTGCATGTTATGGATGGTAACTATGCATGATCTGGTGCAGTACTAGATAAGTTCAATTTAGTACTCCCTCCGTTCCATATCACTCGTCGCTGATTTAGTATAACTTTGTACTAAATCAGCGACAAGTAATATGGAACGGAGGGAGTATTATACTAGTAAAAATGCAGCTATGCAATGCAAGGGAAGGATTATTGAGCAGCAATGCAGGTAAGCAGGGGTAGCAGAAATGTAGCTAAGCAAGGGTAGGTATGCTTCACCCTTTGTTCTGAACAAGTGGCCTCAGTAGTAGTAAATTCAGCTACTGCTTTGTATTTTATCTGAGTTAATTTCAGTTGTGCAACCAATTGAAGTTAACTGGAAGAACCTATACCAGAATATGTTCTGTCTTTTTATAACCTGCAGCAGAGTATGCAGAGTGAAGTATGCATTTGGTGAATCGTTTTGGTCCACTAGCTGTTATGACTGTACCAGGAAATTTACTATGCGCATATTCTTCTGTGAGATTTTTTATTTTGTTTAGCATGAAGGAAAATGTTGCAAATCCCCTTTTTTTTTGTCAGACTGGAGTGAATGAGGGGATCGTAAATGCAGCCCTTACAAAAACCAACATCCATTTTTCATTTCTTGTCTGAGCAAGCTGGACCTGACGCTCAAAGGAACTTCAGGTTCAAACTAACAGGGTCACATTTCAAAGTGTTTTGTTTTTTCTTCTTATTAGGCTGGGGTCAAGCTGTGTGTTATTATTTCTTAGAAGAGCGCCTGAAAGGTGAGAAATAGTACAAACTGGGGACAGAGGAGCAAGCATCCAAAGTTCGTATCCATGGTTCACATAAATCCTGCTGTGTTACCATCTTTTCTGAGCCATAGTAACAACAGTTGGGTCCAGCATAACATCAGATATAGTAAATGTGAGATATTCATAACAATGTACTCCCTCTGTAAATAAATATAAGAGCGTTTAGATCACTACTTTAGTGATCTAAACACTCTTATATTTCTTTACGGAGGGAGTATCATTTTGTTGCCGAAGTGAGGATATGTTGTGTGAAAGTGTCAGGTTAACTGCTGTTGTTTGTAAAAAAGTTGTTATGCACCTTAATGTAATTGCAGATTCATCTGTGAACACGAGTAAAATGTACTACCTCTGTAACTTAACGTAAGACGTTTTTGCAGTTTAGCTTTTACATACCAAATCGTCCAATTTTCACAAATTTTACAATGCAGTTAGGCTTACACATTTCAGCCAATTGCTTTTGCTTTCAACCTTCAACATGTTGGCAGTTGGCTATTGGGTTACATCCACGAAACATGGCAACCTCAACTACTTAGTTATATCAAAATACAACCTGATAATTCGAAGCACAAAACAAGTTCACCATCTTTTTGTGGCACTCAACTGGGAGCAGCAGCTTGGGGAAATGCAGAAGCAAATAGATAGTAGTTTAACCAACATTCACCTACATAGTATATACAACAGAAAAAGAAACCCAGAAAGATGACTGTCATCTGCCTACATTATAAACCTGCATTTCTTTGAAGAAAAATAAGATTCCTTAGCTGTCCACAATCCTAGAAGCTCACGGTTTTTATCATGCAAATATGTTGTTAGCTCTCATTTCAATGGATCATCATTTCATAAGCGTGAGAGCTAGGGTGCACCACAAAGCTAGGTTTCTTTTTAACGATAGAAAAACCACTTCATCTCCTTGGTTCTTATTTGGAGGCGTCGGTGAGGTTAAATTCTCAAAAATGACCCAGAAAATTCAAGAGAAAAGTATGTTTTTGGTCCCTCGAGTTCCCCAAAAGTATAGAATTGGTCCCTAAAGATTTTTTTGGTATACATTTGGTCCTTCAAATCTCAAAACCGGATAAGCTTGGTCCAAAACCAGATTTTAAGCATGTTGAGTGGGTTTGACCGATGAACAATAAATTAAAAAAAATAGCAAAATAAATCTGAAATTGTGTCACAACCAAGATTCTTGGGTGCGCTAGGTGCGTGAAAATTTATGTGGTGTTTCGACATTCGGGGAGCTCGTAGCAAAAAGGAAACAAGTTTTGGCTCACAAAAAAAGCTAAAAAAATAATTCTAGAGCTCCTTGGATGTTATTTGTCCACAAAAATTACAGGCACCTAGCGCACCCAAGCATGTTGGTTGTCACGAAATTTCAGATTCTTTTTGAATTTGTTTGCTATTTTTTTGAATTTACTGTTCATCGGTCAAACCTGGTCAACATGGTCAAACTCGGTCAAATCCCGGTTAACGTGCTCAAAATCCGGTTTTGGACCAAACTTATCCGGTTTTGAGACTTGAAAGACCAAATGTATACCAGAAAATTTCGAGGGACCAAGTGTATACTTTTGGGGAACTTGAGGTGCCAAAAACATACTTTTCTCAAAAATCAAGTATGTACAAGCTCTACTGCCCATAGCATATTAAACTGAACTACATAATCTTAAGAGATACCCAAATGATGCTCAACATACATAGTAAAACCTAAATTCCTTAACTTCACGGGGTACCCAAGTGGTCCAGGACAAGTGCACTGCAAATCAACTATTCGGTCAATCTCCCCCCTCCATAAGTTCTAAGTCTGCTCAACTATTTACCAATCGTTTTTTTTTTTTGCGAATGCCCAAAGCATGTGTATCTTTTCATTGATAGAATAAAAGAGAATGAGTACAAGTGAGGGTACAACACATGCACGAACGCAAGGAGGTGTGAACACAGTGCCCAGAGTAGAGAGACAAGATGTGCTCGCTCCGAACAAGCAAACAACACAGCTACACCCACTAGCTTGAGGGGCAGTCCGAACCTACATGACGTCCTACATCTACAAGTCCGACACCGCTGATGCTGCGAGCACACAAGACGACGCTAGGCGCCCGCCGCCATCCGATCTGACGAATGAAACCTAGGGTTTCCCCTGTTGCTCAAAGAGGGGCTCAGAGAGAGTCCACGACAATGCTTCCAAGAAGCGGGCGACGCTCGTGAGTGTCAGCGTTGCCAGCACCGGCAAGCCAAACAGGGATTTCTCCTCGGCCTGGGTCTGAGGAATCCCATAGCTACGGGATCAGAAATCGGGAGTCGAAAGTAGAACATAGGTCGAAAAAACACCACCAAGAAGGGGAGCCACGCCAAACATGCGGGCCTTGGACATGACAGACGTAGGGCAACAAGGTGTCCTGGGTTGGGGAGGGGGCGGGGCGAGGGGCCAAAGCAGGGGACGCGATGCCGATGACGCCAGCAAGCCAAGAACTAAAGGGTGTGCATAACAATTTTAAGGGAAAAAGCTACTCCCTCCGTTCGGAATTACTTGTCTCGGAAATGGATGTATCTAGAACTAAAATACGTCTAGATACATCCATTCACACGACAAGTAATTCCGAACGGAGGGAGTAGATGGTTAGGAGCTCTAACAATTCATGAAGCAGGAAAGAGTGGATGCAGTTCACAAGGAAAATCAGATCAAAAACATCACACAGCAGCGATGGTTTTTATTGCAAAATTGGGCTAAAAGCAGGCATCACAGCTCAATTATTTTCGCTACATCACACGCGCATCTACGGCCGTTGTAGCGGCGTGAAAAATCTCACCAAGCAAACGCTCGAGGGCGAGAGCGTCCGAGACAACACCAAGGTGAGACATATTGGCGATCCTGATGGACCTGTAGCGCTCCTGCCTCGGGTCTCCACCCATCACCGTGTCAAGCGCAAGTATGCTCGCCGAGTTCACGACGCCGTCGCCGTCGCCGTACACCACCTCCGGGGCCGCGCCGAGGCCGCCAGGGCCCCGGTAGACGAGCCTCTCCACGGTCGGCACGCCGCCGCCGTTGACACACGTCATGGGCACCAGCGGCGGTCCGAGGCTCAGCGCCACGGGAAGGGCACGCGTCTCGTAGAGCCGCACCGCCTGTGGCGGCAGCCCCGCCGCCGCGAGGAACGCCGGCATGTCGCGCGCGGCGTAGCTCCGGTTCGCCGTGACCACCAGCGGCGTGTCGTCGCCGAAAGCGACGGGAGACGGCAGTGCCGAGAAAGTGCCGGGGAAGATCATCCTCGCTTGCGGCAGCTGCGAGAGGACGCCGGCGGGCGAGGCTGAGGGGAGGAGGCTCTGCATTAGCAGCACGAACCCGCCGGCGCCCGTGGAGGCCATGACGAAGCGCTTCACCAACCTCCTGCGCCACGCCAGCGGGCTCCGGTTGAGGAAGTCGAGTGCGAAGTAGCCGCCCTGGCTGTGCGAGACGAGGATGACCGGCTTGCCACCGTTTGCCCTGCTCGCGCGCTCCACCAGCTCCCTGAGCCGCCGCCGGAACAGGGACACCTCCCTGTTCGCCGTCCCCGGCGGGGCGGGCGCGTACCGGAAGTCGTAGGGAGCGCCGAAGAGGGTCTCGCCGTCGCGGTACCCCGCTCGCTCCAACGCCTCCACCAGTTTTCCCATGCACAGCTCCTCATCGGCAGGGTCGTCGGCGAGGAAGCCGCGGGTGGAGCCGAAGGAGACGGCGCGGGTCTGGACGCCGGGCGCGTTGCGGTAATCGCCGGCGACATCGTCGTAGACCAATCTAAACTGATCGGCGAAGCACGGGGCGTCGGCATCAGGGGCAGCCGCGGTCTTCCATAGCCGGTGCCACTGGCCGTCGCCCTTGTGCGCGGCGCAGAGCGGCGACGGCGGCTCGTAGGCGTCCGTGAGGCGGACCTCGATCTGGCTGCACGTGCTGCCGGGCAGCAGCACCACGGGGTGGAGGCCGGAGGCGTGGTCGGGAGCCCACGGCAAGGCGGCGGCGTGGGTGAGCAGGAAGAAGGCAGAGTGGGTGAGCAGGAGGAGCCGTGGCAGCCATTGGAGCTTGGTGGCCACGGCCATGGCGAGAGATACGTGGCCTGCCTTGCCTCTACGTGGCCATGGCCATTGGAGCTTCGTGAGCTGATGGATAGAATGCTTTATCGATGTCCCTCCTATTCCCCTATCCTATCAATCTCCTGCGGTCCACCACGGTCGAGCTCAGCCTTACGGTGCTCCAACACGCTGGGCTGCTGCGCTCCACTGTATTTGTTGAAAATGATGTTTTTAAAGCAACTTTAGAATTGCTAAAAGTGAGAATGACTCGGAATTTTGTTGAAAGTGACACCAAAATTTTGTTTCAAACCGACTCTGAAATTTGGTTAAAGTGACCAAAAGTTGCTGAAAGTGGAATTCTGGAAGGCGACAAAGAGGATTTGGCGACCAAACAGATCCCGACCAGATGGATCCAAGGCGACCATCCTCACAGGCTCCCCGACTAAGCGAAGCTAATCGAATGCCGGGGAGAAGGAGCTAGAGGACAAAGACATGAAGACGTCTTAAAAGACCAATTGCATAACACGGAGACCACTAGGCGTATCGATCGTAAGTGAACCCGAAACATTCACGTTATTTCGGTTTAAACCATTGAGTTCCTTATTGCTGATTTTTGTTTCTTGCTCGAGGACCACCAAGGTTTTTAGCTTGAAGAGGAGGTTTTAAGCTTGAGAAGGCCCATGAGTGATATGACTCGTCACACTGTTGTTTTAACCGGATGATCCCAGAATATCCAAGAGAGTCACTTCGATATTGTCACTAATGACTAATGAATGCAACAAATTACGAAATCCTTGGTTTAATGTGTTTTTGTAGGAAATGGACCCGAACATGGAAGAAACTCATCATACAGAAGGAAAACACCAAGTGTGGGAGCAAACATAAGTCAAATGGAGGTGTCTCAAAGCCAACAGATCAGAAGACGACGCACAGTGTTGTAATGCCCCGTGGTTCAGAGAGTGGGCGGGGGTTATTTTTCTTTCAAATGTGCATTGTATTAGCTAGGTTAAAATGTAGCATGTAGAAGAGAGTAGATTGAAATCCTCTAAGTAGCATCGCATAGCTTTATGAGCTGGTTAAAATGTTGCACTTCCCCTAGGGAAATGCGTTGCTTTATGACCTGGTTTATTAGGGAGTTTGGAACTTGTCCAAAACCCTTTGAAAACCGAAACATTTTTTGAAAACTTCAAACAATTTTTTGCAAAATGCGATTTCTTTAAACTTCAAGCATTTTATTTTAAAATCCAAAAATTTCTGAGAGCGCAAATAAATTTTGAATATTTTTTGAAATTTGTAAAAAAATAAAAAAGGGAAAAAGTAAATAATAAATAGAAAAAGAAACTTAAAAAGCAAAAAGAAGGAAAAAGAAAAATAGTAAACCAGAAAACCCGGTTCAGGATCTTCCAAGTGTTCCCAAAACCGGTAAAAAAAAAGCAAAGTGAGCCGGCCCATGTGGGTCGACAGACAACGTATCACAGAATGTGGTCATTAGGGTTTTTCGTGGCTGATCACTGTCCGTGGACACGTCCAGACGGGTCTGTAGATGTTTAAGAGGCTGGATTATCTAGGTCCGACATGTAAATTCTAGGTTTATAGCCCATCAGTATGCTTGTGCGCAACCCAAATTAATATGCTCCAGTATCCACAGTTTAGTTCTAAATAATACTGCTGCCGCGTATCCTCTTTGCGAGTGGAAGCAGTACGTGCCGGGGCGAAGGAGGACCACGTCGGAGCTCAGATCCGACGGCTGTAATTGGCCTGTTGGCCTAATCGTGCAGTGCGAAGCTGACCGATTTGAGCTCGGCGCCGGCCGACCGACTCAGAGCGTCGTCCAATTTTTTCCGAGGCATGACATTTTCTGGCTTCGCTAGGAAACCTCACTCGCTCTTCTTCCCCCTTTTTTCCACGGCTGCGCCGCTCCGCTCCACTCCACCCCGGCCGCCGGCGACCGGCGCCGCTGCCTGCTAGACGGGTTGGCCCTGTCGTCCTTTTCTGCTCGATTCCGCCCCCGGTTGGCCGCCCACAATCTCGACCTCGAACCCTATCCACGCAGCAATGCGTTCCAATCCCGCCACGCCTGCGAATCCCAGCGGGAGGGGAAAGCGGGGGCATTACAACTCCGCCAACAAGTCCCGCCGGAAGGTAAATCCCTCCCTCCCCTTTTCTTCTTCCCGCATATAAATGTGCTGGACCGGATTCAGTTCAGTTCAGTTCAGTATAAATCCCTCTGCTTTATTCAGTTCAGCTCAGCTCACACCTAGAGTAAATCCCTTCAGTCGTTTGCTTGTTTAATCCGCTCATACTACCTTGTGTGTTGTGCGGTAGGGCGACAGGGCGTATATGTGCTCACCTCACCTCATCCCGCCGATGATGAAGCGTCTCAGCGACGAGCAGAGAGGCTTTGTCGAAAAGATTGGGTTTGGGAGCCTGCTGTCCATGGCAGACTTCGAGATGGACAAGGCCCTCACCCTGTGGCTGATCGACCGGTTCAGCTGCGACGCCGAGGCGCTCGAGTTCGGCGGCGGCGTGTCGGTCCCGGTGAGGCCGCTCGTGGCGTCCGTCCTCGGGATCCCTTCGGGCCCCATCCAGGTCGTGGCGGGCCTCCACGTCGGCGACGCTCTCCGCACTCGGTACCGCTGCCTGAAAGGGAAGAACGCCGAGAAACTGGCCGAGGAAATGCGCGGCATGACCGAGGAGGAACCCTTCTGTATGGCCTTCATGATGGTGATCCTTGCGGTCTATCTCGCACCCAACACGACCAAGCTTGTCAACAGGTACTTGTTTGGAGCCGCTCAGCAGGTCGGCAGCCTCAAGCAGATGGACTGGTGCGGCTTCGTTGCCGACTATCTCTTCAGAGGAATCAGGAAGTTCAAGGAATCGGATGCACCCTTTGTTTTTGTGAAGGGCTGTGTGCACATCCTGAACGTAAGAAACATTCCGACCGCACTTGTGGAAATTACAAGCCGTTTGAATGTGCTGATGTCGCTTGTTTATTTATAAATTTTGTTTCCATTCATTGTCCTTGAAATGCAGGTCATTTTCATTGATCTTGTGAAACACGCTGCATTTGAAGTACCAAACGGCTTTCCACGCTTGGGCGTTGTCACTACAGAGCATAACAAATGGGTAGCTTCACATCCCTTTGGGAGCTTGCCGGTAATTACTCATGTACTACATTCTGCAACCAAGCTGACTGTGATACACTATTTTTTATTATGTGACATATGCCTTGTTCAAAATAATGGCATGCTATATGCTGCTACAAGCATTACCAGTCTTGTAACCCACATTCATCCAGCGAGTAGCATTTATTTACCAAATCTTGACCGATCAAGTTTATTACTCATACGGAATTACATTTGAGTGACCTCTTTCAGAAGTAATTTTCTTTTTATGAAGTGGCATGTAATGTTTGCTGAATCAGTAACTTTATGCGCATTCTGATGCAAATAGGTGCGTCGTCTAGAAGAGTCTGTCTATGCTCCTGTGCTCAATAACATGGGAAATGGTAACATTGTTGAAGGCGGAACATGTGCTGACTCTGATACAAATACTGACGCTCTGGCCAATCAGTTTGCTATCACTGTCACCCATCAAAATAACCCGCATCCGATTTCAGCATACCCTGGCCCTGCCAGAACAACCCCTGATGTAACGAGCTTGGCTGGTGTTGAACATGTAGCGTTAGAGACATCAGCTCGATCTGCAGGTACAAACCAGATACTTACTCCTATTACATTATCTATAGCCAGGTTATAACAGATATTACACAAGCATTTTCAACCATTAATTGGCAAGGCTTGTTCCGGACAACATGTATGTAACATGCTGTAAACTCTGTATTCTTCAACTTTGTTACCCTTGTACAAGATCCCTACATATTCATGAAATGGAAACAACTGTTTTCTTTAACATTATGTTTGTATATCTCAGACAAAATTGTAACATGTATTCTTTTTTCTTTTGCACATAATTCTACAGTGTATTCATTTAACACTCACAGAGTTGAGGGGTGCGTTTTCTTGGAAGAACGCGTAGTTTTTCCAAGAAGCCGCGAGCAATTGCAGTCTGCTGGGCCTTCTTCACCGGGTTCTGCACAAGTTTGTTGACACTTCACTTTTGTGACATTATTTTTTTAATTACGCTATGTTATGGGTTCCAATTCCACACGGCATGGCATGGCAGTAATTCGAATAATGTGTTTCCTTCTGATTCCTTTGCAGATTGCGGAGAAGACGCAGCTTGCGCCAGAAGCCACTTTGGGTTCGCCGGAGGACGACCGGACGCCCGAGAAGGCGAGGGTGGAGCTGCCCAACAGTGGGCAAGTAAAGCGAGCTGGAGAAGGCACCATAAGGATGGACATGAGTTTGCTTAGTTGTCGCGTCTGCTACCACCCAGTCAAGCCCCCTGTCTTCCAGGTTAATTTCTTTCCTCAAAGAATGCTCGAATAATTTCCTGTTCCATTCAGCTGAGGTCTGAGGACGGCAGTATCTGATACAATTTTGTGCAGTGCAATGTCGGGCATTTAGCTTGCGGCACATGCCTCGTGGAGCTCCCCGGCGAACAGTGCCCGATCTGTGAGCACGGCGGTGGCTTTAGCCGCTGTCCAGTGATGGACGACGTCGTCCTGTCGAGCGAGATGAAGTGCTCCTACGACGGCTGCCAGAGCTACGTCCCCTACCACGAGCTCGACGGCCACCAGAGAGCGTGCCCACACGCGCCCTGCTTCTGCACGGAGCCCGGTTGCGGCTTCTGCGGCCCTCCACCGGCGCTCCTCGGCCACCTCACCGCGGTGCACTCGGTGCCAGTGCAGAAGGTCCAGTACGGCAATGTTCACCGGCTCCGGTTATCGGAGGCGCGGTGCCTGCTCCACGCGGAAGAGGACGACAGCGTGTTCCTCCTGGCCGTGGGGGCCGTGGGCGCGCTCGGCATGGCCACCGTCGTGTCTGCGGTGTGCATCTGTGCGGGAGCATCGCTGGAGCCGCGGCACGCGGTCAAGCTCCGGGCGAATGGCCCGCCGCCACCGAGCAGCGCGGCGGGCAGCATTCTGCTGGACATGAAGGCGGTGACGAACAGCAACAGGCCCGGCGAGGTGGCCGTGGAGGAGCTGCCGTCGTTCTTGATGGTGCCGCCGACGTATCTGGTTGGATCTGGCGCGTCCGAGGTGTCTCTCGACGTTCGCATTGACAGGGTGTGACCTGGGGCATGATTTCTTCATGGAAAATGCACTGGTGTGATGTAATTGCTGCTAGATGCCACTCCTGATGGAAGATGTGCACTGAACTTGCCGAGTGGATGGAGAAACGCGGTGAAGGTGTTGTCTTTTTACCATGGGTGCAAGGGAAATTCACCATGAAATATCTTCTTTTTAGAGAACCATGGGGCCGACAAGCTTCCACCACAATGGGGCTGCGCGCGCCACCCAAAACTAGCCCCCACACGAAAAGGGGAACCTTCTCCTCCTTTTAGGAACATTGTGTTTTGGCGCCGGTGTCCCCTCCAGGAATATTTCGGGAGGTTCCAGAACTTTTTTGGCACCCCTCTGAAAATTTCGAACGCATTTCGAAACTTTTCTGGGTTGATGGTTTACTCCAAAACAATTTTTTGTTTCGTCAAAACATTTTTGGTTTTCCCTCTGAAACTTTACTCAGCAGATATATGACACTTGAGGCTGTGTTCGGATCAAAGGGATTGAAAACACAGGTTTGGAGCAAAATAGGGGAAATGGAAAGGAAGTGAGATGCAAAACAGGGGAAAATAAAACTTTCTAGGACAAGAAACCCACGAAATCAACGGATGTGGTTCCCCTGCATTGATTTTTAAATGTTTACTGCATGTTGCCTGTGTGGCCTCCATGTTTACTGATCAATAATTCTTCATAGCCGATGTGGGTCCCAGGATGCGTGGTTCGGTGCCCTTTTCCTTCCACTGTCTCGGGCCTCCGCGAAGAAATTGGTTGGCCCAGAAAAACTTTTCTGCAGATCGGTAACAAAAGATTCCTTTGTTCTGAACGGTAGAAAAGGGAGCAGTTCGTTAGGAATAACTTTCCTTTGGTTTTCCTACATTTTTTCTCTGTCCCGAACAGGCCCTAAGCGTGTGATCCTGTAGGTACAGTGAAATATATGTAGACATTGAGCGGAACTCTTTTCGATCAATGATCAATAGTGGAATCGTGGACATTTATATTGACCCCTATACCTACGAAATATATATTTGAATGAACCTTTAGTTACCGTGTGCTATTCCTGTTGCTTAACGATATGTTGCAAAAACCCGAGGTGAGATTTATCAGCATCCCCGTGAATCGACAATTTGCTCACTATGCAAGTTTTCTCGTTACTGGTTTTGTTCTCTTTTCTCGTTCCATATTCTGGCATCCACGTGCTCAAATCACGATGCGTCTGGCTAGCCAATGATGTATACCATAACACTGAGAGGGCCCAAGAATATATCTTCATCGTCGGAGGAGCAAATTATAATTTTAACCTATCTAGTTCCTTGTCATACTTTTTCGTGAACCCGTAAGCTGCCGTAATAGCCACCCGATTACAAATGACGTTTAACAAACCCCAAAATTCACAAAACAAGTATGAAGAAACTCGATGGTTTAAGGAATATGCAAACGTTTAATTTTCTATGTCTTATAAACCATTGACGAAAGGATCACATAGCATAACAATAAGTTAGTCGGTTCAACACAAATGTTCTTCTAACATTGTGTCCTCAAAGTTGTTTGCATTCTCATGCGCATGATCAGGAAAACGTGATCATCATGTAACACTTGAGCGTCTTAAAGGCATGACTAGGAATCTATATTACCGTTTATTATTTCACACATGCACATAGGGTTTCCTCTGAGCCTCTTTGAAATAAAAAGACTTAAGGACCATTGCAAATATAACACGAACATAAACAAAACTATGAATAATAAAATTTATTATTTGCCACTAGGTCACATTTCCAACACAGACTACCCGAAAGAGGAGAAGGAGAAGATTGACGAGTCGGACAACTCCGTCGATGAGCAGATCCGACTTGATCCATTTTGTGTTTTCAAGTGCTGCTTCCGCGAGAAAGACGGCAAGGGCACCGGAAGGGCAAGGGCAGCCGTCTGTGATCTTTGTCCATAGCTAGTACTCCCTCCGTTCCAAATTACTCGTCGCAGAAATGGATGTATCTAGAACTAAAATACATCTAGATACATCCATACTTGCGACAAGTAATTTAGAACAGAGGGAGTATGTAGGTAGAACATGCCAATTTTTGGCAATCCAATTCCAATGGCACGTGCTGATGTAGTAGCCAAACGATTGTTGTTGCATCTTAGAGGTGGTTTATGTCGCATGTGTTTATATGGATTTGAGGTTTACTAATTAGCAAAATTTCAAATGTGAACGTTTGAGGGGGGCAGAGTAGGTGTATCCGGCTGTAGATGCTCTTAGCATTAGAGAAAAGATTCTTCTTCCAAGAGAGAAGGCACACATGCGGGCGCTTAAGCTTGTGGAAGAGGCACTGTCAGAACAATTCAGGCCTCTCACGATTCCAGCACAAGACATCAACATGTTGAGCATACATTGAGATTTGGGAAACCAGACAAGTCACCTACAGCTACAGGCTAGGAAGTTCAATCAGTGTCACCTACTTCCATCAGCAATGGCATCTAAGCAGCGATTACATCCCATGTTACGCCATGAAGAAACGATGCAGAATACCTACTTGCATCAAATCAGCAATGGACCATGTCACATCCTGTCAATGCGAACGTCGAGGGACACCTCCTTGTACGCCCCACAGTCGACCAGGTACGCGGGCGGCACCATCAGGAACGCCGGCAGCTCCTCCACCTCCACCTCGCCGGGCCTGCTGAAGCTCGACACCGCGTCCATCTCCAGCAGAATGCTGCCCGCCGCGCTGCTCGGGGGCGGCGGCCCGTTAGCCCGGAGCTTGACCGCGTACCGCGGCTCCGGGGATGCCCCCGCCCTGAGGCACACCACGGACGCGACGGTGGCCATGCCGAGCACGCCCACGGCAAGGAGGAACGCGCTGCCGTCCTCTTCCGCGTGGAGCAGGAACCGTGGCTCCGACACCCGGAGCTGATGGACGCTGCCGTAGTGGACCTTGTGCACTGGCACTGAGTGCAGGGCGGCGAGGTGGCCGAGGAGCGCCGCCGGCGCGCCGGCGAAGCTGCAGCCGGTCTCCGTGCAGAAGCAGGGCCCGTGTGGGCACGTGCTCTGGTGGTCGTCGAGCTCGTGGTAGGGGACGTAAACCTGGCAGCCGGCGTGGGAGCACTTCATCGTGCTCGACAGGACCACGTCGTCCATCACTGGACAGGGGCTGAAGTCACCGCCGTGCTCACACATCTGGCACTGTTCGTCGGGGAGCTCGGTAAGGCATCTTCCACAAGCTAAATGCCCGACATTGCACTGCACAAAATTGTATCAGATACTGCCATCCTCAGACCTCAGCTGCAAGAAATTAATTGAGCATGTTGGAGAAAGAAATTAACCTGGAAGACGGGGGGCTTGACGGGGTGGGAGCAGACGCGGCAACTGAACAAACTCATGTCCATCCTTATGGTGGCTTCTCCAGCTCGCACCATTTGCCCACTGTTGGGCAGCTCCACCCTTGCCCTTTTGGCGCTCCGATCATGCTTCTCCATCGTCGACGGTGAATCCCTGTTCCTGCTCTCGGCGGCAGCCGCAAGAACCTCCAGCCCATTCAGAATCTGCAAAGGAAAAACATCACATCATGAATTGGTACCCATAATCTACAGATGTTTCTTCTGCGCAATTCAAAGAATAAGGCGTCGACAAACTTGTGCAGAAAACGGTTCAGAAGAAGGCCCAGCAGGCTGCAATTGCTCGCCACTTCTTGGAAAAATAGTGTGTTCTGCAAAAGAACATCAATACATGGAAGAATTTTGTCTCAGATACATATAACCAATGTTGAAGAAATAGAATTGTTTTCGATTAATGGCTACGTGTTTTACATCTTTTAGGCAAGCTTCTGAACATAGAGATTTGTACAAGGATAACAGAGTCGGGAGAATACAATACATAATTTATAGCAGGTTACATACATGACATGTCAATTAGCGGTTGACAATGCTTGTGTAATATCTTTTATAACCTGGCTATAGACAATGTAATAGGAGTCAGTTATAATGGTTTGTACCTGCAGATCGAGCTGATGTCTCTAACCCTGTAACAATGAGCAAGCTGCCAGGACCTGGTGAAACTGGATGCTGGTTATTTTGATCATTGTCGGTAGCAGACTGATTGGACAGAGTATTAGTATCTGTATCAGAATCAGCACATTCTCTTCCTTCAACAATGTTACCATTTCCATTATTAAGCACGGGAGCATAGACAGACTCTTCTAGACGACGTACCTATATGAATGAGAATACACGCAAAGTTACAGATTGTAGCAATCATGATATGCAACTTAAGAAAAAGAAAATTACTTCTGAAAGAGGGCACTCCAATGTAATTCCGTGTAAGTAATGCTTGTAGCAGCATAGAGCATGCCATTATTTTGAACAAGGCATGTCACATAATAACGAATTGTGTACAACAACAACAAAGCCTTTCAGTCCCAAACAAGTTAGGGTGGGCTAGAGTTCAAACCAACACGATCTCGAAACCCATAATGATGAATGGTGTGTTTCAAATAAATAGCGTATCACAGTTTGATTGCAGAATTTAGTGCATGAGTAATTACCAGCAAGCTACCAAAGGGATGTGAAGCTACCCATTTGTTATGCTCTGTAGTGACAAAGCCCAAGCGTGGAAAGCCGTTTGGTACTTTGAATGCAGCATGTTTCACAAGATCAATGAAAATGACCTGCATTTCAAGGACAGTGAATGGAAATAAATTTCTAAATAAACAAGCGACAACAGCACATTCAAACAGTTTGTAATTTCCGTAAGTGCAGTCGGAATGTTTCTTACGCTCAGAATGTGCACACAGCCCTTTAGACAACCAAAGGGTGCACCTGATTCCTTGAACTCCCTGATTCCTTTGAAGAGATAGTCAGCAACGAAACCACACCAATCCATCTGTTTGAGGCTACCGACCTGTTCAGCAGCTCCAAGAAAGGACCTGTTGACAAGCACGGTTGTATTTGGTGCTAGATAAATCGCGAGTATCGTCATCATGAAGGCTATACAGAAGGGTTCCTCCTCGGTTATGCTGCACATTTCCTCGGCCAATTTCCTGGCGTTCTTGAAGTTAACAGAGCAGTACTGACTGAAGAGACCATAGTCAACTTCGAGACCCTGCACGACTTGGATGGGGCCTGAAGGGATCCCAAGGACAGACTTGACAAGTGGCCTCACCGGAATCGATAAGCCGCCTCCAAACTCAAGCGCATTGGTGTCACAACTGAACTTACCAACCAACCAGAGGGTAAGGGCCTTGTTCATCTCAAAATCCGCCATGGACAGCAGGCTCCCAAACCCGATTTTTCTGACGAAGCCCTTCTGCTCCTCACTGAGAAGCTCCACAATCTGCGGAATGAGGCGAGGGGAACATCTGTACAGCGCGCTCCCGCTCTACAAGGTATGAGCGGATCAACTGAGGAGATTCAGGCGTAATGTAAACTGAAAAACGCAGAGCAGAGGAGTGGAGGGATTCCGGGATCGTACCTTTCGGGGCCTCTTGGCAGATCTACTTGGTGGACTACCACCATCCATGGCACTCCCCTGCTTTCCGTTACTGCTGGGATTAGCATGCACAGCAGGATTGGAACCCATGGCCCCGTGAAGATGGTTTGTACCTGCAGATTGAGCTGATGTCTCTAACGCTACAACAATGGACAAACTGGCAGGACCTGCTGAAACCGGATGCTGGTTATTTTGATCGTTGTTAGTAGCAGACATATTGGCTAGAGCATCAGTATTTGTATCAGAATCAGCACATTCTCCGCCTTCAACAATGTTACCATTTCCATTATTAAGCACAGGAGCATAGACAGACTCTTCTAGACGACGTACCTATAGGAATTAGAATACGCGTAAAGTTACTGACTGCAGCAATCATTATATGCGACTTAAGAAAAAGAAAAATACTTCTGAAAGAGGTCACTCAAATGTAATTGCGTGTAAGTAATAAACTTGACCGGTCAAAATTTGGTAAATAAATGCTACTCATTGGATGGATGTGGGTTACAAGACTGGTAATGCTTGTAGCAGCATAGAGCATACCATTATTTTGAACAAGGCATATGTCACATAATAACGAATAGTGTACAACAACAACAAAGCCTTTCAGTCCCAAACAAGTTGGGGTAGGCTAGAGTTGAAACCCATAATAATGAATGGTGTGTTTCAAATAAATAGCGTATCACAGTTTGATTGCAGAATTTAGTGCATGGGTAATTACCAGCAAGCTACCAAAGGGATGTGAAGCCACCCATTTGTTATGCGCTGTACTGACAACTCGCAAGCGTGGAAAGCCGTTTGGTACTTGTAATTCAGCGTGTTTCACATGATCAATGAAAATGACCTGCATTTCAAGGACAGTGAGTGGAAATAAATTTATAAATAAACAAGCAACATCAGCACATTCAAATAGATTGTAATTTCCACAACTGCGGTCTGGATGTTTCTTACGCTCAGGATGTGCACACAGCCCTTTAGAAGAACAAAGGGTGCATCCGATTCCTTGAACTCCATGAGCCCTTTCATGAGATAGTCAGCAACGAAACCGCACCAGTCCATCTGCCTGAGGCTACCAACCTTCTGAGCAGCTCCGAGCAAGGACCTGTTGACAAGCATGGTTGTGTTTGGCGCTAGATAAATCGCGAGTATCACCATCATGAAGGCTGTACAGAAGGGCTCCTCCTCGGTTATGCCGCACATTTCTTCGGCCAGTTCCTTTGCCTTCCTCACTTTAGTAGAATAGTAGTGATTGTAGGGAGCCTGCACGACTGGTATGGGGCCCGAAGGGATCCCGAGGACAGACTTGACGAGCGGCCTGACCGGAATCGACACGCCGCCTTCAAACTCGAGCGCCTCGGTCTCGCAACTGAACCTGCCAACCAGCCACAATGTAAGGGCCTTGTTAATCTCGAAGTCTGCCATGGACAGCAGGCTCCCAAACCCGATTTTTCTGACGAAGCCCTTCTGCTCCTCGCTGAGAAGCCCCACAATCCGCGGGATGAGGTGCGGGGAACATCTGTACGACGCCGTCCCGCTCTGCAAGGCATGAGCGGATTCAGCTCAGGAGACTCAGATGTACAGTAATATGAACTGAATGAATAAAGCAGAGCAGAGCAGAGGAGTTCATACCCAGCCCTTCGGGAGAAGAGCAGAGGACTTCTTGGCAGATCTGCTCGGTGGATTACCACCATCCATGGCACCCCCCAGCTTTCCGTTCCTGCTGGGATTGGAGCGCGCAGCAGGACTGGAACCCATGGCCGTGTGGCTAGAGTTTGAGATGGAGACGGTGACCGGCCAAATAGGGGGCGAAATCGATCAGGAAAGGAGCAGATTCTCGCTACCAGCTAATGGATCCGCCGTCTGGCGGGCATGGGCGAGCTGCAGTGCCGGTCGCCGGCGGGGTACGCCGGCTGGAGTGGAGTGGAGCGGCGGCGGCGGCGGCGGGGTTGTGGGGAAAGAGGAGAAAGGGGGGGAGAAGAGCGAAGCCAAAAAATTGCCAATGCCTCGAAATATTTGGACGAGGATCTGGCGCGAGCCACCAATCGGCCCGCTTCGGCACAGCAGGATAAGGCCAACTCGAACCCCAACGCACCACCCCAACACACACGACCCCCCAAATGGTTGGCCGTTTGATGAGGCTAAACGGATGCAAAACGCAACCCAACGCACGAAAGCAAATAGACAAATGTTACCCGATACACGGAAGCAAATAGATAAATGTCTGATTTTCGTTTGCTTTCGACTCATTTCCGGCTTAAGTTTGGGCTGCGCTTGCGTCTAGATGGATAGAGCGCGGACAGGCGGGACGCGAGCCCTTGTCCTCTCCTGGACCGCTCGTCGGTGGCACAGACGTCCCTCTTCTCTTCCCCTGCCCCTCCCTTGCCATCGCCATCGTCGCCATTACCCGTCGGTGCCCATTTTCCTAGCCACCTTCCTCGCTTTCCTGCCAAGCCGCCTGAATCACCACCACGCCATGCCATAGCCGGCTCAAGCCCGTGTTTCGGAGGGCTTTTTGCCGGCGTTTGTGGCTCTTTGTTGCTGCAGCCAGTGGAGAGAAGTTACGGCCGCCGATGGCGCCCATCAACCTCAACACCTCCCATCAAGCGCTGCATAGTCGCAGGGTGCCGCCCGCCAACTTCAACCTTGCATCCTGCCTATGAGGGGAGCTCGAGGTGCTCTTCCCGGCCGCGTCTCCACCACGAAAGCAAGGTGTTCGGCACTTTGCTCACAAGGAACCATGGATAGTGGGGATGAGTATTTCTTCCACAACTTCATTTGTTCATCAGATGAACCTGGATGACGAAGATCTTGTGGTGGCTGCATTGGTCGTCAATGACCACGTTGCTAGGCAGCGACCTCGGTTCAAGGGATCAATCATGGGTCATGCTTCGGCCTTGAACCGCAACACGGAGAGCGGTCAGGCCCTACTCTATGCTGATTACTTTCAGAATATCGCACTCTTCAAACCACATCAATTCCGACGCCGCTTCCGCATGAGGAGACATGTGTTGGTAGGATATGACCCATATTTTGAGTGCAAAGAGGATGCCCTTGGCAAGCTTGGCTTCTCCTCTTACCAGGAATGCACCGCGGCCATTCACACGCTTGCATATGAAATTTCAGGCGATCTTGTGGATGAGTACGTGCGTATGAGTGAGTCCACATATCTCCTATCAATGCACAGTTTCTGCAAGGCCGTGGTGGTAGTGTTTGGGCCTGAGTACCCGAGAGAGCCAACTGTCGCTGATACAGAAAGGTTCTTGGCGATCAATGCCGAGAGGGGCTTTCCGGTCATGCTAGGTAATATAGGTTGTATGCATTGGAAGTGGAATAATTCTTCATTTGCTTGGCGCGGGCAGTACAAAGGGGAACGAACGTGAGAGGTGCCTGATACGTCTCCAACGTATCTATAGTTTTTTATTGTTCCATGCTATTATGTTATCCATCTTAGATGTTTTATATGCATTATTATGCTATTTTATATCCTTTTTTGGGACTAACCTATTAACCTAGTGCCAAGTGTCAGTTGTTGTTTTCTCCTTGATTTTGTCTTTAAAGAAAATCAATACCGAACAGAGTCCAAACAGAACAAAACTTTTTGAGGATTTTTCTTGGACCAGAAGACACCTAGGAACCTTTGGGAGGAGGTTAGAGGGGCCACCAGTTGGCGAATAGCTTGTAAGGCGCGCCCCAGGGGGGCGTCTCCCCCCCCCCCCAAGGCTTGTGGGGCCCCTGGTACTCCTCTAACCCTAATCTTTGCTCTATAAATACCCAAACATTCCACGTATACCAGAGGGCACACTAAAAATACTTTTCCGCTGCCGCAAGCTTCTGTTCTCGTGAGATCCCATCTAGGGGCCTTTTTTGGCACTCCGCCGGAGGGGGATTCAATCACGTAGGGCTTCTACATCAACCTTGCTGCCCTTCCGATGATCTATGAGTAGTTTACCATAGACCTACGAGTCCATAGCTAGTAGCTAGATGGCTTCTTCTCTCTCTTTGATCTTCAATACAATGTTCTCCTCGATGTTCTTGGAGATCAATTCGATTTAATCTTCTTTTGCAGTGCGTCTGTTAAGATCTGATGAATTATAGATTTATGATCAGATTATTTATGAACATTATTTGAATCTTACCTGAACTCTTTTATGCATGATTAAAATAGCTTTGTGTTTCTCTCCAATCTATTGATTTGGTTTGGCCAACTAGATTGATTTTTCTTGCAATGGGAGAGGTGCTTTGTAGTGGGTTCAATCTTGCGGTGCTCATACCCAGTGACAGAAGGGGACATGACACGTATTTGTATTGTTGCCACTAAGGATAAAAAGGTGGGGTTTATTCATATTGATTGGATCTATCCCTCTACATCATATCATCTTGCTTAAGGCATTACTCCGTTCTTGTTAACTTAATACACTAGATGCATGATGGATAGCGGTCGATGTGTGGAGTAATAGTAGTAGATGCAGGCAGGAGTCGGTCTACTTGTCACGGACGTGATGCCTATATTCATGATCATTGCCTTAGATATCGTCATAATTTTGCGCTTTTCTATCAATTTCTCAACAATAATTTGTTTACCCACCGTATGCTTTTTTTCAAGAGAGAAGCCTCTAGTGAAAACTATGGCCCCGGGTCTATTTTATCATATTATTTTCAGACCTATAAAATCAAAAACACAAAAATACCTTGCTGCAATTTATTTACCTTTACTTTATTTTGCACTTTTACTTATCTTTTATACCTATCTCTATTAGATCTCATCCTTACAAGTAACCGTGAAGGGATTGACAACCCCTTTTCGCGTTGGGTGCAAGTATTCGTTTGTTTGTGTAGGTGCAACCATTGGGGACTTGTGTGTTCCTCCTAGTGAATTGATACCTTGGTTCTTAATTGAGGGAAAGACTTATCTCTACTTTGCTGCATCACCCTTTCCTTTTCAAGGGGAAAACCAACGAAAGCTCAAGAAGTAGCAGGAAGAATTTCTGGCACCGTTGCCGGGGAGGATCTACATCAAACCTACCAAGTACCTATCATAAACTCTCATCTCTTGCACTTACATTATTCGCCATTTGTCTCTCGTTTTCCTCTCCCCCACTTCTAAAACATTTCCAGAAAAACACAAAAATATTTGCCTTCTTTCCTTTCATCTTTTCGTTTGCTTGAGTGCTAGATTGATTTCTTTGCTATCATGGCTAATCTTTCTCTCGTGGCATTTACCCCGGAAAGTGAGGTCCTAAATTTTAAACAAAGGGGAGGAGAGAATTTGAAAGATGCTTGGTATAGAATTTGCGATGCTCAGAATAGGTCTACCCATAAGCAATCCACTGTAGTTCTTCTTCGAAATTTTTATGTGGGTGTTACTACTTGGTATAGATTTGTGCTAGACACTATTACTAGGGGTAATTTCTTGGGTAGTCACCCTATGGATGCTTTAAATGCTATGGGAAATTTGGTGGGATCACCACCTATCATGATTAATGAAACATAATTAACCTTGGAACATGTGATGAAAGGCTTGATATCATTGAAAATAAAATTTCTACCGTCGACCATATTGAAAATTTAGATAAAAAGATTCACAATCATATTACTCAAATTGGATCAAAGGTAGAAATCGCTTTAAAAACTCTAAAGGAGAAGAAGCCTATAATAGATGGGAGGTAGAACAAGGTTCCGCTAGGATCGATAAGTTGGAGGATAGTATTACTCATTTGGGTTCTGCTTTTGCTTCTACCAAAATTACTCCAAAATCCCCCCTAATAAAACTACTAAGTTTATCTATGTTCCTAAAATAAGGGTGGGTCATCTAGTAAACAAGGATCTTAAGATGATAAGTACTTGCCCTAGTTTTATCAATATGATTAAGGAACCTATTCTTACGAACGATTATCTTGATTTTCTACCAAGGAGTGTATCATTAACAAACCTAATGATATCCCTAGGAGGTATGGATGTGCAATTGAAGTTGAATACTAAAGATGACAATACTTAGATCTATGCAATATGCCTAGCTAGGGGCATAAAACAATATCGCTTGTTATGAGGCAACCCAGTGTTAGTTTTGTTTTTCTTGTTTTGCTTCTGTCTTTTAATAAATATGCAATTATAATTCTATTATGATTGTGTTTAAGAGTTTTAATTAGTGTTTGTGCCAAGTAGAGCCTTTGGGATGATCTATGGTGATAGTTGATTTGATTTTGCTGAAAAACAGAATCTTTTGCGCCCAGTTCTGGAATTTTTTATATTCACATAAACGTGCTTTTGATCTGGAATTTTTTCCCACCACTACTAGGGAAAAGCCTAGCAGCAGCGCGGGTTTTGGGCCTATTAGTAGCGCGGGGCACCCGCGCTACTACTACGTCTGTTAGTAGTAGCGTGGGTAAAAACCCGCGCTACTACTAATCTCTAATCTCTGATTTTTTCGAACTTTTTTGAATTTTTCCCTAATTTTCAAATTTCTGAATTATTTTAACCTCCAATCTCTAATCACCCCTCATCGCTGCTCAATTTAATCTCTAATCTCTAATCACCCCTCATCATTCCAAATCATCTAACTTCCCGGACGGTCACCCATCCTCTCACTACTCCAGCCTGAGCACGCTTAACTTTCAGGTTCTATTCTCCCTTGTTTCCAAGTCTGCACTTGTTGTTTTCCTGACAATAGTAAGATGTCAATCCTATTAACCTCAGGAATTTAGCTTGAGCATGAAGTCACACATTTCACTGTTTGAGTTTGAAACTATTGTTCTAAAAAATAACACTAATATTTAGTAACACTAATATTTCTTGAATAATTAGTTTGACCATTGTTTGACCACAGTTTGACCATAGTTTGACAAGATTTGATCAAAATTCAAAAAAACTGAAATAATTATTTAGTAACACTAATATTCTTGAATAATTAGTTTGACCATAGTTTGACCAGATTTAACAAAAATAAAAAAAAACTGAATTTTTTTTGAATTTTTTGCCTCCAGATCTTAAAAGCCCCGTAACTTTTCGAGTAGATGATTTTTCATATAAAAAACTTTTTCATCCAAGTTAGTATGCAAAAGTTGTGCCAATTTTTACAAATTCTCGAGAGATTTTGCAAATAAAGTCGAAATTCATATTTGCAAATTTTCCCAACAACTAGACCACGTATCACATGGGAAACTTATTTTATTTTATTTTTTTGACATTTTCATCATTTTCTTTTATTTTTTTAAACTGAAAAGGCGATCCACTGGGGGGGGGGGGTAGAGTTTGAAACCCAGTATTTAGTAGTAGCGCGGGTTTTTACCCCTCGCTACTACTATGGCATGTCCCCGAGGGGCACGGTTGAGACCGATTAGTAGTAGCAAGGGGTAAAAACTTAGTAGTAGCGCGGGTTTATAACCATCGCTACTACTATGGCATGGTCCAGGGGCACGATAGAGACCACTTAGTAGTAGCGAGGGTTAAAAACCAACGCTACTGCTATCAACTTAGTAGTAGCGAGGGTTAAAAACCCGCGCTACTACTATGGCATGTCCCGGGGGGCACGGTAGAGACCGCTTAGTAGTAGCGAGGTTTAAACACCTGCGCTACTAGTAAGTAGCAGTAGCGAGGGTTTTTAACCCTCGCTACTAGTAAGCGTCTGTGTATAAGCTTTTCCCTAGTAGTGCACCTTTGCTAGCCACTCTAGTACCGCGCAACTTTCGTCGGTGCATTAAACCCTCCTTATACCTTTCCTCAAAACAGCCATCATACCTACCTATTATGGCATTTCCATAGCTACTCCGAGATATATTGCAAAGCAACTTCAACCGTTCCATTTTATTATGACACATACCATCATTGTCATATTGCTTTGCATGATCATGTAGTTGGCATAGTATTTGTGGCTTGGCCACCATTCATAATTTTTTTATACATGTCACGCTAGATCATTGCACACCCTGGTACACCACCGGAGGCATTCATATAGAGTCATATCTTTGTTCTAGTATCGAGTTGTAATTCTTGAGTTGTAAGTAAATAAAAGTGTGATGATCATCATTATTAGAGCATTGTCCCATGTGAGGGATATATAAAAATAAATAAATAAAGAGGCCAAATGAGCCCAAGAATAAAAGAGGCCAAAGTACCCAACACAAAAAGAGAAAAAAAGGAAAATAAGAAATTGAGAGAAAAAGAGATAAGGGACAATGTTACTATCCTTTTCCACACCTGTGCTTCAAAGTAGCACCATGTTGTTCATGATAGTGAGTCTCCTATTTTGTCATTTTCATATATTACTAGTGGGAATTTTTCATTATGAACTTGGCTTGTATATTCCAATGATGGGCTTTCTCAATTGCCCGAGGTCTTCATGAGCAAGCAAGCTGGATGCACACCCACTTAGTTTTATTTTGAGCTTTCATACACTTATAGCTCTAGTGCATCCGTTGCATGGCAATCCCTACTCACCCACATCGATATCAATTGATGGGCATCTCCATAGCCTATTAATTTGTCTAGTTGACATGAGAATTTCTTTCTCCTTTTTGTCTACCACCACCTTCTATTCCACCCATAGTGCTATATCCATGACCGATAACCCACAAGTATAGGGGATCGCAACAGTTTTCGAGGGTAGAGTATTCAACCCAAATTTATTGATTCGACACAAGGGAGCCAAAGATTATTCTCAAGTATTAGCAGTTGAGTTGTCAATTCAACCACACCTGGATAACTTAGTATCTGCAACAAAGTATTTGGTAGCAAAGTAGTATGGAAGTAACGGTAACGGTGGCAAAAGTAACAGTAGCAGTTTTGTAATAATTGTAACAGTGGCAA
>LR880968.1:11196747-11236903 GCA_904067115.1 Aegilops sharonensis | reverse complement strand
GGGCCACCTATCCCGGAGGGCCCCATGGGCTGAAGTGGGAGGGGAACCAGCCCCTGGTGGGCTGGTGCGCCCCCCTGGGCCCCCCTCTGCGCCTAAGGCTGGGAACCCTAGGGGAGGGGGCGCCCCACTTGCCTTGGGGGGCACTCCACCCCCCTTGGCCGCCGTGCCCCCTAGGAGATCCCATCTCCTAGGGCCGGCGCCCCCCCTGGGGACCCTATATATAGAGGGGGGGGGGGGGAGGGAGGGCATCCGCACCCTTGCACTTGGCGCCTCCCTCCCCCTGCTACACCTCTTCCTCCTCCCCAGCTGCTTGGCGAAGCCCTGCCGGAGTACTGCTGCATCCACCACCACGCCGTCGTGCTGCTGGATCTTCATCAACCTCTCCTTCCCCCTTGCTGGATCAAGACAGAGGAGACGCCACGCTGACCGTACGTGTGTTGAACGCGGAGGTGCCGTCCGTTCGGTGCTAGGATCTCCGGTGATTTGGATCACGACGAGAACGACTCCCTCAACCCCGTTCTCTTGAACGCTTCCGCACGCGATCTACAAAGGGTATGTAGATGCATCTCTCCCAGTCGTTGCTAGATGAACTCATAGATGGATCTTGGTGAACGTCGGAAAATTTTTATTTTATGCAACGTTCCCCTACACATCGGCGCAGGGATTGGGGGTGACTTGTTTGACTTCGGGCCTCTTAGCCCGGAGAGAGAGCTCAGGCCTCTTAGCCCGGAGCGGAAGAGGAAAGCAACGGAGGAGGAGGAGGAGGAGGAAGAGAACGAAGAGTAAGCCTCTGCTTTTCTCCCTCATTCCTTACACTTCCCCCCCGACGACGCTGCTTACCTGTCTTCACCTTGCAGGGATGTGGAGACGCTGGCCCAGAGGATCAAGAGGGCCAGGATTTCGGCGAGTGGCCAGCCCCCGGCAGGCACCTCCAGTACGCCACTGGTGGTGTCGAGTAGCCCGGACAGCAGCACCCAGCCCAGCCCCCAGCGTAAGTCCTCCATCCGCCCTCTATCAACGTGCGTCATGGTCGATGCTTCAGTGTTAACCGTGCCGTGGATGCAGGAGAGGAGCAGCACCAAAGGGAGCCACAGAGGGCTTCTCCGATCGTGCCACCCCCGTCGACTACACCGCCCCAAGGGGCGTCCCCGGCAAGGACACCAAGCACTAAGGCCATGCACACGGAGGAGGGGGAGGAGAACGCAGGCGCTGGCGACTTTTCCTCGACGCCAGACCTTGGCAGAGAAGGGGCTTCCGCCTCTCGGCCCGACACGGGTAAGCTACTCGCTCTTCTCTTCTGCTTGCATTCTTCTTTTCTTTTTTTCTCATTGGCTTTGGATCTTGGCTTCGCCCCGTCCCTTTCTTGGTGTCCAGACCCCTCCTCAGAGGACGTCGACACCACCATCAAGGACGTTGCCGCGGAGGCTGCGGCGAAGGCGGAGAAGATAGCTGCTGAGGAGAGCTCCAGGGGCGCCGCCGGGGATGCCGCCAAGGGGCCCACCGAAGAGCTCGGCAAGGGGCCTACCGGGGACGCCGGCAAGGCCACTGCCGAGGAGGTGGCGTTCGACGACCCGCCCTCCTCCTCCGCTACCTCTGGCTCCAGCAGGTACCTGAGGGTCAGCGACGACCTCTTTGTCCAGCTCCTGGGCGCGCTGAGCACCAGGGCTCCCTTTGAGGGAGAGGTGTTCGACGAGGAGGCGCTTGCCACCGCCGGGCTCGAGGTTGTTGATGAGCCGGGCGCTGGCGGCACTGGCTCCCAGGAGGAGCAGCTGCTCCACGCCATGGGCGCCGGCTTCCGGAAGCTCCAGGCGCTCCACCGCGCTCGCCTGGACAAGGCCAAGTCCAGGACGGCGGTGGTGGAGAAGATGGAGGAGGACTTTGGGGGGCGCGTCGCCGAGGCGCAGGACTGGTTCCGCCAGGCTCAGGACGAGCTGTAGGCCGCCTAGGGTGAGCTGGACAACCGTGAGGTCGAGCTTGCCCTGAAGCTGGCCGACATCAAGAAGGCCCAGGAGACGGCGAAGAGGTTGGCCTACGAGGCCGAGGCCGTCCAGTCCCAGCACGAGGCCGCCCTGAAGACCCAGGAGGAGGACCTTGCCGAGCGCGAGGAGAAACTTGCCGCCACGCTCTGCAGCAAGGACGAGGAGGTGGACAAGCTCGTCCCGCAGCGGACCCAGGAGCTGGAGCGGAGGCATCAGGAGGCACTCAATGCCCTGGCTCAGGCCCATGCCGGCAAGGTGAAGGAGCTAGAGGAGCAAGCTCTAAAGCTGGCCCAGGAGAAGCACACGCTCAACGGTGCTCTGACGGTGGCGCAGGGCGAGGTCATCAGCAAGTCTGGAGAGCTCTCCGAGGCCAACGCCTCCATCAAAGATCTCAAGCTGAAGCTGGGAGAGCTCGAGGAGATGCTGTCGGGGGCCATGACCCGGGAGGGTATCCTGGCCAAGGAGCTGGAGACGGAGAAGCAGCTGCTGAAGAACGGGACCGCCAACCTCAAGGACTACAAGGCGAGCAAGAAGCGCTGGCTCGGGCGCCTTGCTGCCGTTGCAAACTCGGCCGCCGATCAGCTGGCCATCATGGGGATGCCGGAGATGGTGTACGCCCCAGAAGCGAGCCTGAGCCCCAACGCCAACTTGACCATATACTTCGAGAAGGTCGTCGGCGCGCTAAAGCGGCTTAACTCCAACCGGGCGGCCTCCCTGGCCGAGGAATCCCGGATACTCTACCGTGGGACCATGACCAGGGTGCTCACCAAGATCGCGTACTGGCACCCCGACCTCGATTTTGGAGCTGTGCTGAAGAGCTTGCCGGAGGGTGTCGACACCGCGGCGCTCAATGAGCGTATCCAGCCCATCCTCGGCCGCATCGACAAAAATCAAGAGGGTGGAGGGCCAGCGCCGAGACTAGGCATCCCGTTCTCCGTCGTCGCTGCAGGTTCATGACCAAGACAAAGCTATCTTTAGTTAGAACCGCGGCGGCAATTTGTGTAACATAACTCTGTGATGCCCCTGAAACTATGCACGTTATTTTCCTGTTCGATTTTCCTTTGTATGTCCACCCTACGTCAACTGGGTAAGCTTGCCAGCACGTAAACCCAGGGCGGCGCCTTGAGGACGGATCCTCATTAGCCTGCCGGGTGTGCTTGTTGCCGGGCGAAGCACCTTGCCGCCCTTGGCGCGGCCGCTCGATCTGTCGAGCTTGACTTGAGTCAGAACCGAGAGCGTTGCCGATGACGAAAGGCTTCCCTGCCGCTCTCGGCGCGGCCGCTTGAACTGTTGAGCGGACTCGAAACAGAACAAAGGCGTTGCCGATTGCAGGAGGGCCCCTCTGCATTCAGGCTTCCCATACATAGGCCGAACCGTCGAGGATAATAACCTTATGTTTAAGGAGAAAAACTTAAAATTCAGAATGACTTAGCTCTCTCGTCGCCGCCTCGGCGTCCTCCGGCCAATGGGCAGCGCCGCCTTCTTGGCCGCCTTCTCTGCAGGAGCCGTGGCGATGAAGAACAACTAGGTCGACCGCTAGGCCAGATCCTCACAATTGCACTGCCCCCTACCTGGCGCGCCAAAGATGTCGGTGGGAAACGACACCTATGGGATCACTGGAATCCCTTCTACGGTTGCGGGGCGCAGGGATCGTGAGGAGAGCAGGACTAGCAGACGACACAAGAGGATTTACCCAGGTTCGAGCTGCAAAGATGCGTAAAACCCTACGATCCTGCTTTGGTGGATGTATTGAGTGTTCTTGAGCTCTTGAACTAGCTCTGGGTGCTGTGGGGTTCGAAAGAGCCGAATCCCTTCTCTGTGTGCCATGGGCCTCCTTTTAGAGGCGAAAGGGGCTGCCACAGTGGCACACAGGAGGTGGAAAGTGCTACAACATTGCGAGTCTATCGCTAGTATTACATGACAAGACGCATTTAATGCGAGGCTAGGTGTCCCCTCGCTTTATCGGGGACGGGGGCGAGGCCCGTCCCGTCCGTCGCCGCTCCTCCTTGCTCCGACACGCGCCCCTGGCCAGCGATGCATGTGGTGCCATGTAGGCAGGCAGGCAGCTGAGGTGGCGCGGTGGTGGAGCCTCCACGAAGGTTTGCATGTTGCCACGCAGGTGCCTGCCCAACTGGTTGGGTCGGCAGCTGCATGCGAACGGCGGCGGTGACCTGGCTTGTGCGGGCCTGGCGGTGGCCCTGCTGGTGCGTTTGGCGAGGGTCTCGCCGAGTGGCCCAGCAAGGGTCTTGCCGTGGCGCGCTGGCTTCCCCGGAAAGGATCTTGCCGGGGGTCTTGTGGGCTTCCTTGGTGAGGATGGCTGCCCTCCTATCCTCTTTTGATCTTGAGCATTTTATGTCTTCATAAAGATCTGCATGTCACCACGGAGGTGCCTCCTGAGCCCTGTCCCAACACTTTTGTCGAGCGCTGGTGGGCTCAAGGGTGGCTCACTTCGGTTGGCGTGGGCGAGCTGCCCCGACAAGGGTCTTGCCGGGGCTGCTGAGGCTACCCCGGCAAGGGTCCTTGCCGGGGGAACCTGCTACGCCTATCTGATCTTTGTGGCCTTGGTCTTCGTTGTTGCTTCGATTGTCCTTGTGGCCTCGGCTTTCCTCCGGCTCCCCGTTCCTGCCATGTTTTGCGCGGCCGTGGCGGGAGGCTCTGACTGCCCGTGCACAAGTAAAGGGGTCAAAAGCAGGGCCCCTACTTTTGTACATCGACAGATAATTATGTAAGTCCTCATGTAATAGTTATAACATAGGGTGACACAAAACTAGCTCCAGTTCATCAATGTAGTGTAGGTATGTATTTCGAATATAGTCATACGTGCTTATGGAAAAGAACTTGCATGACATCTTTTGTCCTACCCTCCTGTGGCAGCGGGGTCCTTATGGAAACTAAGGGATATTAAGGCCTCCTTTTAATAGAGTACCGGACCAAAGCATTAGCACTTAGTGAATACATGAACTCCTCAAACTACGATCATCACTGAGAAGTATCCCGATTATTGTCACTTCGGGGTTGTCGGATCATAACACATAATAGGTGACTATAGACTTGCAAGATAGGATCAAGAACTCACATATATTCATGAAAACATAATAGGTTCAGATCTGAAATCATGGCACTCGGGCCCTAGTGACAAGCATTAAGCATATCAAAGTCATAACAACATCAATTTCAGAACATAGTGGATACTAGGGGTCAAACCCTAACAAAACTAACTTGATTACATGGTAAATCTCATCCAACCCATCACCGTCCAGCAAGCCTATGATGGAATTACTCACACACGGCGGTGAGCATCATGAAATTGGTGATGGAGGAAGGTTGATGATGACGACGGCGATGAATCCCCCTCTCCGGAGCCCCGAACGGACTCCAGATCAGCCCTCCCGAGAGAGATTAGGACTTGGTGGCGGCTCCGTATCGTAAAACGCGATGAAATTTTCACTCTAATTTTTGGAGTTCGAGTTGAGGTCGGTGGACGTCCAGGGGGCCCACGAGGCAGGGGGCGCGCCCTGGGGGGGGGGGGGCACCCTCGTGGACAGGTGTGGGCTCCCTGGTGCTGATTCTTTCGCCAGTATTTCTTATTAATTCTGAAAAGTTGCTCCGTGGATTTTCATGTCATTCCGAGAACTTTTATTTCTGCACAAAAATAACACCATGGCAGTTCTGCTAAAAATAGCGTCTGCCCTGGTTAGTTCCATTCAAATCATGCAAGTTAGATTCCAAAACAAGGGCAAAAGTGTTTGGAAAAGTAGATACGACGGAGACATATCAATGACTCATGCTCATGTATTGCATGAGAGTTGAAAAAGGTGAAGGTATGAACCAATTGCTTGGCTTGTCATCGGGGTAAATACTTTGCGTTAAGAAGATGGAGCATGACAAGATTATATGTAGGGATAAATTTCTTTAGNACGACGGCGATGAATCCCCCTCTCCGGAGCCCCGAACGGACTCCAGATCAGCCCTCCCGAGAGAGATTAGGACTTGGTGGCGGCTCCGTATCGTAAAACGCGATGAAATTTTCACTCTAATTTTTGGAGTTCGAGTTGAGGTCGGTGGACGTCCAGGGGGCCCACGAGGCAGGGGGCGCGCCCTGGGGGGGGGGGGGCACCCTCGTGGACAGGTGTGGGCTCCCTGGTGCTGATTCTTTCGCCAGTATTTCTTATTAATTCTGAAAAGTTGCTCCGTGGATTTTCATGTCATTCCGAGAACTTTTATTTCTGCACAAAAATAACACCATGGCAGTTCTGCTAAAAATAGCGTCTGCCCTGGTTAGTTCCATTCAAATCATGCAAGTTAGATTCCAAAACAAGGGCAAAAGTGTTTGGAAAAGTAGATACGACGGAGACATATCAATGACTCATGCTCATGTATTGCATGAGAGTTGAAAAAGGTGAAGGTATGAACCAATTGCTTGGCTTGTCATCGGGGTAAATACTTTGCGTTAAGAAGATGGAGCATGACAAGATTATATGTAGGGATAAATTTCTTTAGCCATGATATTTTGAAAAGACGTGATTGCTTTTCAGTATGTTTGAAGTATTTTTGTTTTTATGTAAATATTCAACTTTTGTTTTGAATCTTACGGATTTGAATATTCATGCCACATAAAATGAAGATTACTTGATAAAAACGTTAGGTAGCATTCTACATCAAAATTTCTGTTTTTATAATTTACCTACTCGAGGGCGAGCAGGAATTAAGCTTGGGGATGCTTGATACGTCTCCAATGTATCTATAATTTTTGATTGTTCCATGCTATTAGTTATCCATCTTGGATGTTTTATATCATTTTTATGCTATTTTATATTATTTTTTGGGACTAACCTATTAACCTAGTGCCAAGTGCCAGTTGCTTTTTTTTCCTTGTTTTTGTCTTTATAGAAAATCAATACCCCAAACAGAGTCTAAACAGAACAAAACTTTTTGAGGATTTTTCTTGGACCAGAAGACACCCAAGAACCTTCGGGAGGAGGTCAGAGGGGCCACCAGTTGGGGACAAGCTCGGAGGGCGGGCCCCGGGCTTATGGGGCCCTTGGTGCTCCTCTAACCCTAATCTTTGCTCTATAAATACCCAAATATTCCCCGTATACCAGAGGGCACACCAAAAATACTTTTCCACCGCCGCAAGTTTCTGTTCTTGTGATATCCCATCTAGGGGCCTTTTCCGGCACTCCGCGGGAGGGGGATTCGACCACGGAGGGCTTCTACACCAACCTTGCTGCCTTTCCGATGATGTGTGAGTAGTTTACCACAGACCTATTGGTCCATAGCTAGTAGCTAGATGGCTTCTTCTCTTTCTTTGATCTTCAATACAATGTTCTCCTCAATGTTCTTGTAGTTCTATTCGATGTAATATTCTTTTGCGGTGCATTTGTTGAGATCCGATGAATTGTGGGTTTATGATCAGATTATTTATGAATATTATTTGAGTCTTCTCTGAACTCTTTTAAGCATGATTAAGGTAGCTTTGTATTCCTCTCCGATCTATTGATTTGGCCAACTAGATTGATTTTTGTTGCAATGGGAGAGGTGCTTTGTAGTGGGTTCAATCTTGCGGTGCTCATACCCAATGACAGAAGGGGACATGACATGTATTTGTATTGTTGCAACTAAGGATAAAAATTTGGGGTTTATTCATATTGATTGGATCTATCCCTGTACATCATGTCATCTTGCTTAAGACATTACTCCGTTCTTGTTAGCTTAATACACTAGATGCATGCTGGATAGCGGTCGATGTGTGGAGTAATAGTCGTAGATGCAGGTAGGAGTCGGTCTACTTGTCATGGACGTGATGCCTATATTCATGATCGCTGCCTTAGATATTGTCATAACTTTGCGCTTTTCTATCAATTGCTCAACAGAAATTTGTTTACCCACCGTATGCTTTCTTTCAAGAGAGAAGCCTCTAGTGAAAACTATGCCTCTCGGTCTATTTTTATCATATTATTTTCAGATCTATAAAATCAAAATTTGCTACAATTTATTTACCTTTACTTTATTTTGCACTTTTACTTATCTTTTATACATAACTCTATCAGATCTCATCCTTGCGAGTAACCGTGAACGGATGGACAACCCCTTTTTCGCGTTGGGTGCAAGTATTTGTTTGTTTGTGTAGGTGCGATCATTGGGGACTTGTGTTCCTCCTACTGGATTGATACCTTGGTTCTTAACTGAGGAAATACTTATCTCAACTTTGTTGCACCACCCTTTCCTCTTCAAGGGAAAAACCTACACAAGCTCAAGAAGTACAGTGTCACTTTCATACTAGAAGCGATGGCTTCACGAGATCTATGGATATGTCATTCTTTCTTCGGCATGGCTGGTTCTCACAGTGATATCAACGTGCTTTAGCGTTCTCCAATGTTCGCAAGTCTTGTAGAAGGCCACTCCCCAGAGGTCAACTTTGATATTAATGGCCACCATTACAACAAGGGCCACACCCAGAGGTCAACTCTTGTGAAGACAATACCCAATCCACAAGGATAGAAGAGACGGAGATTTGCCCAAATGCAAGAGAGTGATAGGAAGGATGTGGAGGATGCGTTTGATGTGCTTCAATCTCGATGGGGTATCGTTCGAAACCCTGCACTGACAGCACCCAGAAGTTTTTGGGGGTGGTGATTGTGTGTGTGATCATGCACAACATGATCGTGGAGGATGAGCGTGATGATAGCATCTACGAGCAAGGGTTTGATTTTCGAGGTGAAAATGTGAGTCTGGGCACCAAGAACCGGCGACCTTTGAATAGTTTGCCTAAATTCATTGTGAAATGCATGATTGGTATACTCATATGAAGCTCCAGGATGACTTAGTTGAGCACATGTGGACTCACATTCCCAACCAGTAGATGTATCAGTTCATTTACTTTCCATCTATTCAAGATAATCTTGATTAGGTTGTAAAACTATTTGATTGTGTTTTTATTTGGATGTGGAACTATTTGTTTTGCAAAACTATTTGCATTATTTGGTTATTTGCATAGTCATAGGGCCTCTAGCCGGACGAGATGCGACTGTGTGTTGGGCGCATGACCGGCACATCCAGGGAAACCGCAGGATGCCACCCAATTTCCATACCCAAACGGACAAAACGGATGTCCATTTGAGGTCGTGCATTGGAGTTGGCCTTAGGCCAACTACAACCATTGGTGGTGGTCCTCCTTGCCCTAGCATCTCCTGGTTCCACTCCACCCTTCCTGCAGTGCCAGCACGAAAAAATGTGTCGTGTCTCACTCGCCGCAACTTATCCATGATTCCAATGTGGGCGTCCCTCACTTTGCTCTCGTGCTCATAGCTATGTCGTTCAGCGTTTGCCAGATAAGCCTTCATTGGTTGTAGCATGGCCCACCACTGGTCGCAGCCCACGGATGATGACCCATGAACCGTCGTGTTTCCGCCGCCCCTAGGTTCTTGCAACATTGTCCTCATTGTTAGTAACATCGGCGGCGGCGCTCGCAGCATCTGGTGCCGGAGTTGCAACACGCACTCCCCCCGTCTCGTCGTTGCATACCGTCTTGCAGCGCTGTCACTTTTGGCTGCTCGCAGCATCATCATGTTCCCTGGCTGTTGATGACCTACAAGTGCACAAGGCTGTTGTAGCACTTTCGTCTGATAAGTAGAGTATCGAACCCACAGGGAGCTGATAGGAAGGCACCACAAACCCCAAAACTATGTTGTCACTTTCACGCAGCCATGTACGCACTCAAACCGGAGTTTGGAAATAGTCTACTCCATCGTTGATAGGAAAACTAGATAGAAAGGGTAATCAACTAAACTACTAACGAGAAGGTAAAAGCATGAATTAAATGACACTAAGTTAGTAGGGAAGACGCTTGAGTAGTAAAGCGTTCTTGAGGGTTCCGGAATCACTACCGCGTTGAATTATCATATCACCGCATATGAATTATCGTATCCTCTAGTAACTGGTTAAATGCATAAGTGGGTGGAGCCGGGTACAATATGCACTCTACTCGAGGTAGACTTCATGCCCCGCACGCCACCATTATAGTCTTCCCCATAGGGTTACAACTAATGATAATTAGGGGTTACCCCGTGGATGTGACCTCTCTAAGGGTTCTCCGTTACTCCCCTATCAATTGTGATGGCAAGGAATCAAATGCCTTTTCTGTTACCTCAAATTCCCAATGCCCCAACCCTTCACAACGACAGTAGTTCCTCTACGACCTATCATGGCATAGTGCGGGGCCTCATATCAACACTCTTGAGAACACTAACTCAAAACATGAAAAAGTAATATTGGATTGCAACAAATACTATATAGGGTTCAACCATATCCTCAAGAACTTGTACAACTACTCAATCTTAAACATGAAGGTTAGGGACAAGTTACAAGCCGGCATCAAGCTGGTGAAAGGAGAAAGTATGGCAGTGATGGCGGCGACGCAGTGGTGATATTGATGGTGGCCGTGCCGGTGGTGATGGAGATGGGGGTGCCACCGGTGGTGGCGGCACCAGCGCGAGGGCACCGGCCCGAAGGCCGATGCTCATGGTGGTGGAACCTTCTCCTTCTTCTTAGGTCTTCTCCCTCCTTCTCTTGGTGGTGGAGCAACAATGGAGATGGGAAGTGGAAGAATGAGATATGAAGATGATGAATGGCGGCAACTAGGGTTGAGGGTGACTTATATGGAGCCTCCCTAGCCTCCTCTCTTGATGGGCTTCATCCAAGGGCTCCCAATGAGCCAAATCTTCTCCCAATCTCTTCTTTACGAGCCAACGATCCCGTGGGATCGAATGAGGACAAAATTGGTGAAGAATCCCATCTAGAAGGGCAACTTTCGGAGCTGTCTGCATGTCAAACGACCGTTGAAACGACCGTGTGTGGTCGTATGAAACAACTCTTTTGATCTGACCTCCTCCGATAAAACGGTCGCCATTTCTTCATACGAACTCGGACTTTGACGTTCTTGGGCTCGCTGGATTCATATGAATAGCGCCGATCCATTTATGGTCTTAGATCTTGATTTGGAGAAATTTGGAAAAATGATTTTTTCCATCCTTCGAAATGGCTAAGTCAGACACCTGACTGACTCCGTATCGAACCCATCCTTGGTCCTTTCATCATGCTTGGTCCTAGGTTGCTCCAAAACACACTTAGACACAAGAAAGCAAGGAAAGCTAATAAAAAATAAATAAAATATTAAATGTGCAATGCTCACAATGATAAGTTGAAAAGGTAATCATACATAATGGACAACTATTTGGTTCAACGTGACATGATGTATAAAGAGAACATGCAACAAATGAGCTCTAAAATGCGTAAAATATAGAGCTATCAACATCCTCATGCTTAAAACTTACTCGTCCTCAAGTAAGAAGGTTGACTACCAAAAGCTCAATACTAGCAACTCTAAAGCTTACATTGAACCAAACCCCAATAGTGATATCCATGTTTATTTTGCAAGCATGCAAAAGTTATCGAGCAAGGGAGTAATACAAACTATCCTCTTAGTTCCATTGCCATGGAGGTCAATAAAGAGGAAATATTTCTATGGAGCCCAAATTCCCATTGCCAAAGGTTTAGAAAGAAGGTCAATATTATGTCAGTAACACATCAGTGACAATGAAAGACAAAAGAAATCAAGCATCAGCGATCGCTTCAAAAACACCCACCCGAGGCATACCAGGTACGATAACAAGATTGTCTGTCTGTGTTATTCAACCATTCAACTACTTATGCAGCACTGAGCGCAAGCCTATGCCACACACTTACGGGAAAGATAGAAAATGGTTTGGGTTTTGAGAAGTAAAAAACAAAGAAAGTCTTGCATCAACGTAGCTGAACATTAGGCAACAGAGAAGGCCTTATGATTGATGTCAATGAAAGGAGTAGTGATCGCCATGCAACTAGGATGCACATAGAACCATGAGTATGTGAATGCTCTCCTAACTAAGCGGGGGTGCATCCAACTTGCTTGTTCATGAAGACCTCGAGCTTTTGAGGATGCTTGTCATCAGAATACACAAGCCTAGTTCTATAATGTAAATTCCCCACTAGTATGAAACATATGAAGCTCATGAAACTTTCTACTTGATGATACGTCCATTTTGCATCATGCTTTTATATCAATATTTATTGCATTATGGGCTGTAATTACACGTTATATCACAATACTTATGCCTTTTCTCTCTTATTTTATAGGGTTTACATGAAGAGGGAGAATGTCGGCAGTTGGAATTCTGGACTGCAAAAGGAGCAAATATTAGAGACCTATTCTGCACAACTCCAAAACTCCTGAAACTTCACGGATATCAGTTTTGGAATATATAAAAAATATTGTGCGAAGAAAGCACTAGAGGGGGGCCACCAGTCAGCCACGAGGGTGGAGGGCGCGCCCTACCCCCTCGGCGCGCCCCTACCTCGTGGGCCCCCTGGCAGGCCTCTGAATCCCATCTTCTGCTATATGATATATTTTGCCCTAGAAAAAAAATCAAAGAGAAGCTTTCGGGACGAAGCGCCGCCATCTCGAGGTGGAACTTGGGCATGACCAATCTAGGGCTCCGGCGGAGCTGTTCTGCCGAGGAAACATCCCTCCGGGAGGGGGAAATCATCGCCATCATCATCACCATCGATCCTCTCATTGAGAGGGGGTCAATCTCCATCAACATCTTCACCAGCACCATCTCCTCTCAAACCCTAGTTCATCTCTTGTATCCGATATTTGTCTCAAAACCTCAGATTGGTACCTGTGGGTTGCTAGTAGTGTTGATTACTCCTTGTAGTTGATGCTAGTTGGTTTATTCGGTGAAAGATCACATGTTCAGATCCTTAATGCTTATTAATACTCCTCTAATTATGAACATGAATATGCTTTGTGAGTAGTTACATTTGTTCCTGAGGACATGGGAGAAATCTTGTTATACGTAATCATGTGAATTTGGTATTCGTTCGATATTTTGATGAGATGTATGTTGTCTCTCCTCTAATGGTGTTATGTGAAATTCGACTACATGACACTTCACCATGATTTGGGCCTAGGGGAAGGCATTGGGAAGTAATAAGTAGATGCCGGGCTGCTAGCGTGATAGAAGCTTAAACCCTAGTTTATGCGTTGCTTCGTAAGGGGCTGATTTGGATCCATATCTTTCATGCTATGGTTAGGTTTACCTTAATTCTTCTTTCGTAGTTGCAGATGCTTACGAGAGGGGTTAATCATAAGTGGGAGGCTTGTCCAAGGAAGGGCAGCACCCAAGCACCGGTCCACCCACATATAAAATTATCAAAGTAATGAACGCGAATCATATGAGCATGATGAAAACTAGCTTGACAGTAATTCCCATGTGTCCTCAGGAGCACTTTGCTTTATATAAGAGTTCGTCTAGGCTTGTCCTTTGCTACAAAAGGATTGTGCCACCTTGCTGCACCTTGTTTACTTTTGTTACTTGTTACCTGCTACAAACTGTCTTATCACAAAACTATCTGTTACCGATAATTTCAGTGCTTGCAGAGAATACCTTATTGAAAACCGCTTGTCATTTCCTTCTGCTCCTCGTTGGGTTCGACACTCTTACTTATCGAAAGATGATAGATCCCCTATACTTGTGGGTCATCACTTGACAATGCATGAAGTGGTGCTACTTTGAAGCACAAGTGTATACTAAAAAGGATAATGGTGTTGCTCCTTCTCTCTTCTCATCCTTTTTATTTTCCTCTTTCTTTCTTTCTTTTTCTTCCCTTTTTCGTGGCACCTCCATGGTGCATCTTTTATTTGGTCCCTCTCTTCCTTTAAATGCCATGTAGGTAGGTATGATGGCTATTTTGTGGAGACGGGGTGTTTTATGTGTAGGAGAACAAGAGAAAGTCCTCCCACGGGTTTGGATGTACCTGCGAAGTATGGCCAAGTCTCAATGTGAGAGTGGGCAATGCATGGTACCGTAGAGGCTAGAAAAATGGAAGTGCAAGAAGGCTTTGAACTTGCTTTAGTCATAAAGAACCCAAATACTACACAAGAGAATCACGGTGTCATGTTGAATAAGACTCAAAAGTTAAGTACCCCGAGGGGATAGTTTGGCGGAGATAAACCTCGTGCTTCACTTAGATCTATTTGGTGGAGATAAACAGTGCTATGATTTGTTAGAATTCCTCTTTATGCTTCACTTCAATTTTCTAAGCCATGGAATTGCTCTAGTGCTTCATGCTACGTCTTGAGCTTGCGTTGGTTTTCCCCGAAGAGGAGAGGATGATGCAGCACAGTAGCGTAAGTATTTCCCTCAGTTTTTGAGAACCAAGGTATCAATCCAGTAGGAGGCCACGCACAAGTCCCTCGTACCTGCACAAAACGATAGCTACTCGCAACCAACGCGATTAGGGGTTGTTAATCCCTTCAAGGTCACTTACGAGAGTGAGATCTGATAGAGATAATATTTTTGGTATAAAGATGCAAAGTGAAAAGTAAAAGGCAAAGTAAAAACAAAGCAAGTATAAAAGTGATGGAGATTGATATGATGAGAATAGACCCGGGGGCCATAGGTTTCACTAGTGGCTTCTCTCAAGAGCATAAGTATTCTACGGTGGGTGAACAAATTACTGTTGAGCAATTGACAGAATTGAGCATAGTTATGAGTATATCTAGGTATGATCATGTATATAGGCATCACGTCCAAGACAAGTAGATCGAAATGATTATGCATCTACTACTATTACTCCACTCATCGACCGCTATCCAGCATGCATCTAGAGTATTAAGTTAAAAACAGAGTAACGCCTTAAGAAAGATGACATGATGTAGAGGAGTAAATTCATGCAATATGATAAATACCCCATCTTGTTATCCTCGATGGCAACAATACAATACGTGCCTTGCAACCCTTTCTGTCACTGGGTAAGGACACCGCAAGATTGAACCCAAAGCCATGCACTTCTCCCATTGCAAGAACTACCAATCTAGTTGGCCAAACCAAACGGATAATTCGAAGAGACTTGCAAAGATAACTCAATCATACATAAAAGAATTCAGAGAAGATTCAAATATTATTCATAGATAAGCTAGATCATAAACCCACAATTCATCGTTCTCAACAAACACACCACAAAAAGAAGATTACATCGAATAGATCTCCACGAGAGAGGGGGAGAACATTGTATTGAGATCCAAAAAGAGAGAAGAAGCCATCTAGCTACTAGCTATGGACCCGAAGGTCTGAAGTAAACTACTCACACTTCATCGGAGAGGCTATGGTGTTGATGTAGAAGCCTTCCGTGGTGGATGCCCCCTCCGGCGGAGCTCCGGAACAGGCCCCAAGATGGGATCTCGTGGATACAGGAAGTTGCGGCGGTGGAATTAGGTTTTTGGCTCCTGTTCTGATCGTTTGGGGGTACGTAGGTATATATAGGAGGAACGAGTACGTCGGTGGAGCATCAGGGGGCCCACGAGGCAGGGGAGCGCGCCCTATGGGGGGGGGGCGCCCCCACCCTCGTGACCGCCTCCGATGTTCCTTGGCGTAGGGTCCAAGTCTCCTGGATCACGTTCGGTGAGAAAATCACGTTTCCGAAGGTTTCATTCCGTTTGGACTCCGTTTGATATCCTGTTTCTTCGAAACACAGAAAAAGGCAAAAGACAGCAATTCTGGGCTGGGCCTCCGGTTAATAGGTTAGTCCCAAAAATAATATAAAAGTGGAAAATAAAGCCCATTATAGTCCAAAATAGTAGATAAAATATCATGGATCAATCAAAAATTATAGATATGTTGGAGACGTATCACTTCACTTATATCTTTTTTGAGCACAGTGTGCTTTGATTTTTGAAGAAATATACTCTCATGCTTCACTTAGATCTATTTGAGAGTTAGTAATTTTTTTAAGAAATTCTCTCATGCTTCACTTATATTATTTAGAGAGATGAGAATTTTTATGCTCATGTTCTTCACTTAAATTTGTTTGAGCTTGTCAAAAGCAATTGCAATATATGAAATTAGTACCAACGTGATAGATATTCAAGAGGGATATAATAAGAACTTTCATGAAGATCATTGGACAAAATAAAATTGATTCTTTGTAATAGTTTTGAGATATGATGATAGTAATATGTGAGTCATGTTGGTGAGTAATTATGCTTTAGTAAGAATATTGGTGTTAAGGTTTGTGATTCCCTATGCAAGCACGAAAGTCAATAGTTATGCAATGAAATTACATCCTACTTGTGGGCATTACTCAATGTTAGTTATGCTTAATGTTCATTTATGAGAATTTTCATTTCTTGGTTGGTTACTTCTCAATCTTTTTGCTAGCCTCCACTTGTACTAAGTAGAAATACTACTTGTACATCCAAAATGCTTAAACCAAGTTTTGCCATATGAGTCCACCATACCTACCTATATGTGGTATTTCCGTGCCGTTCTAAGTAAATTTATATGTGCCAACTCTAATTTTCAAAATAAATTTCCTTTTTGTGTGCTCGTACCGCTCATAAAGCGGCAGGGGGTGACCAATATTTTCCATGCTAGATGCATGTGTTATTCTCAAGATGAGTGTTTATTCACTTGTCATTGCACTAGAGTGTGGCGGTAATAGGGATGCCCAGTCCCGAAATGAAAAAGAAATTTACTTTATGTTGTCAAATAATAAATTCCTTGGAAAGTGTTGGTATGGACGGTACCCATGGATATTGCTCGCCGTGGAGTGTGAAAGTATGATGGAAAAAGGAATAAACTTCATTTTATGTTTGGGAACTGTTGACCCACAAGTATAGGGGATCAATCTTAGTCCTTTCGATAAATAAGAGTGTCAAACCCAACGAGGAGCAGAAGGAAATGATAAGTGGTTTTCAGCAAGGTAATGTCTGCAACCACTGAAATTGTCGGTAACAAGTTGTTTGATAGCAAGATAATTTGTAACAAGCAAGTAACAATAACGGTAAATAAAGTGTAGCAAGGTAGGCCAATCCTTTTGAGGTAAAGGACATGCCAAAACAATGTCTTATGATAAGCAAAGCGTTCTTGAGGGTACACGGGAATTTCATCATATCACTTTCATCATGTTGGTTTGATTCGTGTTCGCTACTTTGATAATTTGATATGTGGGTGGATCGGTGCTTAGGTGCTATTCTTACTTGAACAAACCTCCTACTTATGATTAAGACCCTTGCAAGCATCCGAAACTATGAGAAAAATATTAAGATAAAATCAAACCATAGCATTAAACTTTTGGATCCAAATCGGTCCCTTACGAACTAGCGCATAAACTGGGATTTAAGCTTCTATCACTCTAGCAACCCATCATCTAATAACTACTCCACAATGCATTCCCTTAGGCACAAATATGGTGAAGTGCCATGTAGTCGACGTTCACATGACACCACTAAGGGAATCACAACATACATATCATCAAAATATCAAGCACATATCAAGTTCACATGATTACTTGCAACATGACTTCTCCCGTGACCTCAAAAACAAAAGTAACTACTCACACATAATAATCATGCTCAAGATCAGAGGGGTATTAAATAGCATAACAGATCTGAACATATAATCTTCCGCCAAATAAACCATATAGTATTAACCTACAAGATGTAATCAACACTACTAGTCACCCACAAGCACCAATCTAAGATTCGGGTACAAAGATTGAACACAAGAGATGAACTAGGGTTTGAGAGGATATGGTACTATTGAAGATTGTTGATGGATATGGCCCTGCCAAAGATGGGAGAGTTGTTGGTGATGACGATGATGATGATTTCCCCCTCCGGGAAGGAAGTTTCCCCTGCGGAATCGCACCACCGGAGGGCAAAAGTGCTCCTGCCCAAGTTCCGCCTCGAGATGGTGGTGCTTCGTCCCGAAAGTCCACCCCTTATTTTTTCTAGGTAAAAATGACTTATATACCAGAAGAGGGGCACCGGAGGTGGGCCGAGGAGGGCACAACCCACCAGGCGCGCCTGGGCTCCCTAGCGCGCCCATGTAGGTTGTGCCCACCTGGTGGGCTCCCTCTGGTTGTTATTTGCTCCAATAATTCTTAGATATTCCATAAAAAATCTATGTGAAGTTTCATCTTATTTGAAGCTATGCAGAATAGGTAGCTCTGACGTGCCTTTTTTGGGTCCGGAATTCCAGTTGCCGGTATTCTCCCTCTTTGTGTAAACCTTGCATATTATGAGAGAAACGGCATTAGAGATACTCCCAAAAGCATTATTATGCATAAAAACATTATAAATAACAGTAGGAAAACATGATACAAAATGGACGTATCAACTCCCCCAAGCTTAGACTTCGCTTGTCCTCAAGCGAATAACCAAAATCGAAAAACATGTCCACATGCTTAGAGAGAGGTGACGATAAAAACAAAATACAGACATAGAAGCATCATGCATATTATTATAACAGCAAGGAACTTTAACATAAAACTTATCAAATAACTTTTATCATATAACTTCTCATGAACAAGTAACAATTCATCACAAGATTGAAGTATAAAGCATAAACCTTGTTGAAAACGAACAACCTATGTTCTCAATCAACTTTTCAACTACAATTCATCATATTTTTACGAAGGGTCACGTATCGGAGCCTTTAGGCAAGTCCACATACTCAACCATCATTTAATCTTCTATGATTGCTAACACTCACACCATACCCATGACAAAAAGTTTCAACCGGAGACATAGAAAGATAGGGGCTTATAGTTTCACCTCCCAATGTATTCACCTCAAGGGTGATGTCAACAATAATAATAACTCATGCCTACTCATATCCAACTGGATATATGTGCCTAGATATTTCCTCACCAAATGATGCTTGCAAAAAGAGAAAATAAAACAAGGAATGGGAAGAATACTTTTACTCTTGCATAAAATTAAAAGATAGGCCCTTCGCAGAGGGAAGCAGAGGTTGTCATGCGTTTATTTGTTTGTATGCCAAATCCCTTAATTCAAAAGAACGTCACGTTATATTGCCCCTGATATGCCTCCAACATATCTATAATTTATGAAGTATTCATGCCATGTTTACAACAATTTTATATGGTTTTGGTATGATTTGGATGGAACTAACCCGGGCTGACACTGTTTTCAGCAGAACTACCGTGGTGTTGTTTTTTGTGGAGAAATGAAAGTTTTCGAAATGAGCTGAAACTTTTTGACTTTTTTTTGGAACAAAAGAGACCCCCGAAGCTTTGTGGAAGGACCAGAAGGTGAAGGAGTAGGGAAAAAGACACCGAGGTGTGCCTGGATTCTTGTACGTGCCCCGGTCGGTTGTGCTCACCTCGAGGCCCATCTTCGCGTGAAACCGATGCCAAAAAATCCTATAAGTAGAGAAACCATCAGAAATAACCCTAGATCAGAAGTTCCGCCACCGCAAGCCTCTGTAGCAACGAAAAACCAATCTAGACCCCATTTCGGCACAATGCCAGAGGGGGAAACCATCACCGGTGGCCATCTTCATCACCCCGGCGACCACCATGATGAGGAGGGAGTTGTCCACCCTCGGGGCTGAGGGTTTGTACCAGTAGCTATGTGTTTAATCTTTCTCTCTCGTGTTCTTGAGATGTCACGATCTTGATGTATCGCGGGCTTTGTTAATATAGTTGGATCATATGGTGTTTCCCCTCTCTATCTTATTGTAAATTGAGTTTTCTCTTTGAGATTTTGTTTTATCGGACTGAATACTTTTATGGATTTGAGAGCACTTGATATATGTCTTGCATATGAATACCCGTGGTGACAATGGGGTATCATATTGATTCACTTGATCTGTGTTTTGGCACTCAACTCGCGGATTCCCAAGGTGACATTGGGGTAATCTATGCATAGGGGTTGATGCACGCACTACAAAAAAGATACATCCATGGCATTTTGGGCCGAGCAATCTTTTTTTCTGTCATACTTATGACACTTCTATGACGATAATTGTGACAAAACCCAGTATCATCATAGATGTGGTGGGCTCCTACTTCTATGACAAAAAATCATGACAGAAAATGGGCTTTTCGTCCTGGGCGGGCCGGAGACGCAGCTGCATGACATTCTTTGGGACGTCCATGACGGAAAAAACCATGGTAGAAGCGAGGGCGAGGAAAATTTCGGCGAGTTCCCGGCTACGGTGGGTGGCCGGGGGCCGAGCGATGCGCGTTTCTCTCGTACACGTACGCGCGTGTGTACGAGGCGTTGGCTCTAACTGAACCCGAGCGAGGCGTTGGGCTCTAACTGAACCCGAGCGATTGCACTGCAGGCTACGCGTTACTGAACCCGAGCGATAGATCAATGGCTGTTAACTGTACCTGAACTGTGACACTCCAAAAAATTTTATTTGGTTTTTAACAAAACCCTTTATTTGATTTGAAGGAGGCCATTTAAAATCTTTCCAAAAGCCCCTCCTTCTCAAAAAATTTCTCCTATGACAAGTATTTTATTTTCGTATCTTCCTCAACCTTGGTGTTTGGTTTTAAAAACCTTCTTTCTGATTTTAACTCATCTCAATAAATTTTTGGAAATTAAATTTCTATTAAAAAGAGACCATATGGGTTTTGGGGCTATTCTTTCGTTTTGCAACCAACCATTATTTTACCATGCCCCATGTCAAAATTTCTCCCAAAACCCCTCCCTCCACTTTGAGACAAGCCAAATATTCTATTCCAACAAGTTCAACCCCTTTTAGAATTTTATTTCATTTATTTTTATTCCCAAAAATAATTTTGTCTTTTATTTTGGGCCTAGGTGATTTACAAAGGAAGTGTCTGATTTTCTTTGAGTTTTGATCTCAAACCAACTCCCCTGGCTATTCCCTAGCACCCCCAACCTAGATCCGTCAAGATCCACTCTTCCACAGTTCAAAATTTTCAAGTTTCACACACTGCAAGTTTGGACCAGATTTGGCAAATTTGGTGAAATTCATATTTCTCCTTCTCCAAAAATTCTACCAAAATTCAGGCAACCCCCAGGTGCATTGAGAGGCCACCCCACCAAAGATCAACTCCAGATAAATTTCCCACATGCCAAAATCATTTCATCGAACACCTGACAGGCACTGTTGCTATTCATTTTCAGAGTTCAGTGTTTCAGTCGACTGTCAGTGTCGTTTTCTTCAGGGTCGCGACGTCGATCTCACCAGTGCACTCTATGGAGCCTTGCGCATTGCTCCTTCCTCTTATCCAGAGCGCCGCACGGTCCTTTGGACGGACGCCACCGTCGGTGGTGACGTGTCCCGCCGACGCCGGCAGGTACTGCGGTGGCAGAGCCAACCGAGGCAGCCAGCAGGGAGCAGCTCCAGCTTTCGGCGCCGTCCAGCACCGCCCAAGCCACCCGAGGCCTCAGCGTGGCCATCTGCTTGCCTGCGCGCGCTGTGGCGCTGTCGCCGTGGCCTGAGCAGCGCAGAGCACGCTCCCTGCCGCCGACGTGCTCCGCGCGCCGTTCCGTTCGGAACTTGGAGTAGCAGCCAAGGCAGGCCAAGCTTAGCACCTAAACCAAACCAGTAAACCCCCACGGTGATGCCTGGCCCCCTAAACCACCTGACCAACCGCTGCACCACCGAAATCGTCGCCGGAGATTTCCCGTTCACGGCCACCGCCTCGGATCATCTATAAAAGTAGGTCCCGAGCTCGTTCTCGACCCCGCACCACCACTCCACCTCACCAGAGCCCCGCCAAGCCACCAGGAGGACCCCGAGGAGGTCTCCTTCCCCGACTCCGGCCGCTCCGATCCGCGGTCTCCGGCTTGATCCACTCAGGTGAGGCCACCTCCGACTCCCAAACCACGTCATCAGCCCTCTGGTGCACCCAGTGTTCTAACTCGAGCCTCAATTCGTTCTGTGTAGCCCTCCCCGACGAGATCCACCAACGCCCGAACCACCGCCCGCCGGAGTTGAGGCCGCCGTCGACGTGGTGCTCGCCGTCGACCAACTCCACCACCCACGGGTGCGGAAGGACACAAGGAGCCCGTAGGTACCACCCACTCCTCCTAACTCGCCGTGGATCGCCGCCGGCGACCACCGCAGCTCTCGGGCGCCGGCGAATCTGTTTCAGAGTTTAAACCCGACAAGTGGGCCCCCCCGTCAGCTTTTTATTCTTTTTGAAACGTTTTAGGAAAACGCCTTCGGGCAGGATACGTCTTTCTTTGGAGTTGGCGTGTCTTTAATCGAACCGTTTTCTGCTTTTATAAGCTAGCCCGTGGGAACTTTCTGTTTCATTACAGACAAGTCCCTGGACTAAAACCTTAATAACTTTTAAACAGATAATGATTTTTGATTGATTCTTTTTCTGTCACCTTTGTTTTTTCTGTCTAGTTTTTTATCATATTTATTTGAAAAATATTTGGAACACTTTTTGCGCACACACGGTATTTACGTTAGTACGTATCTTTTTCTTATACCGTAGATACCGGAAGAGGTAACGGGACCGCGAACTTCACCGAGCTAGACTCCGACTACTCCGAACCAGGCAAGCATGTTTGAACCTTTGATATGATGAGTTTTTTGCATGTTTGCATTGAGTAGTCAGTTCATGGCATGATTATATGCATATCGGTAAGAGTTATATTTCATGCAAAGCCATTGCAAGAGAGCTTCGAAACGCGATGTGCGATTTGATGTGAGTTTACATGATCATGTGGTGACATGATGGGTGGTAAGATGGTATTGTTGTAGCATGCCAGTCTTATGCCAAACAATTTAACTCCAGTGTCAACGTGAATCGAGTCACGTTATCATCCGTCCTTTTCTTTGTACTACCACATGTTTTCTTTATGGAATATGGTTTAGTAAGTTGCAAACCTCTCTCCTGGTACACACCAAACAGAGGGGCCGGGATGAGGGTTCCATGGCCCTGGATTAAAGCCCGTCATCCGGTCAGGGAGCATGGGTGTTTCCGGTTGGGACCGAGAGGGGGGCACCCATTAGAGCGCGCGAGATAAATTTGATCCCATGCTATTCGAGGTTGTGACCTCCCCGTCTTAGAGTTTTTCTTGAACGTTTCCTAGGGTGATTCCTGGCAGCGGAATGTGGAATTGGGTGTGTACTGGTTAGATGTGTTTCTTCTAAAATACCGTAAACGGAACTAGTCCCTTGCGACTACTGAAATCCGTTGGCTGTGGTTTAATAGTACAAACTCTGCAGAGTCAAAGTCATCCAAGTAAACGTATCTATGGTCAAGGTCTGTGTTCAACTTGTCCTTGTCAATCTCAGTGTCACTATCCTTGATGATCTCTGGTGAACAACCATGTGTGGAAAACTTGGCTATACGATTACTCCTGTGGATGGACTAACCCGTTTATTATTATTATTATGTGCTGAGTCTTTTCCTTGGAATGGTCTACACTGCTTGAATACGACGATGAAATATAAGCCCTTTATGTGATGTCGCTCAGACGTCCGACTGTGGCATTTATGTTGTTTACTTTTGATATAAGCCCTTTATGTGATGTCGCTCAGACGTCCGACTGAGGCATCTATGTTGTTTACTTTTGATATAAGCCCTTTATGTGATGTCGCTCAGACGTCCGACTGTGGCATTTATGTTGTTTACTTTTGATATAAGCCCTTTATGTGATGTCACTCAGACATCCGACTGTGGCATTTATGTTGTTTACTTTCGATATAAGCCCTTTATGTGATGTCGCTTTGACGTCCGACTGTGGCACACATTGTCATTTACTTTTCAATATAAGCCCTTTACGTGGTGTCGCTTAGACGCCCGACTGCGGCATGTTAATTTATTTGTTCACCATTCGAGGCGTCATTCTAGACACTCAATCGGTTTTCAGTTATTTTTGTTGTGATTTCGGGAGGACTACCGCCCGACTTCCTTTTATTTATCATGTCGTGCAAGTTTATCATTTGAGTGTGCATTGCAAATTGCGCATGTTGCATCATGCTTACATTTTTTATATCTTATGTCCGAACTGTCTTGCGAGTACATTCAAAGTACTCACCTGGCTTGTTGATTTGGCCAGATGTTGACGAAGGCGATCTTATGGATGAAGAGTTCGATAGCGAGTCCGACGCCTAGAGGAGTCCCAGTCAGTCCCGTGCAATCCTGGAATTTACCACTTGTACCATATCCGCTTCCGCTACCCGAATAAATCATCGAGCCTCACTTCGACGCTCGATGATTTGCAAGAGTAGGAGTCAATGTCACCCACTTCATTGTGACATATCCACCACCACGTTTAAATACGAGTCAGTAGTATGCCACCACACCCGTGTGCCATATCCGCCTTTATGTATATTATTGGCGTGCTTGTAATAAAATTGTTGAGCAACCTCAGCTCAACCCTGTAATATATTTAGTACTTGTGGATTTCTGTATCAAGAATTTATCTACCAGTAAGGAGGACTCTCCTATACTGGAAATAAAAAGATTTGTTTCTCAATAAGTATTTTATTGAAAAATCGGTCGTGACAAACTTGGTACCAGAGCCAGGCTGACTGTAGGAAGCCAGTAGGTGCGATCGCTAATCGGTTATTAGCGTTTTAGTGCGATTTTAGCATTTTTTTGCAAAACGTAGCAATTTTTCCGTTAGTCATCATAAATTTATGATCTGACTATTCGGAATTTTTGTCTACGTTTGTAGATGGCTAGCAGCGACTGTGAGTCACAGGTGTTCGCCAATGTTCCTGAGGGATTTATCAAGCTCCTCACCTACATCGTCAAGATCACGATTGGGCCATCGGTTCGCCCAGTGTTCACACTCTACCAGCACAAGATCAGCGACAGTCTGTCTATGCACCAGGCCGCGGTACAGTTCAAGGGAGGGCGTTCAGAATCATGCCAATTCCGTTTTGTTGGCAGGGCCATGCCTACGGAGAGGCATGCCATGCAGATGGCTGCCCGCGAGGCGATAGCTCGTCTCCGGGATGTGCTTCCTTTGATGAAGACTCGCCGCTACCTCTACCTTCCATGCCACGTGCCATACACGTGTCACTATGCATTCGCTTGCCCCAGAGGAGAGCGAGACGAGGCTATTGAGATGCTTGTGGAATACCTCCAGGCACTGGAGGCGGCTTTCGACAACCTTGTGGACGACCTTGTGGCTGCCCGCATGGACTCACTCCATGGTTGTGCCGCCAACAGGAGGGAGCTCCTCCACACAGCACCACCACTGACCTTCGTCTTGTCCTTAGCATCTTATTCACCTGCCATCCTCGCCACCGCTCGTCGCCTGCCTACCACTGAGGAGTTCGACCAGGTCATCGCGCCCACTCCAGTCCGTGTTGCACCACCTATTGCGCCCACTCCAGTCCGTGTGGCACCGCCTATTGCGCCTGCCCCAGTCCATGTTGCACCGCCTCTCGCGCCCGCTCCAGGTTCTCAGCGCAGCACTTCACGCCTGGAGCCTATTAGTGAGGAGGAGGTTGAGTCCCCAGCGTCACTGGGCCTCACCCTCGGCAGGCCAAGGGAAGTCCTTACCATCTCCGACTGAGTACGCCTAGCAGCCCCGCGCTGCGCCAGCTTGTATGATATGTTTATATGTATATAGGTTGTGAGAAGTAGTTGTATGCGCATCATGTAGGAACTGGGAGAAGTGCACTAGCCTAAATAACATGTCAGGATTGTGTACGCACATCCTGAGTGATGTATTGTATAATTACTACTTGCGTGTAAGATATGTACTGAGCGGTCCTTCTCCGTGCGCTATCAAATATTTTCTTGAAAAATCTTGGAGTGGCTATTTTTTTCGCCTTTGAGTATTTATTTATTTTTGCGGCCCAATTTCTTTTCCTTATGATTTTTTTAAAAATATATCCCCAGAGTGGAAAATGTCTCGTCCTTGGACTCGTTCCATGCCAAATCCACCAGAAGAGAATTATGGCACCCAAACCAGCAACAACTTCACACAGGGACAGTCAAGTCAACAGGGCAGTGAGACAACTTTCTCTCAAGTGTGCCGCCTTTATGAGCAAAGCCAGCAACAACACCAAGAAATGATGAACCAGGTCATCAATATGGGAAATCACCGTGGACCGTATCAGCAGCAATCCAAATTGTCAGAACTACAAAAGACGCGTCCCCCAACTTTCTCCCACACTGACAAACTTCTTGAGGCTGATGACTGGCTTCGAGACATTGAAAGGAAATTGATTATTGCACAATGTTCAGACCGTGAGAAGGTACTATATGCACCCCACTACCTCACAGGAGCAGCTGCATCATGATGGGAAAATTTCCTACACATGCACCCCAATGAAAATAACATCACCTGGGAAGAGTTTAAAGAAGGTTTTCGTGGGGCGCATATCCCCAAAAGCGTTATGAAAATCAAGAAGAGGGAGTTTGATGACCTCAAGCAAAGAGGCATGACGGTGACCGAGTACAACAGTCTATTTACTCAGTTATCTCGCTACGCCAACGAAGAACACATGACGGAAATTAAAAAGATGGAAAAGTTTCTGGACGGTCTCGCACCAGCACTTAAATGCCAGCTGGTTGTACAGACCTTTCCATACTTCAAAACACTTGTGGACAAGGCCATTACCCTGGAAAATGAGCGCCGCAGTTTGGAAGACTTTCGCAAGCGCAAGAGGGACCAAACTACTCAAGCTCGCAACAACCGAAGCAAGACTGACTTCCAGAAAAGTGGAGCAAACAAGTCCACAACCAATATCCCACGCTCGATCAAGAATTATCATGCAAGGGACAAGGATTTTGCATACCGCCCAGGTGTTACTTGCTACGCTTGTGGAGAAGAAGGGCACTATGCCAAGAAGTGTCCAAAGCCAAGAAACTCGGCTCCCACGCCGAACCACGGTGGGAATAATTCAACACCCAAGCGTAACAACTTCAACCCCAATAATAATCACAAGAAGGGTCACTTGAACCATGTGACCAAGGAGGAAGCGCAGAATCCCCCGGATATCGTACTCGGTACGTTCCCTGTCAACACAATACCTGCCACGGTTTTGTTTGATTCTGGAGTTTCTCACTCGTTCATTTCAAAGAAATTTGCTTTGCAAAATGATTTTTCAATGCTTCCCCTGGAAAAGTCCATGATCATCAAGTCCCCCGGGATTAAGCAAGTTACTCAGAGTTACAGCCAAGGTGTGGTTATTGAGTTTGAGGGATTGAAGTTTCACGCCAACCTTATTGTATTGGAAAATAAGGGACTGGATGTCATCCTAGGAATGGATTGGTTAACCACCAACAAAGGATTTATTGACTGCTTCAACCGGACAGTGATTCTTACCCACCATCACGGGAAGACAATAGAAGTTGCAGCCGAAGAAAGACAGATATCACGACAGCCAAAGTTGAACAAGGTGGACGTTTCTGAGTTAAGCAAAGTTCCAGTAGTGTGTGAGTTCCCAGACGTATTTCCCGAAGAACTACCAGGCATGCCACCAGAACGGGAGATAGAATTCAGCATTGAGCTAGCACCTGGAACCACCCCCATTTACAAGAAACCATACAGAATGACACCCTCAGAGTTGGTGGAATTAAAGAAGCAAATAAAAGAATTACTGGACAAAGGATTCATTCGAGCCAGCTCCTCACCTTGGGGCTCTCCAGTTTTATTTGCCAAGAAAAAGGATGGGACACTGAGATTGTGTATAGACTATCGAGCACTCAACATGGTCACAATCAAGAACAAATATCCGATGCCACGGATAAATGATTTATTTGACCAGCTCGCTCAAGCCAAGGTTTTCTCAAAAATTGACTTAAGGCCGAGATACCATCAATTAAAAGTACGGACAGAAGATATCCCCAAGACAGCCTTCACCTCTAGATACGGGCTGTATGAGTTTACAGTGATGCCGTTTGGTCTGACCAACGCCCCCGCATATTTCGTCCACCTCATGAACAAAGTGTTTATGAGATTTATGGACAAGTTTGTTGTGGTGTTTATTGATGATATTCTGGTATACTCCAAGACACTAGAAGAGCATGCTGAACATCTCAGAATTGTACTAGGAGAATTAAGGAAACATCAATTATACGCCAAGTTCAGCAAATGTGAATTTTGGTTGAGACAAGTTGGCTTCCTAGGCCATGTATTAACACAGGAAGGTATTGCCGTAGACCTATAAAAGGTCAAGGCCATACTTGGTTGGAAACCACCAGCCAGTGTAACGGATGTAAGAAGTTTCTTGGGAATGGCAGGGTATTACCGAAGGTTCATTGAAGGGTTCTCCACCATAGCAAAGCCAATGACGCAGTTGCTCAAGAAGGACAAGAAATTTGTTTGGACGAAAGCTTGCAAAAAGAGTTTCCAAGACCTCAAAAGAAAATTAACAACGGCACGAGTATTGGTTGTGCCAGACATACACAAAATTTTTGAGGTATATTGTGACGCCTCCAGGAAGGGCCTCGGATGCGTATTAATGCAAGAAGGCAAGGTAGTCGCATACGCCTCCAGGCAGCTACGCAAGCATGAAGAAAATTATCCTACGCATGATTTGGAACTGGCAGCAGTCATTCATGCACTCAAGGAGTGGAGGCACTTTTTACTCGGAAACCGTTGTGAAATAGACACGGACCATAAAAGCCTCAAGTATATTTTCACACAACCAGAACTCAACTTACGACAACGACGCTGGTTGGAATTAGTGAAAGATTATGACGTAGGTATTCACTACCATCCAGGAAAGGTGAATGTTGTGGCAGATGCTCTTAGCCGAAACCCCAGTTCGGGCAACGACAGTCTGCTAGACTTGAGACCTGAATTTCACCAAGAGTTCGCCAAACTCAACATGATGATGGTCGCCGAGGGCGATGTGTCAAATTTGGAAATACAGCCTACCTTAATGGAGCAAATTAAGGAGGCTCAGCATGGACACCCCAGCATCGAAGGCATAAAAAGGAAAGTGAGTTTGGGCAAGGCCTCTGAATTTATCATAGACAATGAGGGAATACTATGGTACGGAGACAAACTTTGCGTACCAAATATAGAAGACCTCAAACAGCAAATCCTACCCGAGGGCCACACTGCTCCGTATTCAATCCACCCGGGAGGAACAAAAATGTACAAAGACATTCAGGAAAGGTTTTGGTGGCACGGTATGAAGAGGGATATAGCCACCTTCATTGCATGTTGCGACTCGTGTCAGCGCATTAAGGTCGAGCATCAAAAACCGGCAGGGTTATTACAGCCAAACAGGATACCTGAGTGGAAATGGGATGACATCGGGATGGACTTTATTGTTGGACTACCTCGGTCACAACACGGAAATGATGCCATATGGGTCATCACAGACAGATTAACCAAGGTGGCACATTTCATTCCCGTGAAGACAACCTACACCATTCAGAAGCTTGCTAAGCTTTATCTATCTCGCATAGTTTGCCTGCATGGAGTCCCAAAGACTATAATATCTGACCGAGGCACTCAATTCGTCTCTAGATTTTGGGATCAATTACAACAAGCTCTGGGTACTCAACTGGCATTCAGTAAAACATACCACCCCCAGACTGATGGGCAAACTGAATGCGTAAACCAAATACTAGAGGACATGCTGAGAGCGTGTGTCCTCACCTATGGGACCAGTTGGGAAGAAAGCTTGCCATACGCCGAGTTTGCATACAACAACAGTTACCAAGCCAGCCTGCAAATGGCACCCTTCGAAGCCTTGTATGGACGGAGATGTCGTACTCCACTGAATTGGTCAGAGACCGGAGACAGCCGTATCTTCGGCCCTGATATGCTCAAGGAAGCCGAGGAGAAAGTTAGGCTAATCAGGGACAGACTCAAGACAGCTCAAAGCCGACAGAAGAGTTATTACGATCGGAAACATCGGGGAGTCAGTTTTGAACCCGGTGAGTATGTGTTCCTCCGAGTATCTCCTATGAGGGGCCTACAACGATTCAAAGTTAAGGGAAAGCTAGCACCAAGATTTATCGGACCCTTCTATGTAGTAGCACGAAGAGGAACGGTAGCCTACCAGCTAGACCTACCCGAAGAGCTGTCCGACGTCCACGACGTGTTCCACGTCTCACAGTTGAGGAAATGTGTGAGCAACCCAGAAAAGCAGGTATCCCATGAGGACATTTATGTACAGCCAGACCTCACTTACAGGGAACACCCAATAAAGATATTAGAGGAGTCTGAAAGGAGAACCCGTCAGAAGGTAATCAAGTTTTTCAAAGTATAGTGGAGCAATCACACCGAAGACGAGGCAACATGGGAAAGAGAGGATTTTCTTCGAGCAGAACACCCACACCTATTTGAGGATCAGCTGAAATCTCGGGGACGAGATTTTTCCTAAGGGGGTAGGTGTTGTGACACTCCAAAAAAATTTATTCGGTTTTTAACAAAACCCTTTATTTGATTTGAAGGAGGCCATTTAAAATCTTTCCAAAAGCCTCTCCTTCTCAAAAAATTTCTCCTATGACAAGTATTTTATTTTTGTATCTTCCTCAACCTTGGTGTTTGGTTTTAAAAACCTTCTTTCTGATTTTAACTAATCTCAATAAACTTTTGGAAATTAAATTTCTATTAAAAAGAGACCATATGGGTTTTGGGGCTATTCTTTTGTTTTGCAACCAACCATTATTTTACCATGCCCCATGTCAAAATTTCTCCCAAAACCCCTCCCTCCACTTTGGGACAAGCCAAATATTCTATTCCAACAAGTTCAACCCTTTTAGAATTTTATTTCATTTATTTTTATTCCCAAAAATAATTATGTCTTTTATTTTGGGCCTAGGTGATTTACAAAGGAAGTGTCTGATTTCCTTTGAGTTTTGATCTCAAACCAACTCCCCTGGCTAGTCCCTAGCACCCCCAACCTAGATCCATGAAGATCCACTCTTCCACAGTTCAAAATTTTCAAGTTTCACACGCTGCAAGTTTGGACCAGATTTGGCAAATTTGGTGAAATTCATATTTTTCCTTCTCCAAAAATTCTACCAAAATTCAGGCAACCCCCAGGTGCATTGAGAGGCCACCCCACCAAAGATCAGCTCCAGATAAATTTCCCACATGCCAAAATCATTTCATCGAACACCTGACAGGCACTGTTGCTATTCATTTTCAGAGTTCAGTGTTTCAGTTGACTGTCAGTGTCGTTTTCTTCAGGGTCGCGACGTCGATCTCACCAGTGCACTCTCTGGAGCCTTGCGCACTGCTCCTTCCTCTTATCCAGAGCGCCGCACGGTCCTTTGGACGGACGCCACCGTCGGTGGTGACGTGTCGCGCCGATGCCGGCAGCTTCTGCGGTGGCAAAGCCAACCGAGGCGGCCAGCAGGGAGCAGCTCCAGCTTTCGGCGCCGTCCAGCACCGCCCAAGCCACCCGAGGCCTCCGCGTGGCCGTCTGCTTGCCTGCGCGCGCTGCGGCGCTGTCGCCATGGCCTGAGCAGCGCAGAGCACGCTCCCTGCCGCTGATGTGCTCCACGCGCCATTCCGTTCGGAACTTGGAGTAGCAGCCAAGGCAGGCCAAGCTTAGCACCTAAAACAAACCAGTAAACCCCCACGGTGATGCCTAGCCCCCTAAACCACATGACCAACCACTGCACAGCCGAAATCGTCGCCAGAGATTTCCCGTTCACGGCCACCGCCTCGGATCATCTATAAAAGGAGGTCCCGAGCTCGTTCTCGACCTCGCACCACCACTCCACCTCACCAGAGCCCCGCCAAGGCACCAGGAGGACCCCGAGGAGGTCTCCTTCCCCGACTCCGGCCGCCCCGATCCGCCTCGGGCTCCGGCTTGATCCACTCAGGTGAGGCCACCTCCGACTCCCAAACCACGTCAGCAGCCCTGTGTTGCACCCAGTGTTCTAACCCGAGCCTCAATTCGTTCTGTGTAGCCCTCCCCGACGAGATCCACCAACGCCCGAACCATCGCCCGCCGGAGTTGAGGCCGCCGTCGACGTGGTGCTCGCCGTCGACCAACTCCACCACCCACGGGTGAGGAAGGACACAAGGAGCCCATAGGTACCACCCACTCCTCCTAACTCGCCGTGGATCGCCGCCGGCGACCACCGCAGCTCTCGGGCGCCGGCGACTCTGTTTCAGAGTTTAAACCCGACAAGTGGGGCCCCCCGTCAGCTTTTTATTCTTTTTGAAACGTTTTCGGAAAACGCCTTCGGGCAGGATACGTCTTCCTTTGGAGTTGGCGGGTTTTTAATCGAACCGTTTTCTGTTTTTATAAGCTAGCCCGTGGGAACTTTCTGTTTCATTACAGACAAGTCCCTGGACTAAAACCTTAATAACTTTTAAATAGAAAATGATTTTTCATTGATTCTTTTTCTGTCACCTTATTTTTCTGTCTACTATTTTATCATATTTATTTGAAAAATATCTGGAACACTTTTTGTGCACACACGGTATTTACGTTAGTACGTATCTTTTTCTTATACCGTAGATACCGGAAGAGGTGACAGGACAGCGAACTTCACCGAGCTAGATTCCGACTACTCCGAACCAGGCAAGCATGTTTGAACCTTTGATATGATGAGTTTTTTGCATGTTTGCATTGAGTAGTCAGTTCATGGCATGATTATATGCATATCGGTAAGAGTTATATTTCATGCAAAGCCATTGCAAGAGAGCTTCGAAACTCGATGTGCGATTTGATGTGAGTTTACATGATCATGTGGTGACATGATGGGTGGTAAGATGGTACTGTTGTAGCATGCCAGTCTTATGCCAAACAATTTAACTCCAGTGTCAACGTGAATCGAGTCACGTTATCATCCGTCCTTTTCTTTTTACTACCACATGTTTTCTTTATGGAATATGGTTTAGTAAGTTGCAAACCTCTCTCCTGGTACACACCAAACAAAGGGGCCAGGATGAGGGTTCCATGGCCCTAGATTAAAGCCCATCATCCGGTCAGGGAGCATGGGTGTTTCCTGTTGGGACCGAGAGGGGGGCACCCCTTAGAGCGCGTGAGATAAATTTGATCCCATGCTATTCGAGGTTGTGACCTCCCCGTCTTAGAGTTTTTCTTGAACGTTGCCTAGGGTGATTCCTGGCAGCGGAATGTGGAATTGGGTGTGTACTGGTTAGATGTGTTTCTTCTAAAATACCGTAAACGGAACTAGTCCCTTGCGACTACTGAAATCCGTTGGCTGTGGTTTAATAGTACAAACTCTGCAGAGTCAAAGTCATCCAAGTAACCGTATCTATGGTCAAGGTCTGTGTTCAACTTGTCCTTGTCAATCTCAGTGTCAGTATCCTTGACGATCTCCGGTGAACAACCATGTTGGGAAAACTTGGCTATACGATTACTCCTGTGGATGGACTAACCCGTTTATTATTATTATGTGCTGAGTCTTTTCCTTGGAATGGTCTATACTGCTTGAATACGACGATGAAATATAAGCCCTTTATGTGATGTTGCTCAGACGTCCGGCTGTGGCATTTATGTTGTTTACTTTTGATATAAACCCTTTATGTGATGTCGCTCAGACGTCCGACTGTGGCATCTATGTGGTTTACTTTTGATATAAGCCCTTTATGTGATGTCGCTCAGATGTCCGACTGTGGCATTTATGTTGTTTACTTTTGATATAAGCCCTTTATGTGATGTCGCTCAGACGTTCGACTGTGGCATTTATGTTGTTTACTTTCGATATAAGCCCTTTATGTGATGTCGCTTTGACGTCCGACTGTGGCACGCATTGTCATTTACTTTTCAATATAAGCCCTTTACGTGGTGTCGCTTAGACGCCCGACCGCGGCATGTTAATTTATTTGTTCACCATTCGAGGCGTCATTCCAGACACTCGATCGGTTTTCAGTTATTTCTGTTGGGATTTCGGGAGGACTACCGCCCGACTTCCTTTTATTTATCATGTCGTGCAAGTTTATCATTTGAGTGTGCATTGCAAATTGCGCATGTTGCATCATGCTTACATTTGGTATATCTTATGTCCGAACTGTCTTGCGAGTACATTCAAAGTACTCACCTGGCTTGTTGATTTGGCCAGATGTTGACGAAGGCGATCTTATGGATGAAGAGTTCGATAGCGAGTCCGACGCCTAGAGGAGTCCCAGTCAGTCCCGTGCAATCCCGGAGTTGTTCANTAGACGCCCGACCGCGGCATGTTAATTTATTTGTTCACCATTCGAGGCGTCATTCCAGACACTCGATCGGTTTTCAGTTATTTCTGTTGGGATTTCGGGAGGACTACCGCCCGACTTCCTTTTATTTATCATGTCGTGCAAGTTTATCATTTGAGTGTGCATTGCAAATTGCGCATGTTGCATCATGCTTACATTTGGTATATCTTATGTCCGAACTGTCTTGCGAGTACATTCAAAGTACTCACCTGGCTTGTTGATTTGGCCAGATGTTGACGAAGGCGATCTTATGGATGAAGAGTTCGATAGCGAGTCCGACGCCTAGAGGAGTCCCAGTCAGTCCCGTGCAATCCTGGAATTTACCACTTGTACCATATCCGCTTCCGCTACCCGAATAAATCATCGAGCCTCACTTCGACGCTCGATGATTTGCAAGAGTAGGAGTCAATGTCACCCACTTCACTGTGACATATCCACCACCACGTTTAAATACAAGTCAGTAGTATGCCACCACACCCCTGTGCCATATCTGCCTTTATGTATATTATTGGCATGCTTGTAATAAAATTGTTGAGCAACCTCAGCTCAACTCTGTAATATATTTAGTACTTCTGGATTTCTGTATCAAGAATTTGTCTACCAGTAAGGAGGACTCTCCTATACTGGAAATAAAAAGATCGGTTTCTCAATAAGTATTTTATTGAAAAACCGGTCGTGACACGAACGAGCGATTCCTTCGCTACTGCTGCTAACTGAAGCCGATCGATGCTGCCTCTGGATGAACAATGAGCGTTGCGCGCGGGAGGGGGGGGGGGTGGTTGGATGAACAGTGAGCGGTGGGGTTGGATGAACAGGACCTCGTGCTGTTGCCTCTGGATGAACAGGACCCCGATTGATCGAGCCGGTTGGGGTTGGATGAACAGGACGAACCCGTGGAGGGCTGGATGAACAGTAGATGGTGGAGGGGTGGATGAATAGTAGCCCGTGGAGGGGTGGTTGAACAGGAGCCCGTGGAGAAGGGTGGTTGAACAGTAGCCGGTGGAGTAGCGCGCGGTGGAGGCTGGATGAACAGGAACCCGTGGATGAACAGTCGCAGGTGGAGGCTGGAGGAGGTCGACGGTGGATGAACAGTAACCCGTGGAGGCTAGAGGAGGTCGACGGTGGAGAACAATATCCCGTGGAGTCCCATTTTGCGGTACGCCACACCCCTCCCGATGAACAGGACCCCCATTTCGACCGTAGCGCTCCAACACAAGTCCGTTTCGTCCGTTTTGCGGTACGCCGCACCCCTCACGATCAACAGGACCCCGTTTTGACCGTAGGAGGTCCAACACAAGTCCGTTTCCTCTATTTTGCGGTATGCAAGACCCCTCCCGATGAACAGGATCCCGTTTCGAATGTGGCCGATCGAACACAAGGACGTTTCCTCCGTTATGCGGTACGCCAGGCCTCGTTTCCATCGCCTGTTCCGTCCAAGCTGGTTGGCTCCCACACGTTCCATTGCCTCCCGATGAACACGATGCATTTTGTTGCCTCCCGATGAACACGACGCATTCCGTTGCCTCCCCATGAACATGATGACGACACAGTTTTTCCGTTCCAACCCAGCCATGTACACGAGCCCTGGCCGTATGTATGCGCGAGTAGGCGTTCGAGACCTCGCTCGTATGTACGTATGTGGCCGTATTTTCTTTCTTGCACACTGGTTGTTGTACGTATGTGTACATGCTACGTGCGCGCCTCTACTACGACACGTGCGCACCTCTACATCCACCAGTATGTACGCACACGTTCGCGACCAGAATGACAACGCTACGTACGCTTCGACCAGGTGGATCCCGACTGTCAGGCACTTCCTTGCGTGCGAAGATGTAGCTGGTGGTTCCCAGCAGTCAGGGGGGCGAATCGTTTTTTTGCCCGGACGCACTTCCTTGCGTGCGAAGATGTAGCTGGCGGGTCCCAGCAGTCAGGGGGCGAATCATTTTTTTTTGCCCGGACGCACTTCCTTGCGTGTGAAGATGTAGCTGGTGGGTACCAGCAGTCAGGGGGAAACATTTTTTCGCGAAATACGGTGGCCCGGTCGGGGGGTCCCTGCTGTCAGGTGGAGGAATAATTATTTTGCACGTAATAAGGAGGCACTTCCTTGTGGCCGCCGTGGACCCAGCTGTCAGTCTCTCCATGTATAGTACTCTTCCGAAGGAAGTCGTTCCTTGACCACGTTGACCATGCCGCGCGGAGAGCACCAGGGCGGTGGATGACAGCGAGGCCTAGGAAGGGGACGACGCGGAGCTGGGGAAGACGCGGCAGTGGAAGCCCGCACGGAGAGGAGTACAAGGGTTCACTGGTTCGGCTACGGTGTGAGGCTGTCGTCGCTGCAGGGCCTGGCCATCGGCAAGAATAGTAGGGAGCGGTGAGGCCTCCGCGGCAGCACAACCAGCCACGGGAGGTAGGAGCATGCGACACGACCGACGCTGCTTTGGGTGGCTGGAGCAAGAAGACCATAGGTTGAAGAAGCACTACGGCCATTGGATGGACATCGTACGGTCTTTGGAGCTAGAATCGTTCATATTGACTAAGTTGACAAAGCCCTCCGTCCCCGTCAACTTAGTAGGCCCACAAGTCAGCCTCCCACCAAGGTGGATCCCAACTGGCAGGGGGTGTATTCATTTTTTTGTGCGTAATAAGGAGGCACTTCCGGTGGGTCCAAGCTGACAGCGGGGGGCACATTTTTTTTGCGAAATATGGCGGGTCCACAAGTCAGCCACCAAATCTGCCGTGTCCTAGCTGTCATCGGAAGGAATAGTTTTTTCGCATAACAAGGAGGCACTTCCTTCCGTGCGAAGATATAGCCAGTGAGTCCCAGCTGTGAGGGGAAGAAAATAGCTTAATAAGGAGGAACTTTCCTTGCGTGTGACCATGGACCTTGTGGGCCCCAGCCGTCAGGCTCTCACGTACAGTCCTCTTCCGATGACTCTCGTTTGTTGACCACGCCGCGCCGAGCGTAGCGAGGCGATGGACGATGGCGAGGCCCTAGACTGGAACGACCTGGAGATGGGGAAGACGCGACAGTGGAGTTGCAGACGGAGAGGAGTGGGAAACTTGACTGGTTCAGGTGCGGGGTGGGCCTACACTCGGCAGAGAATAACAGGAGGTGCTGAGTGGAGGGATGGCCTGGCCGTCGGCGGGGTAGCGTTTTGCTGCGCAAAACAACGCTGCTGGACGCCGAAGGCTGGAGCAGGCGGTCCAGGCAGCGCTGGGGGGAGAAGACAAGATATTGAAGAAGAATGCCGGCCGTTGGATGTAAATCCAACGCCTTGCTTAGGCTTCGACCTACTGGCCCACATGTTAGCCAGTCCATTTGTTTTTTAGTCCATTTGGTGGGCTAGGTGAAATAATGATGTAGCATCTATGCAGTCCGTTTATATATATGGTAGAATTTAAAGCCCATTCGCATTTTTCTCGAAATCCGTGACTTGCTGGGCTGGGTGAAAATATCATGTTGGGCCGGAGGGAGAAATGTTATAAAAACATAAACACATGATTGCACGTCTATTACTGCATTGGTCAGTAAAATCTTTGCAAGATTATGTACGCAATCACTAGGAGTTAACTTGCCAAGTTATATATAAACAATTTTTATTTTTATTTTGTAAGATCTTTCAATTTACGAAATAAAATATCATTTTAATTTGATGAGTTAATAGGACGTGGGGTATTATTATTTTTTAGGCTAGACGTGGGACAGTTGAGTTGGTTCTAGGGAAATGTACCGAGAGAAAACTCAGTTTACATCGAAAAAGAAAGGGAAAGAACGGAGCTATGCGTCGTCTTGAAAAAACAAACATAACTTGGGCTGCTGATGTTATAGACAAGCTAGGTTGGGAGGCCCAGAGGCCGCTAGATCCAAAAAACGTTGAAACATGTCGTGGGCTACCCATGTTAAAAAAAATGAGACCAACCCAAGGGCTAACCCTCGTTGGCATCTTTTTATAGGAGAAACTCCGCGAGCACCACACGTCCAAGCCGGGACTTGAACCCGGGTGGGCTGGCAGCAACCTCAAGCTGCCCAGCCAACGGGTCGACGGCCCGTCCTCGTGGGCTGCCCATGTTAAACAACAAAACCTAACAGTTGTCTCCCGATTCCTCTTATTTTGCTGACCATGTTGGGAACGACAGACGGCGGCGCCACGGCGACAACACCAAGGTGGAGGACGACGTCGAGACTGTGGGCCGAACGAACCGGAGCGGGGGAAGATGCAGGCGGAGGGGAGTACGAGGGTTGACTTGTTCGGATGCAGGGTGGCCGGTGGAGCTCCTTGGTATCGTTGTCTTCTTTCATGTTGGCGTAGCAGGGGTTGATGATGGTCTCGGCGAGGTCAACCACGGAGTCCTTCTCCTACCTGTTGCTGATGATCTTGTATTGCTTCTGGATGTCGACAAGCTTGCTGCACCAGATGGCCGAATCGTCGCGTTCTTCCTTCTCTCCACCGTAGCGAAGGTGCAGTCGGCGCTGCCGATGAAACGGGCGAATGTTCCAGAACCTCTGATGGCCCTACAGCAGTGGTAGATGACAACCTCGTCCCGCATGCATACCTGGGCGACCGTGATCCACTGGTCCCTGTCAGGAGAAGAATGGATGGGCACAAGGTCTAGTCATGCGACCTTGTGCTTTCTCGTCCTGTAGGTACTGCTTGAACTCGGCGAGGCAGAGCTTCACCGAGTCCGGATCGTTGGTGTACATCACATTCAACTTGGTGCCGCCATGGGACTGAACGGAGAACTCAAAGGTGAACTCCTTGCTGAAGTCCATATCCAGCAGGCTCACCCCTCGGATCGCAATTGGAGTCTCTTCAAGTGAACGAGTGAGTAGGCGGCATCAGCAGTTCATTTTTTAGCTCTTGGGGAACTGGATTCAACAGTAAATTGAGTGTGTATAGGCGACAAAAGTTACGACCCCTCCCTCACCCACTGCACGCCCTACAAAATATGCACCCTCGATGTATTCAAATGCCTCCATTAACAAACCTATTCCGGCCATACACGTCGGTTCACGAGCGAGTCTGTATTGGTACTGTAATAAAAAGTGTTAGTGGTCAGTTTACTTAAATTTAATTAGCTTTAATTAAAATGTATTCTTAAAATAAGCAATGCATTGGCTTGTTCTATCAGTGCCAAAGGATCAACATGCACAACAAATAGAATTATTATTCTCAGGACGCACATGATCAGCACATTTGCCGCACTTTCACGCAGACAATACTACCAAGTTTGAACAGTTTGTTATGATTGCTGTCCTCTGCATCATCATGCCGTGTTTCCCAGCTTGCAAGATTCAGAACCAACAAATAAGATTCAAATAATAAGTACAACAAAGATGCCTACACATCTCATAGATTCCTAGCTTCCAAGATTCAGAACCAACAAATAAGATTCAAATAATAAGTACAACAAAGATGCCTACACATCTCATTGATTCCCAGCTTGCAAGATTTAGAGCCAACCCATTAGAGCCCTTTGATAAAGTGAATATGGGGATTAAATCCATCTTGGCTAGCCGTGTCATACAACCCAAGAACTTGGCGGATGCTCTTGACCATCACAACATCTGTAGTAGAGTATTCCTGTTGGCACAGATAAGAAAGAGCATGGGCTTAGGACTCTAGCAGCCATAGAGATGGTTGTACAAATATTGGCCTTTTCTTTTGGCCACCAATTCTATCTATGTTCGTGATGCGTCAATCTTTGACGCATCCCTTGAAATTACTATAATAGTGGCACTAGTTGAAGCAAACTTTATTTCCAAAACAAGAAAAGATTGTGATAGAATAGCTCTATTTAAAAAATACAATGTTGGCACAACATGACAAAGCACAGTCATGTTGATAAAGGATAGTACTGACCGGTGTGAGGGGCCCTATGCTGCCACGACTCGATCTGGTGAACCTGCAACTCCACTTGGATGAGGTCAACCTCCAGCTCCATGATTCAATTCATGCGCCTTTTTCTGCAGTTCACCTGAAATGAAGCAAAGATTGCATCATTCAGCTAGCAAGAAGTACTTGCTCTCGTGAGCTGCAGGTTCTTCTTTAGTAGTTGCACTAAAATTGAGCAACATTAAGGTTGGCTGTCCTGCTCATGTAAGGTGCAACTACAATTTGCTTATCCTTTTGTGCAGTTCCACTAAAATAAAGTGCCATTGTGGTGACAGTGATGACTCATCTTGCAAAGGCTAATAAAATGTTGTACGAGATTACCAGCA
>LR880968.1:11149518-11179496 GCA_904067115.1 Aegilops sharonensis | reverse complement strand
TTGTAAAGCATAGAGTAAAAACAAATAATGGCAATTCAACTAGAAAAAAAGTTTGGGCAGTTATGATACGGAAGATTCTAGAACAAAAGAGAACCACTATTGTTTTGAGGTTTGTGCATTATGCTTAAGTTCAACCATGGAGTCTGCTAGATTGTACATGTGGCAAAATCCGGTGGGGGGCTAGAAGATGGTGCGAGGGGCCGAGTGGAGGGAGACTATGAAGGAATGCACAAGTGCAAGATCGATATTTAGAGAGAGGGGGCGAACACGTGCGCTGTTGCACGCAGTGGCGGAGCCATGAAAAATAAATGAGCTAGGGGGCCAAGCATTGCTAATCCTTTACGAGGAGGGTCAATTCATGAAATTAAACCTTTTTAGCAGCAATTGTCTAATGATCGCATTCATATTAGCCTCGATATATAGTGATGTTAGGGGGGCAGGGCCCTTACTGCCCCCTGTCTTCGCCATTGTGCACGCGTCTGAGAGATGAAGCGGAAGGCATGGATGACGAAAGGGGGACGTTGGATATATAATTAATGTGGGTGTATTAGCTATTTATGTTAATCCTATATAGAGAGGTATAGATTGATCGATGAGGACGTGGGAAAGAGGGTGAGACCTCACTGGACATATCGATTGATCGGTTTGTGTGGAAAACTATGAAAGACCTAGCTATATACACACATACATAGAGGAACATCGATCGTTGCGCATGCACGCGTGAGAGATAAAGAATGCCCGGTATGATGGAGAGGGGGATGTGTGTGGGTGTGTGCCTTCATGGGAGACCGACCTGAAGAAAAAGATTGCATGCGTGCGATAGATAATGCCGACTGGTAGTGTGTGTGCATGCATGCATGAGAGAAAGTTAGTGGTACAATTATAAAGAGAAGACTACTGTGTGGGTGTAAAAGAATAGGTGAGGTCATAATCAATGTAAATTTGAATTCAAATACTTGAATAAGAGATCCTGATGTTTGAAACCCATGCATGCATGAATATAACGGAGATCTGCGCGGTGTGGTTTGGAAACGAGCATGTTGTAATGTATACACATTGAACAAGGTCAGACTGATTTGAATTTGAGATACCGATGGCAGACATCATTTGCCCACGTCGCATCCGTGCATGGACACACTATTCTAATTGGAGATGATGGGCGGCTTTCGCATCACATATCTATATCTATACCCCTATATATATTATATTATATATTTTTTTATATTGTGTGCGGGTAACTTTAACTTTGAAAGAAGGTCATTGGATGAGGCGAATTCGATGGTCCAAAGATGGCAAATTTGAGCACTATTGGCCGTTGGATATCATCTAGATTCCACCAGATTTCGCCACATGTATAATCTAGAAGACTCCATGGATGAAATTAAGCATAATGCACAAACATCAAAACACAATCACTTCTTATTTGTTCTAGAATCTTCCGTATCAGAATTGCCCAAATGTTTTTCTACATGATTGGCCATTATTTGTTTTTACTTTATGTCTTACAACGCACAATTCCATGAATCTTAAAATAGATTAGCTTTCTTATAAAAACTAGATGATTTTGAACGAAATGAACTATAAGAATTAAATGAACATCTACATCATGCATATATGACTCAAAGCTTGCATGCTATAATGTGGTATTTATTCATAATTTGGTTGCCAAATCTCATGCGTGCAATGCACGTGTACCGTACTCTAGTCTAAATGGTGTTTGTGTGTGTGTTGTGCGTGTTGAGGTGCAAATTGTCTTTTTTTTATAGACGTTAAGCTTGTTCTTCCGAAATTTCAAGCCGCGCCTTGTTATGCTGAAAATTGAAGCTAGCGTCTCTGTCTATCGTGCTGCGAAACTCCCGCCTCTTCAACCCGCGCCTTGTTAGCCCGAAATATTTAAGATATATCTTTGTCTCGTTGTGCTCCGACAACTCCCTCCATCTCAACCCGCGCCTTGCTATTCCGAAATTACAACGCGCGTGAAAACTCCCACCTCCTGTGAAATCCCGACACACGAAATGCCCGTGGTACCCCTGAACCGAAAGAACCGCCTCAAATCGGTGGGGGGTACTTTTGTAACTTACCCCACCTTTCGGACAAGCGCGTCTCTAAGCCATGGTTCCCCACTGCCATCCCATCCGCCCACCCATTCGTACACCGAGGCCGCGAAAATCCGTGACGAAACCCCACACCCTGCTCCGCCCGCCACCCAGCCGGAGCCTCTTCCCCGACAACGTCGTCCACAACAACACCTCGACGTCCCTCATCCACCGTACCGAATGAGGATCCGTCGTCGATCTCATCGTCCCGCTGGTTCAGCCACCCCGTCCTCCACCTCCAAGGAGCTGCGCCGACGTTCCCCTCGTCTTTCGCGCCACCTCCATTCCCACACCGTCGTCTTCACCTGCACCACCGAAAGAGCATCATCATCACCGTTTCCTCGGATGAAGCTGCGGCCTAATCGGCGCCACCAAAGAGGTTGTACACTAATCACCGCATTTTCTTCTTGATTCAATCTCACGGTGCTGCAGGCGCTCGGTCCCGAGCCGACACGGCGCGGCTCCATCCACGGCGGCGTCGCCCGCCACTTCCTCCACGGCGTCGCTCCCTCGGCAGTGACGTCCACATCAGTAGGAGCTGCTGCTGCTTTAGCTCTCGCTCGCGCTGCTGCTCTTGGTCTCGGTCCCCTGCCTGGTCTTCTCTTGCTATTGCTCTTGCTCGCGCTGCTGCTCTCGCTCTTGCTCTTGCTTGCGATGCTGCTCCGATTTGGCTACACTTCAGTCGACTGAATCGTCTTTTGGGTCAGTCGATTTTCAAGGGGTGGGCTCGCCGGGGTGAAGGAAGAACCGGCCGCAGCGGGGAGGGGGGCTCGCCGGAGAGGTACCCCACTATCTATCTTAGGGTTCAGGATGGGGGCGGTGGTCCCCGGCGGTGGCGGGGTGTTGGCGGGGCGGTGGCGTGGGGATCGCCGGAGAAAAAGCTCGGCACATGGGGGCCTAGAGGGATGGCCAGGGCGGCGGCGGACCGACGGTGGGGAGTGTTTTCGAGGCGGGCGGGGCGGCGCACCGCCGGCCGCGGGCGGCGAGGGGGCTGCTGTTTGGCCGGTGGTGGCTGGCGGCTCAGGGGGGTGGAGGTTGAAGATGAACCGCAGGCCCTTGATTTCGTATTCAACGGCTGCAAAATCGACTGACCAGAGATGAAAAAGTCAGTCGACCGACTTGTAGCCTCACCTTGCTAGTGCGTTCAGTTTCGACAGCAAAATTTAGTTTCGACAGTTAGGTTCAGTTTCGACAGTTAAGTTCAGTTTCGACAGTTAAGTTCAGTTTCGACAGTTAAGTTCAGAGATGAGCGGCTGATGTATTTTACACCTAGAACTTTGTGGTTATGTATTTTACGTCATGTATTAGAGATGCTATTAGAATTCCACTCAGGTTAACGTTGTTCGTTGTCTCTCTTGTCCTACTTCAGCCTCGGCGTCGTACAACTCACCGGAGCTGCTCCAACGACGAAACCGTCCATCACAGCGGAGCAGTACCTCGGGCTCCATCTCCAGACGCCTAAGATCTTCTTCCCCTCCTCCGACAGCAAAGTCAGCCGGAGCATCCTCACCGACCAACCCAATCACGCTGAGATCGACATGGCTTCGCCAAAGAGGTTGTACACTTGTTGCATCTCTTTTTTACTCTACATATTATATATATTGTCCACTGAGCACTCGTAGTAACGGGAAATACGATTATTTTATCCTACTATATGAAAAGCAGTGAGGTACCAGGCAACTTAGCTATCCATGATGGACTCTCTTGAACGCCATCATTATTTATCTCTGCGCGTTTGAGCTGTGCATTTGTCGATGGGCCTGGGAGTTGAGCTAGTATGGCAGTGGCCTGGGTCCAAAGTAATAGAAGTAGCACAAAAACATTTTTTAGTGTAGGATTTTCCTTGCTCAAGCCTGCCTACTAGAATCGCCAGTGCTTGAAAGGAAAAGTGAATGAAAAACATAGGAATTGGAAAGTTTCCTATGGTACTACTTTTCATGAATTTGGTGCAAAGGAATGGAGCAAAGGAAAACTGTATGATTTGTTCCTTTAGTGTCTCCTTGAAAGAAAAACCGTAGGAATTCTAATTTCCACTTCTCCTTCTTTTCATATTCCTATTCATCAAGCACAAGACTAAGAGATAGTAGCATAATAGCATTATAACCGTACATTTTCTTGTGGTTTGACTTAATCTCACCATGCTTTTTTGCATCCTGTTATCTTCCAATTGTTGTGAATCAAACACCCAGATTGGCAGAAATCCTGTGTTTTTAAATTCTCTGTTTTGCACGTGCATTCCTATCCTATTCCTGTCTATTTCCTATCCCTGCATTGTTAGAATCCTCAAATTCAAACAAGCCCTTACTCAATTACTTCTGTTACAGATATGTGTCAAAGAAAACCTTGCGTGGTTTGTCCTGCTCCTGCGGCGCTGTGTTCCACCCCAGCTCAGCTGCTCCAACGACGGAAGGGTTCACCACAGCAGGGATCCGCTCTCTAGACTGTCTTTCGCCGCCTCAGATCTTCTTCCCCGCCGCCAGCAGTCACGACAACTGCATTACCATCATCAACTGAGCAGATGACCTTGAGGACTACACGGGTCCGCAAGAGAGGTCGCACTCTTCCGTGTTTGCTTACGTTATGCGTCGCTTAATATGATGCCATGCTACATTATCGTCGTGTTCACCTATTAGACTCCGAGTCAGGTCCAAACTAATGCTGAAACTTGATTTTTTAAATGGTTGTGGGGTACATATTGGGGCAGCAATCGGTACTATCTGTCTACTATCTGGTTAATCTCCGGTGTCTACTATGAGTTTCATGTTGGGTGCAAACAAACAGTAAAGGAGCCATTATCTGTATTTTTTAACTAAAGCTATTATCTGCCTGCTATCATTGGTTTTGGGTCTATCCACAGTTTGCTACCATCACTCTGGATTTGTGCATGCACTGCTTACATAATCTCACTATGTTTTATTCCTATGCATGCCAGTTATTGTACACAATGGAACTGATCATGTAGAGTAAAAGAGACGAGCCTTGCGTGGCAATAAAATTTCATGCAGACGTCGTTCCATGGTGGGCGCAAAGGCAGCCCCCCTCCACCCATTTCAGATCCTAATCAAGAGGAAGATAACAGTTCTGAGGGGGATTCAGAAGGAGAAGACCACTCCTATTTACCCCATGAGGTCTTCGCTCTAACTTGGCATGCTGATGTTGGTAATATCATGCATATGGTGCCTTGCATTGCTTACTATATACATTAAAGATGTCATCTGCTTAGTTTAGACATTCTTTGTGTCAATGCCATCTGTTTAGTTTCTTTATCGTATATGTGAATCATGCAATGCCATCTTGTCTAGCCAGGCATCATATATGTGAATTTTGCAATGCCACCCTGGTTAGCCAGTCATCTTATATGTGAATTATATCATGCCATCATTTTTTTATTATGTGTTAAATTTGTCAACAATTTTAGTACATTCAATTACTCTTCCTGTGCATCAGCCATTTGGCACGGTCATGGAAAAATCTGGAGTGGAAACAAGGTCTTCAGAGCAGACAGTGCTATCTGACGAAGCGTATGTCTTGCTGGTTCCTGATAGCTCCTCAGAGGAGGATTCAGAGACAGATGACCAGTCATATTTCCCCCCTGAGGTGCATGCCCTAACTTGGTAGGGTTATGTTACTCATATCGTGCTTATGGTATCTTGCATTGCTATGTCATTTGCTTAGTTTAGACATGCTTTGTGTGAATGCCACCTGTTTAATGTCTAATTACCATATATGTGAATTATGCAATGCCATCTTGTTGCAAGACATTATATATGTGAATTATGCAATGTTATCTTGTTGCAAGGCATTATGTATGTGAATTATGCAATGCCATGCTGTTTAGGCAAGCGCCATATATGTGAATTATATCATGCCGTCCTTTTTTTGTATTTCTCATTGCTTTTGTCGACAATGTTTGTATATTCAACTGCTCTTCCTGTGCATCAGCCATTTGAATTGGTGATGGAGAAATCTGGAGTGAAAACAAGGTCTTCAGAGCAGACAATGCTACCTGCTGAAGCAGATATCTTGCTGGTTACAGATAGCTCTTCAAAGGAGGATTCAGAGGCAGATGACCAGTCCTATTATCCCCCTGAGGTGTATGCTCAAACTTGGCAGGGTTATATTACTCATATAATGCATATGTTGTATTGCAATGCTTAGTTTTTACATCATATACACCATATTGAATGCCATCTCCTTAGTTGACACATCATATGTGCAATTGCCCTCTGCTCACTTCCTTAGTATATAAATCATATATTTGAATTATGTCATGCCATGATGTTTACATAGACAGCATGTATCTGAATTATGGCATGCCAACCCATTTTCTAGAGACATAATATAGTTATATCATCTTATTCTGTTTACATAGTCATCATATTTTAAATTATGTCATTCTATCCGTGAATTATATCATGCCATCATGTTTCCATCGACAGCATGTTTGTGATTTATGGCATGCCAACCACTTTAATAGACGCATCGTGTAGTTATATCATGTCATCCTATTTACATAGTCATCATATTTTGAAGTATGTCATTCTATCCTGTTTAGTTAGCCATCATACATGTGAAATTGTGTCATGCTATCCTGTTTAATTAGCCATCATATATGTGAAATTATGTCCTGCTATTCTGTTTGCTTAGACAACATAAATGTGAATTATTTCATGCCCTGTTTTCTTCCCTACTATCCATTGCACCTGTCTATCTTACAATGTTTGTACATTCAATTACTTTTCTTGTTTATCAGCCATTTCAATTGGGGGGAGTGATGGCAGTATCTGTGGGAGTAAAAACACGGTCTTCAGAAAAGATTGTGCTACCTGTCGATGCAGATAGAACCACGGTTGTACTTGCCCAAGAATCAGCCCCACCACACATAACCCACACTCATGCAGATTGTACCCCTACCCAGTTGGACAGAGAACCAGCTACACCCCTTCTAACCCCAACCCCAGCAGATAGACACCCAGTTCCCGTTGACACAGCACCGTCTCCACCACCGAGCACCCAAACACGAGCAGTTAGTAAGGCAAATGCAGTGCCCAAATCACGAGGACCACCACTCCGAACCCGAAGTCAACGCTTAAAGCAGAAGAAGAATTGTTCTCAGGTCAGGTTCCGTAGCTATGGTTCATACTACTTTGCTCTTGCATCACTGTATTTACTGATACCAACCAATTTCAAATTTGAAGGATGCAATTGAAACTCCAATGGCGCAACAGGTATGTTTTGAACCTGTTTCTTCAACGTGTTTGGCTGTTTGCTGTTATAACTTGCTCTATGTTGGTTTCAGTTTCAATTGAATAAACAGTTATGTTCTCATGCCATGCACATTACAAGTGTTGTTATTGCTGTGTAGTTTCCCACACTTATATTCTGTCTATGCTGCTTTGTCTTAAATAGATATAATTCGAACTGTATCTATCTTGATTTGGCAACATAAACTAGAATGATATAGACCATACAGTGACCATACTACATAGATATATGTTTGTTTCATGCTGTTATCCTGTCCACCTTACTACTGAACTGGTTTACCAAAATGAGTTTCATATACTACATTGTAAACCTGAGATGTGTTTGTTTGTTTCTCTTTTAGAACGCGGATAAAATGTTGGAGAAGAGTACCCTGTTATGCAATGGTAAAGGAAGTAATGCAGATAAGGTTCAAGATAGTGAGACATCCCTGTTGGTCTCCAAGAAAGCTGATAAAAACTATATTGAGGACACTGAGACAACCCCAAAGTCCTGTCTTGATGTAGTGTCCGAGTTACTGGCTACCACTGCTGGCACCAGCTCTTCGAACTCGTTGCCTGAATCATTTCGGCTTCTTGAGTCTCAACTTCAAGTTGAAAGACATCGATCAGATGTTATGCGACAGGAAGCCGAAGGACTGAGGAAGTCCCTGCAGAATTCAGATGCATACTTTCTGGTGCAACAGCAAGCGCTGGAGGACTTAAGCGCCAAACAAGATAAAGTTAATAAGCTTGCTAAGCATCTTGCCAGCATTATGGGTACCCAGGATATTGTTTCTTGAGCTCTTCTGAAGTGGTTTCAGTTCTGGACTTGTTTTGCTACGGCGTTTATATGCTGCTGTGTTCCCTATATTTGCACTGGTGGCGAACTTTGATGCCCAGTGGATGTAATATCTGTAATAGCCGTGATAGCCTAGTGTAAGTTGCTTGCTTATTTATTTCCTTGTTGTCTTGTTTATTTGTTTGCTTGTAGTCAGTGCAGTTCTTTTTCTGCGGTTTGCTAGTCGCTGCAATAACCTATTTTTTAAAACTAGGCCACAATAACCATGAGCTAATATTTACTGTAGTGACACTGGACCTACGGGCCGTAGAAACAGTGGGCCTTCTACGGGCCGTATAAACAGTGGGCCTTCTACGGGATGTAGAAACAATGGGCCTTCTACGGGCCGCAGAAACAATGGGCCTTCTACGAGCCGTATCATCAATGGGCCTTATACGGGCAGTATGATCGATTGGCCAAACATGGGCCAATAACAGGCCGCATTATGGCCGTAAACGGGCTAGAGTTGGAATCGTCCGTTCATGGGCCGACCATAACGGGCCATCGTTAATAGGCTGTATTTCATGATGCTATGAAAACGGCCCAACGTGTTAACGGACCACAAACGGGCCGACTGTAACCACGGGCTGAATTTGGCCCATAAGCAGAAAATGACAGTAACGGGCCATAAGTAAACGAATGCTGGAAATGAGCCCAAGAATAAATGGGCTCTGAGAAGGCCGAAAGGTAACATGGGCTGGAAACGGCCCAACGGAATAACGGGCCCTTAATGGGTATAAAGTGATACACTATTCATTACGGGCCAGTTTCACCACGGGCCGTTAATGGGTGTAAAGTAATACACTGTTCATTACGGGCCAGTTTCACCACGGGCCGTTAATAGGCCAAGAGTTACATAGGGCCTCAAATGGGCCAAAAGACGTCATGGGCCATACATGGGCCAGAAGTGAAAACGGGCTGGAATCATATTGGGTGCCCCAGATGACGCTACTGGGCCTAATTCGGATAGGGCGTAACGGGCCTTGGGTTAGCGGGCTGTAAATGGGCTATATGCGAACATGCCGTTAACAGGCTTTACATGGGCTGGCCCCCGCCACCTTTTGACCAAGTCAAACAGGCCGGCCTTGTCACAGGAATGGGCCTCTGTTGGGCCGTGCCACGTGTCAACGTATCATAGGCGCCTTTTGTCCAATGAGTGGATGACATCTGTCCCAACGGTGAGCCGACACGTGTTTCCTCCAGCCAATGATGATTTTACACGTGGAAAATCCCCATTGGTCGGGGCTGTTAACGGGTTATCGGATCCAAAACCCGACCCGATAGCTTAACGGCGTTCCGTTACGGTGGATGCCATGTGTCATTCACCCTTGACGAAAGCACTTCTGTGACGCGCGATTTATCGTCATGGAAGTGGACACTTCCGTGATGATAATTTTGGTAATGTCATGAAACACTTCTACGACAGCACAGGTATGACTATCTTGATTCTGTCATAAATTTGTCATGGATGTACATGCATGACAAAAAACGCGACCTACTGTGACAAACACGTATCATCACGGAAGTGTATTTTTTTGTAGTGCTTGTGCTCGCCGCCCCTCCATTCATTGAACAACCCCACGGGTGAATAAACATACACTAAGTATTTATATAGAATGAACAAGCTCGAACTATTTTCGCGTAGTTAAAAGTTGAGGGCGGGGCTTTTCCCGGGCAGTACGCACAGCAGTTTTCGGGTAGGCGGTTTGACAGAGAGGCGAGGAGGGTGAGCGAGTGGCGGATTCTCAAACATACTGTTGGAAAGGTCGGGCTGTGTGATTTGATGGCGCGTTACTGCTGGAAAGACTTGTGATATGACCACTCACTATAGTCACGAATTACTGGCGCTTCGACCGGGGTGATGCCCCCCTTCCGTTCCGCACTCTAATATGGTTCATGACACGTCGACCCGGATCCTGGCTCTCCCACATGTTGGCGAAGTACTATGTCACTACTAGGGAAAAGGCTAGCGGCAACACGGGTTTTAGGTGTATCAGTAGCACGGGGAGTGGCGCTACTAATAAGGCGCTACAGCTAACACATAGCAGTAGCGCGCTTAGTGGAAGCTCGCTACTGCTAGTAGCTCTCGCGCGCTCTGGCTGGACGTGCTACTTCTATCGCGGCGCTGCTGCTAACTTTCATACACTCGCTACTGCTAATTTTAGTATTTTTTGTTTTTTTCGACATATTTGTTTTGTATTTGAACATGCTTTATAGAAGAATCTTTAGCACATACAAATGTCATCATGATACACATACAAATGCCTGCGAGACCACAAATGTAATCATAGCATATACATACAAATAGTCTCATCATAATCATCATCCAACACAAAGTGGTCTCTCGTCATCATCTCGAAAATGGCGATACAAGTCTCGATTACTTGCAAATACATCGTCATCCATCTAAACAATGATATACACGAGAAGAGCTATCACTTTGAGTACATGAGTTTGTATCCCTCTCTCGCATTAGCGTGAACCTAAACTAACTACTGCCTGTCGCTCGGAAACCAGAAACCGGTACACCTGGGCCTGACACTCCGGCCACTTGTCATATATATACTCCTGGCGTAGCACTTATTCACCATCGATGATCTATGCACCTGCATCGTCACATGAGTCGATGATATGCAACATATATATATAGTTGAGCAACAGAAAGAGACAGACTTGGCAAAAATAGAAACAACATATCATAAGCATAAATAACAAAGTTCATCGTACCCCAAAATGCCCTAACTAGAGTGATTTTCGCTAGTCCCCAATAATAAAGTTTCACCGTGCATAACTCAAAGTTTTGTCATACTGAAAGTATGGACTAAACGGACACATTGTCATATATCGACAATCACTCCAACATGTTGTTCCATCCATCCGTGTCAGGGAGATAGTCCCCGAGCCTAGTGAAAGGCTTCGGATCGAGACGCTGAGCGGCTACCCATGTTCGGACGTCTTCCCGCGACATTTGTCCTTCTTCGTAGAACATCCCTATTTTTCCGACGACCTCCTTCATGATGATTTGGGCAAGTTCGCGCTGGATGTAATAGAACTCGGCTCGAAGTCGATGATCCTCGATATCTCCTACGTTCTTTGCCCATTGCAGAATATGGGCATCGCCGGATGTAGGTGACATGCGAAGGTTCTGGTGATCCCGTCTGTACTCCAGCATGTGGTGTAGGACATAGAATCCATCATTAAGAGAATCGTTCGGTTGCTGGATGCAGCAGAAGTCGGTCTTATGGCCGAAGGCGAGCCTGCCGCCCCTTCTCTTCTTGTCCCTAACCTCTCCACCCCTTGCTTGGTAGTAAAACATAGTACTGTCGAGAACATCCTTGATGTGGGTGTAATCCTTTTTGTGAATGTTCTTCGACGAGTCCAAGTAAAGAGCGTGGGAGAATGGGGGGTATAGGATGATGAGGACGGCGCGCCCGCCGCTGCGCAAAATAAGTACACCTCAAATTACTTAGCCTCCACCGTGCAAATGAATGATTGAAATCGAAGGAAGGATAGCAGCGCGGATGACTTATACGGGATGATAAGGCACGAGAATCGCCTCCTTGTCCTTATTGGCGAGCATGAAATTGGCGACGTATTCCCGCGCGTATACACGGTGCTCTGCGCAGACTCCCAAGAAGCCCTCGTGCATGTAGTATGGGTCAGCGACACAGATATGAGATATCTGCTCAAACCCGATGATGTAGTTCATGTGCAAAGCATAAAGGCAGACAGACGTAAAATCCAGCTTCTTCACGTGAAACATGTCGAATATGTAATCGAATCGGAGGAAGAACTTATCCGCGGGGAAGCTGTCAACGTACGACATTTGCCGCAGAACGTTAACCACGTAGAGTGGGTATCCTGGATCTATCGAGGCGATGAGGCCTTTCTCTACCCGCAACACATCGTCATGAAGTCTCCTTAGATCGCCGAATCTGGCCCCTAGCGCTCTTGCAGGTAGGATTGGTTGACCGGGGATATGCCATTTATCCGCATCGGGGATATCTATTCGGTCCTGAAGCCGAGGCTGCTGAGGCGGCTGGATCATAGAATCAGCTTTTTTGCCTTTCCTTTCTCTCTTCCTAGACTTCTTTACGACCGGAAGGTCGTCCATAATACGTTGAGATGGCAATTCAGGCACCGACTCATGATGCTCAAACCCTGAGGAGGCGCCAGTATAGACATACTGTTCAGCGCCACCATCGTCCTCATCCTCATCCATGGCGACGTCATCAGCGACTAATGGAGCCTCCTCCTTACCCCGTCCGCTATCACCCAACCCGACACCCGAGGCTAATTGGGTAGGTGGGGTGTTGATGTTCATACCTTGCTGAGGCTGCGTGCTCATGGGTGTGCTCCCGACCGCCTCCAGATGAAGCAGACCCTTTGGCCACAACAGGACCCACCCATTGCAACAATCACCAAGCCGCCGCGGTGTCTCCTCGTCATCCACCAGTAGTATTGGAGGAGGCAAATTCTCGTGGCCCGGTTCGACACTGGCCACGGAAACCTTGAAGACGTTCGGGGGGATCGGCCGGCTGTGGAACAATGGTTCCTTCGGCTCCATTATCGTCGCCTTCCCCGCGTCCACCTTCTGGTCGCCGATGGTGTACAATATGGTGCACGGGGTTTCGTCGGCCTGCAAAGAAAAGTCTGCGACGTGAGACATCCGAAAGGCAACAAAAACGGGAGATTATACATTTATATTGAAGGGGGCCGGTGTGACAGATACCGTGAGGGCGTCAAGCTCAGCCAAAGACGAAGCACCGCCGAGCACGTCCGGTGCGGGAGCCGGTGCGGGAGCCGGTGCGGGAGCAGGTGCTCCCAAGAAGTCAGCAAGGGGAAAGTCCTCTGCATTTGCTTCTGGATTTTGCCTTGTCCAAGTGAAAACGCCCGTCACCAAGGAAGTAGACAAATCTGCAACCACCTGTTTTGCGGCAGCTACCACTGTTGCGACTGTCTGAGATGATTTCTTCTCAACCGAAATCTCAACCTTCTTGTCGATGTTTTCTTCAGTTAACCTCCGTCTTTCCTTTCTCTCCTCCGTGGTCTCACGGTAGTACTTCTTCCACGTGGCGCCGTCTCCGACACCGTGACCTCGTCCATACGACGGTCGAGTATCCACCGGTTGTCGTTTCAATATGTTCAACGCCCGGTTGAATGGAGTGCCCCACTTGGGCCTCGCCAATGCCTCAGACGGCGAGTCTCTTTCGGCCGCAATCCGGTGCTGCTCTCTCTACAAAAGGCACAAGGATTGTTTACAAATATGACTAACGTGTGCAGTCGAATTGATCAGAAACTAAAATTACCAGCAGTCTCATGAACTCCATAATGACCAGTGTTGTCTCGTAAACCTTCTTCACTAGGTCCCAACGGTGCCGGGCCCTCAGGACGTCACGCTCCTGCGGGATGGTGAAATCCGCCAAGGGGTCTGGGATGCCCAGACTCGCGGCTTCCGCGTCCTCTTTGGCCCATTTGGACCTCTTTCCGCCGTAACCACGGCTTCCGAGGTGGTGGCTCCCAATGTTCCTCTCTTGAAGCCCCTTCATGTACTTAGACTTTTTTTGGCAGCTTCGGCCTCGCAAACCTCCTTGAATATTTGAAACTGATCTTCTGTGATTGTCGGATTATCCTTTACAATCTCGGAGTAGGGTTCCTTCTTGTCGATGATCTTTGCTTTCACTTGAGTTTTCCAGGCGGCCAACGCGTCGCTAAACTTGGTCATGGCGTGTTTTTTTTATCTTCTTCATTGCCGGGTCCTCGTCTGGATCTTCATAATCCTTCTCATTCCGGCCCGGGAACAAGAATATCTGGTGAAACTTCTTTAGGAGGGAGCTCCTCATATTTTCTATCTTCTGTAGTTTCTCATCGTTGATGGTGGCGGTTTTCCGTACGATGCAGCCTATTTGATTGCCGTAGCATCGACGCGCTTCCTCGGGCGCCTTTGGCTCAAAATTGCCGTCGTCCACCTCCGTGACCACCAGTCTAGTAGTCCTGAGTTTGTTAGGAAGCCGCTGCCTCTTTGCTTTCGATTCTACAGTACCGGCTCCGCTCCCCGAGGTAGCGCCAGTCTCAGTCTCAGCGCTGGTCTCGACGCCGGTCTGAGTCTCAGCGCCGGTCTGAGTCTCAGCGCCAGTCTCAGTCTCAGCACCGGTCTGCGTGTCGGTCTCAGTCCCCGATGCCACCGGTGGGCCCAGCAACAACATCGGTTGATCGTCGGTAAGGCTAAAAAATTCGTCTGCCGCCCGGTAGACGTCGTCGCAATCACCAGAACCCTGTCCTTCATCGTTGCTAGCCATGTTTCCTATGATTAAATCTAGTCAATTAATTCTAGACCTAATAAAATGAATAATGACATTAAAAAGGCCTATTGTTTTGCAGGAATGTTGACTCCTTCCTGGTGCGGCAAATCCCGGGCACTCGATATGTCCTAGTTTGTAGCACAAGTCATGCCGAAATTCACGGAAAATTTCGGCATGACCTTTGCTAAAAAGTGGACAAATCGAGAACCTGAAATTTGCCGGAACAGAAATGAATCAACATTCCGCCAAAACATATATAGGCCACTCAGCTTCATTTAAACAACAAAGTCACTTGGGCACAATCGAACCACTTCAATGAAAAGATATAACATGACCACTTCAATGAAAAGATATAATCAACAATAAAAGTCTAGGAAGGGATCATCTTTAAAATAAAACTTGCCTAAATAACCTAGATAATTAACCTAATTAAACTAGTTAACCTGACTAGTTCTCTATCAAAGCCCTAACTAAATTTTTGCCTAAATAACCTAGATAATTAACCTATGCATGAGAGAGAGAGAGAGAGAGAGGAGGGGTGGGGGCTTACTGAGGATGGCTCCGGTGGTGGCGAGGGAGGCAGGGGCGTCTCCGGTGACAGCGAGGGAGGCAGTTGTGGCGAGGGAGGATCCGCTGGCGTCGACGGCGGCTCCGGTGGTGTTGATGAGGCCGCGCGGCTCCGTGGCATTGGGGCGGCTCCCGTGGCGTCGACGGCGCACGGCTCTGGTGGCTCCGGGGGCGTCGACGTCGGCAGGAGACGGCGGCGAAGTGGGGCGACGGCGAATCAGGGAGATGGCGGCGGGGTGGGTCGAGAGATTTGGGGGCAAGTGGTGGCCGGGGGGAAACGGTTTTTTGGTTAAGTCAAAATTAGCGGTAGCGCATTTCGCAAAACGCGCTATAGCTAATATAGCTATAGCGTTTTTTACAAAACGCGCTACTGCTATAGCTATGTAATTTTCTCCCTTTTTTATTTCCTTTTCTGTTTCTATAGCGGGGGTCTAGGAAACGCGCTGCAGCTACGTTAGCTATAGCGCCTCTTACGAACACACGCTGCAGCTATGCCTTTCTCTGTTTTTTCGCTTTTTCATTTATTTTGCTTTACATTTTTTTCTTTCTCCTTTTTCTGTTTCTTTCATTTTCATTTACTTTTCTATTTGTTTTTCATTTTATTTTATTTCCATTAGCAGTAGCGCTCTTCTTGGGAAACACACTACTACTCATGCCCTAGCGGTAGCGCGCTTCCTCCAAGCCCGCTACTGCTATGCGTAGCCTATCGTTCCACCAATGGGAATATTAGTAGTAGCGCTTTTATGGCCAGACGCGCTACTGCTACAATTGTATCTGCAGCGCGGTTTTTTCTCAACCTCTACTGCTATCTAGCACTAGCGCCCTTTTTTGACCCGTGTTGTTGCTAAATTTCTGTGTATAAGGTTTTCCCTAGTAGTGTGTAGTAGTAAGAAGGAGCAAAGAATGGTGCGGTATATACTACTACTACTACTCAGGTCGGAGGAGTGCGAACCACGACATCACATTGAACCAGCAGTGCGAACCATGGTAGCCCAGTGAACCAGTAGTAGAAAACAATGTGGTGATATGGCCATAAAAAGAATGTCTACGGTCCACACTGTAACATGTACAGTACTAGTCCTCTTTGTTTGGATCCCTGAGTTAGAGCTAGTTTGGGTTGAAATAGCCTCAAATTATCGAAACAGGAGGGTTAGTTTGAGCTAGTTTGCTCTAACCCAGCTAAAAAAACTAACCCGGTGGAGAGGTTCTAATTGGGTTAGTTACCCTCGGGCCGACTAAAAGAGAACTAAAAAATCTCCCTTGCCCGCACCAGATCGCTCCCCCTCTCACACGACTCCTCTCTGTTCCCCATAGGGCCGCCCGCCCAAGCGCCGCCCGCCCTCTCTCTCCTCCTGCCGCCCTCTCCTTCCGGCCTCCTCCGCCCTACTCCGACCGCCCTCTCACTCCGGCCTTCGAAGGTCGCCCCGCTCCCCTTTCACCGGTTGTTTTTCTCCCTCTGTCGTGCGCAGCAGCGGCGCATCTACTAGGGAGGTCACGAGAGGGGTGAGTTGGTTTGTTCCTTCTCTGTCTCACAGCCATAACATTGATCTTGCCCGCTCTAGCGCTAATTCTGATTTGGAAAAGTAGATCCCGATCAAACTTGGTATAGATTTGTGGTGCACGCATGGAATTGTTTGATGCTGCTTGAGGAGGTAATAAATCTTTCTAGAGGCCCAAAGATTCAGTTCACCTTTCTAGGTATTTCAGTTTCAGGCTTGCATTATTTCTAGAGGCCCAAAAATTCAGTTCACCTTTCTAGGTATTTCAGTTTTAGGCTTGCATTATTTAAGAGGCCCAACGATTCAGTTCACCTTTCTAGGTATTTTAGTTTCAGGCTTGCATTATTTCTAGAGGCCCAAATATTAAGTTCCCAGTCGGCGGCAAGCGGCCCTGCTACCCATGCCGGTGTCGACCTCAACTCGCAAGGGCCAGCGTCGAAGGGGTTCCCAGGGCTTGGGCTCTATAGAGCCTTCCTGCAGAGCGACGATGGCGAGCTCCTCCCTCAGTGCGTGAGGGGCTCCGGGCTCCCTCCCTATCGTGAATGACTTCCGTGATGAGTTAGCTCATGCTTTGATTCATGGAGTGTTTTTTTGTGAAGCTTGATTGACGACTTGTATGTTTAAGTGGGATATCTCATTTGTATGGACAAAGTAAAAATTATCATGTTTTGCATGCTTGATTTGTATAGATGGTTCGTATGTTAATTGTGAGCGGGAGGAGGCCACACAAGAGCCGGCCACACCAAATCCGGCAGGAAATAGGGTCCAAAGTAGTCAAATGATTGAAAAAGAGCATTTATTGTCAATCTAACCCTGCCATCCATACACCTCTTTGGTGTAGAGTTAGTTCAGGGTTAGAATCTAACTCTAACCTCTAACTGAGTTAGAGTTCTCCTCATCTCGGTTCATTGCCATCATACTTTCTCCATTCCTGTGTTTTCAGTATCCTGCGAATCAAAGAGGCCCTTTTTTGCGGGAAAAATCAAAGAGGCTCTTAGACTGGTTTTGGTCCGGTCATTTTTTATAAACGTGTTATGTCCAAAATTTAATGAACGTGCTCCGGTTTCTACAAAAATAATCCGGTTTCATGTAGTAATTCATTTATTTATTTATTCTTCTGTGGGGGGTTTGCATGTAATTTGTGAGGTCTGAAATGTAAAGTACCCTAGCATATGCTCCGAGTCGTGCATGCACTATGACCCAGATGCTCTATGTCCCACATGTCGGCGAATGGGAGCACGTGGAAATAACCTAGGAGTACATATAGGAGGAAAAATGCATGAAAAAATATGTACTGTGAAGCATAGCTGCGGTTCGAAAAGGAGACCTAAAGTGATGTCAGCTATAGGTCGCACGCACCCAACTAGTGGTACTAGACATACGACTAATTTTTCCCTAAAAAAAGTGGTACGAGTGCTCAGTACTCCTATTCTATCAACACGAGTCCCATCTGACAACATCGTCCGTGCTCCAGCTAGCTCTCCTCCCTCGTTTCTCTCTTCTAATTCTAAACTCGGCCGACGCCCGGTGGGCGGGGTGGGTTTGCTCAACTGCGGCCCCACCTCACAGTGGAAACGTTACGACTGGAATAAAAATGCCATATACTCCCTCCGTTCCTAAATATAAGCCTTTTTAGATACTATTTCAAATGGAACACAACATACAGATGTATGTAGACATGGTTTAGAGTGTAAATTCACTCATTTTGCTCTGTATGTAGTAGTCAATTGCTGGAATCTTTAGAAAGACTTATATTTGGGAACCGAGGGAGTACTATGCTAATAAAACATTAAGGCCACGAGGCGATGCAGTGCTGGTTACAGGAGGCAAGAAGAAGAGATGCATCCATAGACGATGTCCACCTCCTCGACTCAGGGCGCCGGCCCACCGAACGACGCCTAAGTAGCAGCGGCTTTCATGGCCATGTCGACGTGCTTCTGAACAATGGCGTCCAAAGATTCCAGCCGCTGGAAGAAGGCCAACGTCTTTCTATCCTCGCTTGCCTTGTAGTGGCCTATGTAGACGATTTCCTCGTAGACGTGGATGTGTAGGTCGACGGTTTCTTGCATGGCAAGGCGCTGCGCGGCGAGCGCGGCCTCGAGGTGCACATTCTTCGTCGCGACCTCCGGCACCTGCAGGGCCACCAGGGCTTGAAAGAGTTGGTCACCATGGAGGCCGATGAGGGTGGCAGGCAATGAGGAGCCTGGGCGCGCGGGCTGGAGCAGTACGGCAAGGTCGTCCGCGCGCTTCTTGACGGCGGTGAACTTGCGGATGGAGTTAACCATCATGTTGTCCATGCGAGAGGCGAAGCCGGTGTCGGCGAGGGCTACGATGCCGGCGGTCGCCAGCACCATCTGGAAAGCTGCGCCGTGCGGGGCCACAGGCCGGCGCCTTGGATGATTTGGCACAGCCGAGTGCCGCTCGCGTCCATCGCCTCCATAGGTGCTTGTGGCTTCTGGTCACTTGGTCTTGGATTGGAGTGAGCAGTGTTGCGCAGAGACTTAGGAGTAGATGGATTGGAGTGGTGGGGCGCCTTTATATGAGAGTCCAAACTCTGTTGCATTCACATCCTGCTGGCTCTATTCTGCTTCTCCAATTAATTCCCTCTGCATGTAATTGAGGGTGCATCATTGACCGTTCAATGTCTCGGGAACCGCTACCCTCTCCCTCCTTAGCATTCAAGTACCTATGGAGGCAACTGCCACTCGCGTCTATCGCATGTCAGGAGACGTTCCCGTCGACGACGAGGTGCCTATGGTGACTTCGTAAATTTCAAGATGATAGTGCCGTGCATGTGTGCGTTCATAGGGGTGAGTGTATGCGCGTGTATATGAGCGCTTGCGTCTGTACTGTGTCAAAAAAACGTAAATGCGTGTCAAAAAGAGACTAGTCAGTCTACTCAATATTGTGCACCTCGGAGAGGAAAATGAGAGAACTACGTATTTATTTACGGTGCAGATTCACTCATTTTGCTCCATATGTACTCCATCTCGGTGTAGTCTAGTCACTTGTTGAAATCTCTGGAAAGGCAAATACTCCAATGTATCTATAATTTTTTATTGTTCCATGCTATTATATTACCCCTTTTGGATGTTTATGGGCTTTATTTTACACATTTATATCATTTTTGGGACTAACCTACTAACCGGAGGCCCAGCCCTTATTGCTGTTTTTTTGCCTATTTCAGTATTTCGAAGAAAATAAATATCAAACGGAGTCCAAACGGAATGAAACCTTCGGGAGCGTGATTTTTGGAACGAACGTGATCCAGAGGACTTGGAGTGCAAGCCAATAAGCTGCCGAGGAGGCCACGAGGGTGGAGGGCACGCCCACCCCCCTGGGCGCGCCCCCTGTCTTGTGGGCCCTCCGGCGGCCACCGGCGTACTTCTTCCTCCTATATATACCCACATACCCCGAAAACATCCAGGGAGCCAACGAAAAACAATTTCCACCGCCGTAACTGTCGGTGTCAAAACCGGTGGATCTCGGGTAGGGGGTCCCGAATTGTGCGTCTAGGCGGATGGTAACATGAGACAAGGGACACGATGTTTTTACCCAGGTTCGGGCCCTCTCGATGGAGGTAATACCCTACTCCTGCTTGATTAATATTGATGATATGGGTAGTACAAGAGTAGATCTACCACGAGATCAGAGAGGCTAAACCCTAGAAGCTAGCCTATGGTATGATTGTTGTTCGTCCTACGGACTAAAACCCTCCGGTTTACATAGACACCGGATAGGGTTAGGGTTACACAGAGTCAGTTACAATGGTAGGAGATCTACATATCCGTATCGCCAAGCTTGCCTTCCACGCCAAGGAAAGTCCCATCCGGACACGGGACGAATTCTTCAATCTTGTATCTTCATAGTCTAGGAGTCCAGCCAAAGATGATAGTTCGGCTATCCGGGCACCCCCTAGTCCAGGACTCCCTCAGTAGCCCCTGAACCAGGTTTCAATGACGACGAGTCCGACGCGCATATTGTCTTCGGCATTGCAAGGCGGGTTCCTCCTCCGAATACTTCATAGAAGGTTTTGAACACAAGGATAGTGTCCGGCTCTGCAAAACAAGTTCCACATACCACCGTAGAGAGAATAATTTTTGCACAGATCTGCCGACGTATTTCGCGGCATGACATCACACCACGACCAAGCCTTTATACGAATCATTTTTATTGTCCACCTCAGCACATTTAGCGAGGCGGTTTCCTTGGCACGTCTTATCAAAGCGGAGATCGTGCCCCCTTATTCCGGGATTCCCATCAATACGGACGTGGGTAACCCATCCGCGCCCTTGATTACGGCGCTTGGAAGATAAGCGAGTTTTACCAGGCTGGCGGGGGACGCATAGCTTCATCCGTCCATATAAGGGGATAAGGATCCACCTTTTCACCTACGCCTCCTCCCTCCTTTGCTCATCCATTTCCGCGCACTCGAGCTCCAGCGCTCAAGTCCGCACATCCCACCTCAACCTTCTCCAACTATGTCCGGAGCGGGAGGCAGGTGGATGGCCTCCTCCGTCACGGAGGGGCACATCACAAAGCTGCGGGAGGCCGGATACTTGTCCGGCGACATCGCGTGTCGGCTCCCCAACAAGGGGCAGCTCGTCCCCACCCCCAGGCCCCATGAGAGGGTGGTGTTCCTCACCCACTTCCTCCGCGGACTAGGTTTTCCACTTCACCCATTTGTTCGGGGGCTCATGTTCTACTACGGCCTGGATTTCCATGATATGGCCCCAAACTTCATCCTCAATATCTCGACGTTTATCGTCATGTGCGAGGCTTTCCTCTGCATCCAACCCCACTTCGGTTTATGGTTGAAGACCTTTAGCGTCAAGCCGAAGATAGTGGGCAGCCGACAGGCGGAGTGCGGAGGCGCCATGGCGGGCAGGATGCCCAATGTTCTATGGCTCGAGGGCTCCTTCGTGGAGAGAATAAAGGGTTGGCAATCGGGGTGGTTCTACATCACCGAGCCGCGCGACTCCAAATGGGCGGCGGCCCCCGAATTCAGATCTGGCTCCCCCACACGGCTCACATCCACACGGCTCACATCATGGAAAGAGACGGGCCTGATGTGGGGTGATTCTGAAGAGCTGACCGGACTCCAAACCTATGTCCGAAACCTGGTGGACAAGAAGCTCAAGCTTGTCAACATAGTCCAGGTTATGCTCATCCGCCGGATTCTCCCATGCCAGCAACGGGCCTTCAATTTGTGGAAGTTTGATCCGGTACAACACCGGACCTTGAGCCGGCTCTTCGACACTACGTACGAAGATGCCTGGAAGGTGCTGTTCAAGGGCGCCGAAGCCCCCGCATCCGCTACCGAAGATCGCGGATTCAGCTCGCAGCGTCAAGCCAGCGAGGTAAGTTATTTTACCCTTTATGGGACTCTTTTTTCATAGTTTGACTCTATGCGGGATCTAAAACTCCCTAACCTTTGACAGGACTGTCTGAAGACGTCCGGACAGATTAACTGTCCGGCCCCTTTGCCAGAATACCCAGCGGACGCTTGATTGACGGGACTGCTGGCTCCGACACCTCATGTGGTGACGGAGAAGAAGGCCAAGAAGGAGGCCACAGGAACTCGAAGGAGCTCCCGACGCCAAGCGCTGTCAGATTCTGAAACAGAATCCTCTCCTGAGAACGAGGAGGAGGAAAAAGAAGCCTCTCCCCCAGCGGGGGAAAAGAGGAAAAGGAAGGCCGCCCCGACTGGGGAGGCTGGAGGGTCCAAGAAAGGAAGGACCCTTCCTCCGGACTTCTCCACCAACGCCGACAACGACGAGGAGGAGTGGCCACCAAGGGCCAAGCCCCTGGCAAGATCGTAAGTGTCCGGACTCCAGAATAACTCATGGATTTTCATTTGTCGCATAGTGTCTTCTAACGCCGAATATAACCATGCAGCCCGCCCAAGGGCGAGCTTGCCGCTTTGTCGAGCGGCTCCCTGGATACGTCGGATGTGAATAGCACTTCACCTCCGACCGCCTCCTCTCCTCGTGACGCAGATGACACCGCGGTGGAGTCCCAAAAGGGGCCCAACCAGGAGGGGGTGGTCCTCGAGGCGGCGCAAGGCGACCTCCCAGACTCCGGGCGCAAAGGGGGCAAAACCCCAGAGGGCTCTAAGTCCGGCCCTGTGCCGGACTTCGTACCGGAACCAGCAGTGGTTCCGAAGACCGGCAGGCGGCCCCTTCGTAAGAAGGGCAAGACTGTGACACCGGTGACCTCCGTCCAATCGGAGGCACCGGATAGCTTGTTGGAGGCGCTTAACAGCGCCTCCATCGACGAGGAGCACCACACTATCATGAGTGCGGTGATCTAGAAAGTTCAGTCCGCCAAGAGCGGGCTGACTGAAGCCTGTATCAACCTTCTAACAGGCTTAGAGGTAAGTTTAGAATATGTAAAAATATTACCGCATAGACAGTAGCCCCTGATGCTTAGTTCGGTGTTCGGAAAGAAAAGCCGGACTGGGGATCTAAAAATATATACGCAGGAGTCTAACATAAATATGTCAATATGGGAATGCAGGCTGCGCTGCTGACCTCTGCCGCACTGACTGCGGAGGTCAATGCATTGAAGAAGAGCCTCGAGCGGTCCGAGAACGAGCTCGGCCTTGCCAAGAAGCAGCTCAAGGACAGGGAAGGTAAGGAATACCTTATTAAAGAAATACCTTATATAAAGGATTCGGTTGCAAAAAATGACAGGAATAACGTGGGTATTGTAGGGGCCCCGAACGAGGTGGCGACCCTGAAGGAGGCGGTGTCCGTGGCCGAAAACAAAGCGGCTGCGGAGCGCACCGAGCAAGAGAAGGGGGAGGCGCAGCTGGCGGAGGTACGGCAAGAGCTCTAGGCTCTCGTGAAAAAACACGAGGGTTTGGAGCGTGACTCGAAGACCCGAGAGTCCGAGCTTGCCTCGTCTCTTGAGAGTGCCAAAGCTTCTAAGGCCGAGGCCCAGAAAGCCCACCAAGAAATTGAATTATTAAAGAAGATAGCGGCGGGTAAGGCATTCTTTATGCAAAGCAAGCATGTGAAAGTGAATTACCTATTACTTACCCGGATTCGGAGCTCTCCAGGAGCATTCGCAGATCTGCCCCGTAGTGTGTCTGATGCTGCCGCGTTCTACCGCGCCAAGGAGGGGAGCTCGACAGAGAAGGTGTTATGGTCTTAGTATGCTGAGGCCGAACGTCCGGTGCCCCTGAGCGACTAGCTGAAGCAGCTGGTCGAGCTCCACAAGGTCGCCGAACAGGCCATGAAAGGCCTCATAGTTCGGCTGTGGCCATTGGAAGCCATGCCTGGGAGCTACTTCGGGCTAGTGCAGCGGCTGGTGGACGCCTGTCCATGGATTGAAGTCATCAAGCACTCCGTCTGCATTGAAGGTGCCCGTTGGGCCCTTGCCCGTGCTAAAGTGCACTGGGCAGGCTGTATGCGGAGAAGCTTGTGACGGACGGGCCACCGAAGGGCAAGGAGCATCGCACGCCTGAAATGTACTATGAGGGCGTCCTGACGTGTGCCCGCCGTATAGCGGATGAGTGCTCCAAAGATGTAATTTTTGAATAGACTGGCATTTGTTATCCTGTACGCTGAAAACTTGTTCATATGCGCTAAGCAACGCTTGTTAATTTAAAATATTACCTTCTGTGCGGCCGTTTATCAAATTTGAGAGATGGCAAGTTGTTGGCTTCAGCCCCCATGCCACGAGTGCTGGGGTGTTCGGGATAAACTTGAGCGCTCTTGTTCCCATTCTTCGGTCCGTCTAGGGAGGCGCTCAACACAACGAACAAGGCAACCGGACTTATAGTGCTTGAACACTCTCACTTAGCCATAGAATTCTATAATTTTAAATTTCGGCGAAGCCCCTAGTATTCGGAAGACTGAGTTCGGGGCGCTATCCACGCCTTGGCCGGACAACGCCGACTCCTCGCTCTAAGCGGCATAAGTCTTTAAGGACCCGAAAAAACCTCTCGAACAGCGGCCGGCTCTCGCCCTATCATGACGGTCAGTTTTAGCTTTCTCCACTGAGGTGCTCAACCCAGCTCAACCGGGGCACAATCGCAGTGGTTCTCCCAGCGCTACCTTAGCCGATATAACGGAACGTAAGGTACCAAAACATGGGAGCCGGGCAAACCCAACTATTGGTCCAAGACATGATTCGGAGCCGATGCATATAATGCTATAAGTTCGGGGTGCCGCACTTGTGAAAGTGTTCGGACTTATCACACAATACTTTTGGGGTACTTAAGCCCCTGGTGTATTGGCCGTACCAAATTGTACGGTTGCGCAATGTCATAAATGAACATATATAATGGGAAAGAATGCAATAATAGGCAAGAGCTATATATTGGTTATTAAAAAGAAACTGCAAATAAAAGCAGAACGATACAAATTGTGCGATAAGCAAGGGATGGGACTATTTAACATGTCCCCCTCCAGGGGTAAGCTGCGGGATGGTATGTAAAACAGGTATAATGCTCGTAGTAGAGACCACCTGGACACTCGGCGTAGCTTTCTGTTTCCCTGGCTGTTGCATCGTGAGTTCGGCGCGAATGCCGGACAGGGCTTTTGGAGAACAGAGTCCTGAAAGTAAGAAAAAAGAAGAAAGAAAAAGAATGACACAATCGGGAGCCCCTGGTGCGGTTGAGCCGCATTCTGGGCGTGCCGTGGTCGTGCCCCTCCCCTTATGCCCATGGTATCTCCAGAGCGTAGTTATGTACGCGTAGTACTGGCTTCGCAGTTTCGCGAGGGCTGGGGTTGGGCCAGATTGCTACGCGTGCTTGGATCGTGCCAGGCGGTCTTGTTGTAGGTTACTCCGGGCGCGCTTGACAGTGTCCAGACGTTTACTGGCCGGACTCGAGAATTGCTGTGAGAGGCTGCTTTGCACCTCCACCGCGAGGGCCGCCGTGTGCTCCTCCGTTCAGAGAGAGCGTTCGGTGTTTCCGTTGACCGTGATTACTCCTCGAGGGCCTTGCATCTTGAGCTTGAGGTATGCGTAGTGCGGCACCGCATTGAACTTTGCAAATGTGGTTCGTCCAAGCAGTGTGTGATAGCCGCTGCGGAACGAGACTATGTTGAAGATTAACTCTTCGCTTCAGAAGTTATCCGGGGATCCGAAGACCACTTCGAGTGTAACTGAGCCTGGACAATTGGCCTCTACACCCGGTATGACGCCTTTAAAGGTCGTCTTTGTGGGTTTAATCCTTGAGGGGTATATGCCCATTTTGCGCACTGTATCCTGATAAAGCAGGTTCAGGCTGCTACCGCCGTCCATCAGGACTCTGGTGAGGTGAAATCCGTCAATAATTGGGTCAAGAACCAATGCGGCGAAACCGCCGTGACGGATGCTAGTGGGGTGGTCCCTTCGATCGAAGGTGATCGGGCAGGAAGACCATGGGTTGAACTTCGTGGTGACTGGCTCCATCGCATATACGTCCCTTAGCGCAGGCTTCCGCTCCCTTTTGGGTATATGGGTTGCGTATATCATGTTCACCGTCCGCACTTGTGGGGGGAAACCCTTCTGTCCTCTATTGTTCGGCGGCCGGGGCTCCTCCTCGTCATCGCTATGCAGCCCCTTGTCGTTGTTTTCGGCGCTTAGCTTGCCTGCTTGCTTGAACATCCAACAATCCCTGTTGGTGTGGTTGGCTGGTTTTTCGAGCGTGCCATGTATCTGGCACAAGCGATCGAGTATTCGGTCCAAGATGGACGGGCCCTGGGTATTTCTTTTGAATGGCTTCTTCTGCTGACCGGGTTTAGAGCCTCTGAATCTGGCATTGACTGCCGTATCTTCAGCATTATCGCCGTTAATGCGGCGCTTGTTCTTGTTGCGACGCGACCTGCCATTGTTGTCCTTGGTATCCGAACTACCAGGGTGTTTGGCCAAGTTGTTGCTTCGAGCTAGCCAGCTGTCCTCTCCCGTGCAAAAGTGGGTCATGAGTGTGGTGAGGGCTGCCATGGATTTCGGCTTTTCCTGTCCTAGGTGTCGGGCTAGCCATTCATCGCGGCTGTTGTGTTTGAAGGCTGCTAGCGCCTCTGCATCCGGACAGTCGACAATCTGATTTTTCTTTGTTAGGAACCGTGTCCAGAATTGTCTGGACGATTCTTCTGGCTGCTGAATTATGTGGCTAAGGTCATCGGCACCTGGTGGTCGCACATATGTGCCCTGGAAGTTATCAAGGAATGCGGCTTCCAGGTCCTCCCAACAACCAATTGATTCTGCTGGCAAGCTGTTAAGCCAATGCCGAGCTGGTCCTTTAAGCTTGAGTCGGAGGTATTTGATGGCATGTAGATCATCACCGCGGGCCATATGGATATGGAGGAGATAGTCCTCGATCCAGACCGCAGGATCTGTGGTACCATCGTATGATTCGATGTTTACGGGTTTGAAGCCCTCAGGGATTTGATGATCCATTACTTCATCTGTGAAGCATAGTGGGTATGCGGCGCCTCTGTATTGGGCTATATCACGACGCAGCTCAAATGAGCTTTGTCTACTGTGTTCGGCCCATCCAGAGTTGCTGTATCCGGCGTGACGGTTATCATCACGTGTCGTGGGGCGCCCACGCGATCCGTAGATCGATCTTGTTTGCCTTGCCTTGTCCTCCAATATGTCTCATAGGTCTGGCGCGTTTCCCCGTGCCTTAGTAGAGCGGCGCCGCAGTGCGGCTTGAATGGAGGGTCTAGAGGCCTCTCTGTCGCGGCCACGGGGTGGCCGGTCGGCCGCATCATGCGCTGGTGATGTAGGTTTGGGTGCTGCTTCCTCTAATTGGGGTAGCAGCCTGCGTTTTGGGTATTTCTTGGAGGGGCGTTCGAGTTCATACTCTTCGGCTGCAAGGACTTCAGTCCATTTGTCAGCTAGCAAGTCTTGGTCAGCTCTAAGCTGCTGCTGCTTTTTCTTGAGGCTGCTTGCCATAGCCATAAGCCTGCGTTTGAAATGCTCCTGTTCGGCAGGATCCTCAGGCACGACAAATTCGTCGTCGTCGAGGCTTGCCTCATCTTCGGAGGGGGCGCATAATTATCGTCCTCTACCTCTCTTTCTGCCGCACTGTCATGCGGTCTTGCTTCTCCCTCCTCCTGCGCTGAGTCCTGCTGGAGGGGGTCGTCTTCAGCACTGTCCGGGGTATTATTGTCTCCCGTGCCGGAATCACCGTTTTTACTGTGGCGGGATTTAGAACGGCGCCGCTGACGTTGGCGCTTGGGTTGTTTCTTGGAGGGGTCATCCTCCGCCGTTCCATCGCCATTCCCATCTTTTGGGATGTCCACCATGTATATGTCATATGACGAGGTGGCCTTCAAGTGCCCTGTAGGCGCTGGGTCTTGGTCGTCTCCGGCATCGTCGTCCATACCGTCGATGTCTTCGGAGTCGAAGTCGAGCATGTCGGTTAAATCATCGACAGTGGCTACAAAGTGGGTGGTGGGTGGGCAGTTAATTTCTTCGTCGTCCGCATCCAAACCTTCCTGACCGTAGTCCGGCCAGGGCTCTCTTGATAAAGAGAGAGACTTTAGTGAATTCAAGATGTCGCCAAAGGGCGAGTGTTGAAAGATGTCCGCGGCAGTGAACTCCATGACCGGCGCCCAATCAGATTCGATTGGCAGGGGCGCGGAGGGTTCGGAGTCCGGAGAGGAGTCCGGCACCTTGGAGTCACGGTCTTCGCAAAGGACAGGGATGGAGTTCGGCTCAATCGCTGTTGAGATCGTAGCCCCTGAGGCGGTGTCCAACCACTCGTCCTCGATCGGGGGAGTCGGCTCCGAGCTAAGGGTCGGAGCGGACTCTGGTGCGGCTTCCAAGGCACTGTTCGGCGGCAGAGCTAGATCATGCCCATTGAGACAGTGCGGCGCACTTGGCTGTGGCTCAAATCCGTCGAAGATCAAGTCTCCGCGGATGTCGGCCGTGTAGTTCAAACTCCCAAATCTGACCTGATGGCCAGGGGCGTAGCTTTCGATCTACTCCAGATGGCCTAGGGAATTGGCCCGCAGTGCAAAGCCGCCGAATACGAAGATCTGTCCGGGGAGAAAAGTCTCACCCTGGACTGCGTCGTTGCTGATGATTGAAGGAGCCATCAGGCCTATAGGTGACGACACAGAGGAACTCTCAATGAAAGAACCAATGTCGGTGTCAAAACCAGCGGATCTCGGGTAGGGGGTCCCGAACTGTGCGTCTAGGCGGATGGTAACAGGAGACAAGGGACACGATGTTTTTACCCAGGTTCGGGCCCTCTCGATGGAGGTAATACCCTACTCCTGCTTGATTAATATTGATGATATGGGTAGTACAATAGTAGATCTACCACGAGATCAGAGAGGCTAAACCCTAGAAGCTAGCCTATGGTATGATTGTTGTTCGTCCTACGGACTAAAACCCTCCGGTTTATATAGACACCGGATAGGGTTAGGGTTACACAGAGTCGGTTACAATAGTAGGATATCTACATATCCGTATCGCCAAGCTTGCCTTCCACGCCAAGGAAAGTCCCATCCGGACACGGGACGAAGTCTTCAATCTTGTATCTTCATAGTCTAGGAGTCTGGCCAAAGATGATAGTTCGGCTATCCGGACACCCCCTAGTCCAGGACTCCCTCAGTAACCTTCTGTATCCGCGAGATTCCATCTTGGAGCCTTTGCCGGCGCTCCGCCGGAGGGGGAATCGACCACGGAGGGCTTCTACATCAACACCATAGCCCCTCCGATGAGTTGTGAGTAGTTTACCACAGACCTTCGGGTCCATAGTTATTAGCCAGATGGCTTCTTCTCTCTTTTTGGATCTCAATACCATGTTCTCCCCCTGTCTTGTGGAGATCTATTCGATGTAACTCTTTTTGCGGTGTGTTTGTCGAGATCCGATGAATTGTGGGTTTACGATCAAGTTTATCTATGAGAAATATTTGAATCTTCTCTGAATTCTTTTATGTCTGATTGAGTTATCTTTGCAAGTCTCTTCGAATTACCAGTTTGGTTTGGCCTACTAGATTGATCTTTCTTGCCATGGGAGAAGTGCTTAGCTTTGGGTTCAATTTTGCGGTGTCCTTACCCAGTGACAGTAGGGGTTGCAAGGCACGTATTGTATTGTTGCCATCGAGGATAAGAAGATGGGGTTTATATCATATTGCTTGAGTTTATCCCTCTACATCATGTCATCTTTCTTAATGCATTACTCTGTTCTTATGAACTTAATACTCTAGATGCATGCTGGATAGCGGTTGATGTGTGGAGTAACAGTAGTAGATGCAGGCAGGAGTCGGTCTACTTGTCATGAACGTGATGCCTATATACATGATCATGCCTAGATAATCTCATAATTACTCGCTTTTTCTATCAATTGCTCGACAGTAATTTTTTCACCCACCGTAATACTTATGCTATCTTGAGAGAAGCCACTAGTGAAACCTATGGCCCACGGGTCTATCTTTTATCATATAAGCTTTCAATCTACTTTTATTTGCATCTTTACTTTT
>LR880968.1:11122881-11133033 GCA_904067115.1 Aegilops sharonensis | reverse complement strand
GCTTTCTTGCGGCAAAAGAAGAGCATCAACCGCCTTACGGTGGGCTCATGAGGGTAGGGGGCGCGCCCCCTGCCTCGTGACCACCTCGGGCACTTGTTCGTGTTGATTTTCCTTCCAAATTTTCCACATTTTCCAAAAATAAGCTCCGTCCGTTTTTATCCCGTTTGGACTCCGTTTGATATGGATATTCCGCGAAACGAAAAACATGCAACAGACAGGGACTAGCACTGGGCACTGGATCAATATGTTAGTCCCAAAAATTATATAAAAAGTTGCCAAAAAGTATATGAAAGTTGAATAATATTGGCATGGAACAATCAAAAATTATAGATACGACAGAGACGTATCAGTGTCAAAGAATATTCTTGAGTATTAGCAGTTGAGTTGTCAATTCAACCACACCTGGATAACTTAGTATCTGCAGCAAAGTATTTAGTAGCAAAGTAGTATGATAATAAAGGTAACGGTAGCAAAAGTAATGTTTTTGGGTTTTGTAGTAGTTGTAACTGTAGCAACGGAAAAGTAAATAAGCGAAGCACAAGATGTGAAAAGCTCGTAGGCAATGGATCGGTGATGGATAATTATGTCGGATGTGATTCCTCATGTAATAGTTATAACATAGGGTGACACAGAACTAGCTCCAGTTCATCAATGTAATGTAGGCATGTATTCCGTAAATAGTCATACGTGCTTATGGAAAAGAACTTGCATGCCATCTTTTGTCCTACCCTCCCGTGGCAGCGGGGTCCTAGTGGAAACTAAGGGATATTAAGGCCTCCTTTTAATAGAGAACCGGAAGAAAGCATTATCACATAGTGAATACATGAACTCCTCAAACTACGGTCATCACCGAGAAGTATCCCGATTATTGTCACTTCGGGGTTGTCGGATCATAACACATAATAGGTGACTATAGACTTGCAAGATAGGATCAAGAACACACATATATTCATGAAAACATAATAGGTTCAGATCTAAAATCATGGCACTCGGGCCCTAGTGACAAGCATTGAGCATAGCAAAGTCATAGCAACATCAATCTCATAACATAGTGGATACTAGGGATCAAACCCTAACAAAACTAACTTGATTACATGGTAAATCTCATCCAACCCATCACCGTTTAGCAAGCCTACGATGGAATTACTCACGAACGGCGGTGAGCATCATGAAATTGGTGATGGAGGATGGTTGATGATGACGACGGTGATGAATCCCCCTCTTCGGAGCCCCGAACGGACTCCAGATCAGCCCTCCCGAGAGAGATTAGGGCTTGGCGGCGGCTCCGTGTCGTAAAACGCGATGAAACTTTCTCTCTGATTTTTTTCTCCCGGAACGTGAATATATGGAGTTGGAGTTGAGGTCGGTGGAGGTCTAGGGCGCCCACGAGATAAGGGGGCATGCCCGGGGGGAGGGGGCGCGCCCCCACCCTCGTGGACAGGGTGTGGGCCCCCTGGTCTTGATTCTTTCGCCATTATTTTTTATATTTTCCAAAAAGTCCCTCCGTGGATTTTCAGTACATTCCGAGAACTTTTCTTTTCTACACATAAAACAACATCATGGCAGTTCTGCTGAAAACAGCGTCAGTCCGGGTTAGTTTCATTCAAATCATGCAAGTTAGAGTCCAAAACAAGGGCAAAAGTGTTTGGAAAAGTAGATACGTTGGAGACGTATCACCGCGCGCATGGGCGAGGGAGAAGGCGTGTAGTAGTAAAATCAAGCTTCTCCTCGTTATACGAGTTGACGCGACACATCATAGCACTAGCTGAAAGACCCGCAGTGTACAATATATTTGCTGCAACCCCTAACATTTACCCACCACAAATTAAAATATATATTCCTATCTTGACCAGATGAGCGTGCAAACTACAATCACTAGGGTGACAGGTAGGGCTAGAAGACTATTTAAAAAAAAACTTCAAGACGGCCACATAGCATGGAGCCGACCCCAATGATTTTAAGCTTACAGGCACAGTACACACTATCCTAGACTACTCTACACATGAAATTGCCACACGAGCGTCCGGCTGCGCTTGGCTCTTCGCCTGTTCGGAAAGTCGAACAATGATGGAGTACTATTGCACTGGAGGAGTACTTAAGTATGCTTCTGGCCATCTGACACCGATTGAACTTCTGCATGTCCACCGCGTGCAGGAGGGAGAGCGTGTATCGAAATCTTCTCCTAGTCTTGCCAGCCACCACGCTCATGGGCGAGGGAGGGACACTCCTGCCTTTGCGTGTATGACAGGTGAGCCCGACAGGTGGGTGGCCAACCTGTCGTACAGCCAAAGCCAGGTGCAGTTAAGTCCGCGAGGGAGAGGATAATCAAACTTCTCGTTGATGTACGAGTTGACGCGACACATCAAAGCACTGCACTTGATATATTTCAATAATTTGCGTTTACCGATGCATTAATTACAACGCATGCATGCATGCCGTGACTCTCCTTTTGATACTTGCATGTGTTTATTTAATGCACCTTGAGGTAGTATAAATATGTGACGGTAAAGCTTTGTAATGCCCCGGCCCAAGTGAGAGATGGTTGTGCACGAGGAGGGCGAGATCATGCAGACGGAACAGGACCCGACGATAGAGTTCTCTAAGGTCTCGATGGACCTCACCGTGCTCCACTGCCCCTTGTGCCTCCGCCCCTTGACGCCTCCATTGTATGAGGTTCGAATACACCTCGTCCATTTGGCTGACTGAGCAAGGTGCAGGTTTCTTGATTGATGTGCTATTCGATTGATTTCTGCAGTGCAAGGGAGGGCACCTGGCCTGCGCGGACTGCCGCATCGAGCGCCCCGGGAACCAGCGGCAGTGCCAGAAGTGCGAACGCGGTGGTGGCTTCGACGTGCGGAACACGGGGGTGGACGCCATCCTTTCGTCGGCGAGGGTGGAGTGTCCGAACGAAGGCTGTGGGCTCTACGTCACTTACCACAAGCTTGCCGATCACCAGAGCGTGTGTCCGCTCCCGCCCTGCAAATGCCCCATGCCCGTCTACGGCTACGAAGGCCCGCCGCCGGCGCTCTACCACCACATCAGCACCGCGCATCCCATGCCCGTGCACAGGATCCAGTACGGCAAGGTGCTCCAGCTGCAAGTGCCACTGTCAGAGCCACGACTCTTGCTGTTCACGGAGGAGGACGACCGCGCGTTTTTCCTGGTCGGCGGCGTGCTCGACATCGGCGCGCCTATAACCGTGTCGGTCGTCTGCATTAGAGCGGGGGCGTCCCCACTGCCGCACTACGTGGCCAAGCTGTGGGCGAACGGCCCACCGAGGGAGCCCAAAGGCACGACCGACGCCGTCAAGGTGGAAATGGAGGTGACAAGCAGCAAGGATCCCGGCGACGTCGCCGTGCAGGAGCTGACCTTCTTCACAGTTCCGCCCAAGCTGCTGGCCAGGGCTAAGCTGGTGTCCCTCCACATTCAGATTGACAAGCTCACGTCCTAAATGTTTCTAGAGTGCCTTCTGTTTATCTTAGTAATATGCTAATATAGGGATTACCTCGGTCTACTTTATATTAAGAAATGGTGGGTTTTGGTGGTGATGCAGCAAATACTTCGACATCAGATCAGTAATTTCCGATAGTCGAACGGATATTTTGTGTCTGTTGGATATAAAGTTCCTTTGGGTAAGAAGCACTACTTTTCATCCAAATGGATAAAAGGAGATGTATGTAGACGTATTTTAGTTCTATATATGTCCCTTTTTATCCATTTTGATGACAAGCACTCCCTCCGTTCCACAATACATGCCTTCCATTTGTCAAAATATAGATGTATCTAGACATGTTTTAGTATATAGGTACATCCATAATAGAGCCAATCGGATGGTTGAGAACACTACAATTCGTAGCTACAGATGCGTGTGTGACTCCCAGATGCAGAGGCCGGGGGTCATCTTCCTCCTTTTCGAGAAAAAAACAGATGCGTGTGTGAGAGGACGAGTGCGTGCGTGCACCTCTTCTCTTCCTGTATAACGTACTAAACTCAGAGTACAAGTTTTTGTGGGTGGCACGATGGTGCGTGCGAGAAGTCCCGAGAGATAGGTTTAATGTGTCTGAAAAAAAAGACTAGCCTATAGCTCGCCACGCGGCTATTCCCGTCGAACGCCCCATTAACCGTAAGATATGTATATGACGGTGCCAGTTATTGCACGCACACACCAGTAGAAAAAGAACTACCATGGCATATGCTACACCAGGGCCGAGAACACGTGCCCATGTAACGCCATCCGGGAATAGTGCCGCACTTCGAAACTTGAACCGTCAATAAATTTTGAGCTTGCGTCTCGTCACATTCGAAATTACTACTACTACCACGCTATATTGAATTGCAAACCTGTTCACATCGATCACAACCTAAACGGTTTCCCACTTAGGAGCGTATTAGTACTCGGTTATAAATACTACTATGCCAAGATGACTGCACATTCCTCCTCAACTCCTCATCCAGAAAAACAAACAAGTCATTCAGCATCCTTCCCTTGCGTCTGCCATGGCCAGTGTGAGTTCTGGGTCGAGAGATTACCACCAGGGAGAGGCGAGCATGGAAGCGGAAGAACGAGAGATGGCCCGCCTCGATGCAAAAGCAGCCGACATGTCCCGCCGCGCGGAAGTAGCAGCACAAAGGTCCTGCCGTGCCGCCGAAGCAGCACGGAGGTCCCGCCGCGCCGTCGATGCAGCAGACTGGTCCGACCGTGCCGCGGAAGCAGCAGAGACGTCCTGCCGCACCGCGAATGCAGCAGAGATGTCCCGCCGCACCGCGGCGGCCTGGGAAAATATCTCGTGGGCAGGCGGCGACTCTTACAGGCGCATGCATGCGATCGTCCATAGCCAGATGGATCAGATCTCCGGCTGGGCGAGGGTGCAGGACGACATGAAAAGCCTCGTTTGAACAGGCTACCGGCGTCATCCAGCAACTAAGGGAGGGCAATGAGAGGTTCCGGGCCGAGCGTGACCTGTTGAGGGCGAAGATCGTCGGAAGTGTGGAGCAGCAGGAGGAGACTACTGCCTTGTTGAAGAGGACCGGCGTCATCGTCAAGAAACTTATGGACGAGAATGACATGCTCCGCATCGAGTGCCAAAGGCTGGTGGAGGAATCCGTGGATGTTCTCAAGCAGCGTCTTGAGGACACAAAAGAGCTCATCGCCGCTCGCCGCGGAGACTAGTTCCCGCGGCCTGCAGCAACACATCAAGAAAGTAGAGATCAGTGAGCCAGATCCTTGTCTTCCTTCTTCATTTGCCATTGTGTATTTCGGGCGTAGCCGCATGTGGCTTTTTAAATTATCTTCCTAATTATGTAAGACAATTAATCGTCCTTATATATTCATCAGTCTTGCTATAAGTCGTAGTAGATGCTATATAGGTCCGTCAGATCTTACATCAAGATCCGTGCTTTCAGATTTCATGTTTTCACTCTTAAATCTCAGTCGAGTGAGACATAGCCACGCCATTAAACAGAGGCTCGGGCGCCATTAATGGAGACCTTGGGAGAGAGGTGGACGGAAGATGGAGGTCAAAGGGCTCTCCTCCTGATAAGCATGCGCGTCCCTAAGCTTGGCTCCCCCTCCCTTCCCCTTCACCCCCCATTCGTACACCGAGGCCGCCAAAACCCGCGAAACCCCACGCTCCTCCGTCGGCCTCCCGACCGCCGCCCAGCCGGAGACTCTTCCCCGACTACATCATCCACCACAGCAGCTCGCCGTCCCTCATCCACCGCACCGGACGAGGATCCGTCGTCGATCTCGTCGTCCCGCCGGATCAGCCACCCCATCCTCCACCTCTAAGGAGCTGCCCCGACGTTCGCATCGTTTATCGCGCCACCTCAATCCCCACACCGCCTTCTTGACATTCCCCACCGGAACCATAGCACCCTCACCAATTCCTCCGATGAAGCCAAGGCCAACTCAATGCCACCAAGGAGGTTCTGCACTCACCGCTGCATTTTATCTTTTAGTCGATGTCACGGGGCTGCCGGTGCTTGATACCGAGCAGCCATGGCGGGTCTCCATCGACGGCGCCGTCTCCGGCCACATCATCCACGGCGTCTCTCCCCCATGTCGTTGTTTCCTCGACGGCGACTTCCACACCGGCACTAGCTGCAGCTGCTCCGACTCTCGCTCGCGCTGCGGCTCTATTCTTGCTGTCGGTCACGCTGCTGCACTGCTCTTGCTTTCGTTCGTGTTGCTGCTCTACTCTTGCTCTCGCTTGCGCTGCTGCTGCTGCACGACCTCCGGCAGCTATAGGAGTTGCTGCTTTAGCACTCGCTCGCGGTGCTACTGCACGAGTTGCTCTCTGCTAGTGTGTTCCCTGCTCGAGTGTCTGCTGATTTAGATCACTGCTTCTCTGCTACTAGTGCTGGAACGCCCTAAACATCTATTGCAATGCTCAGCTACTAGTTCAATCAGTTTTGATAGTAAAATTCAGTTTCGACTGTGAAGTTCAGTTTCTTCAGTTAAGTTCAGAGTGAACAGTACTTACAGCATCTGTCGGAGCGGCCGTGACGCGGCTGATGTGTTTTACATCTAGCACTTTTTGGTGATGTATTTTACATCATCTATTGCAGTTGATATTAGGGCCTGCTACGTCTTGAGCTTGCGTTGGTTGTCCCCGAAGAGGAGAGGATGATGCAGCACAGTAGCGTAAGTATTTCCCTCAGTTTTTGAGAACCAAGGTATCAATCCAGTAGGAGGCCACGCACAAGTCCCCCGTACTTGCACAAAATGATAGCTACTCACAACCAACGCGGTTAGGGGTTGTCAATCCCTTCACAGTCACTTACAAGAGTGAGATCTGATAGAGATAATATTTTTGGTATTTTTGGTATAAAGATGCAAAGTGAAAAGTAAAAGGCAAAGTAAAAAAAACAAGTATAAAAGTGATGGAGATTGATATGATGAGAATAGACCCGGCGGCCATAGGTTTCACTAGTGGCTTCTCTCAAGAGCATAAGTATTCTACGGTGGGTGAACAAATTACTGTTGAGCAATTGACAGAATTGAGCATAGTTATGAGTATATCTAGGTATGATCATGTATATAGGCATCACGTCCGAGACAAGTAGACCGAAACGATTCTGCATCTACTACTATTACTCCACTTATCGACCGCTATCCAACATGCATCTAGAGTATTAAGTTAAAAACAGAGTAACGCCTTAAGCAAGGTGACATGATGTAGAGGAATAAATTCATGCAATATGATAAATACCCCATCTTGTTATCCTCAATACGTGCCTTGCAACCCTTTCTGTCACTGGGTAAGGACACCGCAAGATTGAACCCAAAGTCATGCACTTCTCCCATTGCAAGAACTACCAATCTAGTTGGCCAAACCAAACGGATAATTCGAAGAGACTTGCAAAGATAACTCGATCATACATAAAAGAATTCAGAGAAGATTCAAATATTATTCATAGATAAGCTGGATCATAAACCCACAATTCATCGGTCTCAACAAACACACCGCAAAAAGAAGATTACATCGAATAGATCTCCACGAGAGAGGGGGAGAACATTGTATTGAGATCCAAAAAGAGAGAAGAAGCCATCTAGCTACTAGCTATGGACCCGAAGGTCTGAAGTAAACTACTCACACTTCATCGGAGAGGCTATGGTGTTGATGTAGAAGCCCTCCGTGGTAGATGCCCCCTCTGGTGGAGCTCCGGAACAGGCCCCAAGATGGGATCTCGTGGATACAGGAAGTTGCGGCGGTGGAATTAGGTTTTTGGCTCCTGTTCTGATCATTTGGGGGTACGTAGGTATATATAGGAGGAAGGAGTACGTCGGTGGAGCATCAGGGGGCCCACGAGGCAGGGGGCGCGCCCTAGGGGGGCGCCCCCCACCCTCGTGACCGCCTCTCTGGTTCCTTCGCGTAGGGTCCAAGTCTCCTGGATCACGTTTGGTGAGAAAATCACGTTTCTGAAGGTTTCATTCCGTTTGGACTCCGTTTGATATTCTGTTTCTTCGAAAAACTGAAAAAGGCAAAAAAAACAGCAATTCTGTGCCGGGCCTCCGGTTAATAGGTTAGTCCCAAAAATAATATAAAAGTGGAAAATAAAGCCCATTATAGTCCAAAACAGTAGATAAAGTAGCATGGAGCAATCAAAAATTATAGATACGTTGGAGACGTATCAGGCATCCCCAAGCTTAATTCCTACTCGTCCTCGAGTAGGTAAATGATAAAAAGAGAATTTTTGATGCGGAGTGATACTTTGGCATAATTTCAATGTAAATCTTCTTAATTGTGGTATGAATATTCAGATCCAAAAGATTCAAGACAAAAGTTCATATTGACATAAAAAAAAATACTTCAAGCATACTAACTAAGCAATTATGTCTTCTCAAAATAACATGGCCAAAGAAAGTTCATCCCTACAAAATCATATAGTTAGGCTATGTTTCATTTTCATCACACAAAGATATTCCCAACTTCTATACCCCCGATGACAAGCCAAGCAATTGTTTAATACTTAAATAATCTCAAACATTTTCAACCTTCACGCAATACATGCATGAGCGTGAGCCATGGATATAGCACTATGGGTGGAATAGAATATGATGATGGGGATTGTGTGGAGAAGACAAAAAAGGAGAAAGTCTCACATTGACGAGGATAATCAACGGGCTATGGAGATGCCCATCAATTGATGTCAACATGAGGAGTAGGGATTGCCATGCAAGGGATGCACTAGAGCTATGAATGCTCAACAAAAAAAACTAGTGGGTGTGCATCCAACTTGCTTGCTCATGAAGACCAAGGGCATTTTGAGGAAGCCCATCGTAGGAATATACAAGCCAAGTTCTATAATGAAAAATTCCCACTAGTATAAAAAGACAACTTATGAGACTCACTACATGAAAAACATGGTGCTACTTTGAAGCACAATATGTGAGACTCACTACATGAAGAACAAGGTGCTACTTTGAAGCACAAGTGTGGAAAAAAGAGATAGTAGCATTGCCCTTTTTATTTTTTTTATTTTTTTGGCCTTTCTTTTTTTTTCTTTTTGGACTTTTTTTTGGGCAATGCTCTAATAATGATGATCATCACACTTCTATTGATTACAACATAAGGATTACAACTCGAAACTAGAACAAGGTATGACTCTATATGAATGCCTCCGGCGGTGTACCGGGATGGTGCAATGAATCAAGAGTGACATGTATGAAAAATAATGCATGGTGGCTTTGCCACAAATACGATGTCAACTACATGATCATGCAATGGCAATATGACAAAAGTAAAGTATGTCATGATAATGATGAACGGAACGGTGGAAAGTTACATGGCAATATATCTCGGAAGGCTATGGAAATGCCATAATAGGTAGGTATGGTGGCTGTTTTGAGGAAGATATAAGGAGGTTTATGTGTGATAGAGCGTATCATATCATGGGGTTTGGGTGCACCGGCGAAGTTTGCACCAACTCTCAAGGTGAGAAAGGGCAATGCACGGTACCGAAGAGGCTAGCAAAGGCGGAAAGTTAAAAGTGCGTATAATCCATGGACTCAACATTAGTCAAAAGAAATCATATACTTATTGCAAAAATTTAGAAGTCACCAAAAATCAAGTACTACGCGCATGCTCCTAGGGGGATAGATTGGTAGGAAAAGACCATCTCTCGTCCCCGACCGCCACTCATAAGGATGCACAAGCCAGGTACACTTCATGTTTCAAATTTGTTACACAACTTTAACCATACGTGCATGCTATGGGATTTGCAAACTTCAACACAAGTATTTCACAAATTCACAACTACTCAACTAGCACGACTTCGATATTATCACCTCCATATCTCAAAACAATTATCAAGTATCAAACTTATCTTAGTATTCAACGCACTCAAAAGAAAGTTTCACATATCTTGAATACCAAGTATATTAATATTAAGCAAATTACCATGCTATTAACGACTCTCAAAATAATCTAAGTGAAGCATGAGAGATCAATAGTTTCTTTAAAACAAATCCACCACCGTGATCTAAAAAGATCTAAGTGAAGTACTAGAGCAAAAATTATCAAGCTCAAAAGATATAAGTGAAGCACTATGAGCAAAACTATCAAGCTCAAAAGATATAAGTGAAGCACATAGAGTATTCTATCAAATTCCAATTCATGTATGGCTCTCTCAAAAGTTGTGTACAGCAAG
>LR880968.1:11090816-11103257 GCA_904067115.1 Aegilops sharonensis | reverse complement strand
CTAGTAGAGGCATACTAGTGACACTCTGTTTGTCTATGTATTCACACATGTATTATGTTTCCGGTTAATACAATTCTAGCATGAATAATAAACATTTATCATGATATAAGGAAATAAATAATAACTTTATTATTGCCTCTAGGGCATATTTCCTTCATGAAGAACATAACTAATTGCATTACTGGCATAATAAGATCCTTATTTTTTCATTTTCACGTGGTTTTACTTTAATTTGACCATGTTTCTCCATTCATGTGTTCTTCCAATTCATGTGAACCAAACACCCAGGTTGACTGAAATCCTATGTTTCCAAATGCTCTGTTTTGCACGTGCATTCCTATCCTATTCCTGTGTTTTTCCTGTCCCTGCGTCTATAGAATCCTCCAATTCTAAGGAGCCCTTACAGATTTACTTCATTTTCAGATAGGCGTCAAAGAAAACTCTGTGTGTTATGTCCTGCTCCTGCCGTGCCTTCATCCACCCCACCCGAGGTGCACCATCGACAGAAGCGTTCACTACAGCTGAGATCCCCCTGCAGACTTTCTTTCGCCGCCTCAGATCATCTTCCCCGTTGTCGGCAGCCACGCCAACTGCATTACCATCATCGACTGAGCATATGAACCTGAGAAATACACAGTTCCAGAAGAGAGGTCACAGTCTTTTGTGTTTGCTTATGTTATACATTGGTTATTATTACCTGCTACTTTATCGTTCAAACTTGAGTTTTGAAATGCCCATGGGTCTCATATCGAGGCATCAACGAATAGTATCTGTCTACTATCTAGTTCATCTGGGGTCTTCTATGTGGTTCATGTTGGGTGGGCAACAAACAATAGATGATCCAGTGTCTATCTTTTGAAACTGAAGCTATAATCTACCTGCTATCATTAGTTTTGGATCCATCCACTCGTTTGTTACCATCAGTCTTGATTTTTGCAGGCACCCCTTAGGCCTTACAAAATCTAACTATTTTTTTATTATGCATGCCAGATATTGTACACAATCGTACTGAACATGTAGAGAAAAAGAGAAGACCGTTGTGTGGGAATATAATGTCATGCAGACCCGCTCCATGGTGGGCGAAGTGGCCCCCTCCTGCATTTCCAGAGGAAGATAACTGTTCATATGGGGATTCAGAAGGAGCCGACCACGCATGTTTACCACCTGAGGTGTTTGCTCTAACCTGGCATGCTGATGTTGGTCATATCATGCATATGGCGCCTTGCATTGCTTACATTATACACCTTATATGTCATAAGCTTAGTTTAGATTTGCTTTGTGTGAATGCCACCTATTTGGTTTCTATATCATACTCCCACCATTCCTAAATATTTGTCTTTTTAGATATATCAACAAGTGACTACATACGGAACAAAATGAGTGAATCTACACTCTAAAATATGTCTATATACATCCGTATGTGGTAGTCCATTTGAAATCTCTAAAAATACAAATATTTAGGAACGGAGGGAGTATATGGGAATTATGCAATGCCATCTTCTTTAGCCAGGCATCATATACGTCAATCATGCAATGCCATCCTATTTAGCCAGCCATCGTATATGTGAATTGTATCGTGCCATGTTTTTTCCCATAATGTATTCCATTTGTCAAAAATGTTCATACATTCATCTACTCTTCCCGTGCATCAGCCATTTGAGTCGGTCATGGGAAAATCTGGAGTGAAAACAAGGTCTTCTGAGCAGTCGGTGCTACCTGTCGATGCAGATTTCTTGCTGGTTACAGATATCAGAGGAGGATTCAGAGATAGATAACCAGTCGTATGGTCTCCCCCCCCCCCCGCAATGTTTATATTTCTCATATGATGCATATGGTGTCTTGCATTGCCATGTCATCTGCTTAGATTAGACATGCTTTGTGTGAATGCCTACTATTTGCTTTCTATATCAGATATGTGAATTATGCAATGCCATCTTCTTTAGCTAGGCATCATATACGTCAATCATGCAATGCCATCCTATTTAGCCAGCCATCGTATATGTGAATTGTATCGTGCCATGTTTTTTCCCATCATGTATTCTATTTGTCAAAAATTTTCATACATTCATCTACTCTTCGCGTGCATCAGCCATGTGAGTCGGTCATGGGAAAATCTGGAGTGAAAACAAGGGCTTCTGAGCAGTCGGTTCTACCTTGCGATGGAGATTTCTTGCTGGTTACAGATATCAGAGGAGGATTCAGAGATAGAAAACCAGTCGTATCCCCCCCCCCCCCCCGAGGTGCATGCTCTAACTTGGCTGGGTTATATTGCTCATATCATGCATATGGTGCCTTGCATTGCCATGCCATCTGCTTAGATTAGACATGCTTTGTGTGAATGCCTACTATTTGCTTTCTATATCAGATATGTGAATTATGCAATGCCATGTTTTTCAACTAGTTATCATATATGTGAATTATGCACCGCCATGTAGCCGTGCATCATATATGTGAATTATCTCATGCCATCTTTTTTTTCATTACATATTCCATTTGTCGACAATCTATGTATATTGAACTACTCTTCATGTGTATCAGCCATTTGAGCTGGTTATGGAAAAATCTGGAATGAAAACAAGGTCTTCAGAGCAGGCAATGGTACCTATTGAAGCATATATCTCGATGGTTACAGGGAGCTCCTCAGAGGAGGATTCAGAGACAGATGACCAGTCCTAAGGTGTATGCTCTAAGTTGCAATGTTTATATTTCTCATATGATGCATATGGTGTCTTGCATTGCTTAGTTTAGACACCATATGCACAATATTGAATTTCATCTGCTTAGTTTAGAGATCATACATGCGAGTGCCAGCTGCTTAGTATATGCATCAATTATGTCAATTATATCATGCCATCCTATATACTTAGACAACATGTATGTGAATTATTTCATCCCAACCTATTTTAGAAAGACATCATATAGTTTTTTCATGTCATCCTGTTTAGATACTCATCATATGTTGAATTATGCCATTATATCCTGTTAAGTTATCCATCATATATCTGAAACTGTGTCATGCTATCATGTTTAGTTAGGCATCATATATGTGAAATTGTGCCATGCTGTCCTGTTTGGTTAGACAACATATATGTGAATTACCACATCTGTCTATCATACAATGTCTGTACATTCAATTTCTTTTCTTGTTTATCAGCCATTTGAATTGGAGGGGGTGATGGTAGTATCTAAGGGAGAAAAAACCCGTTCTTCACAAAAGACAGTGCTACCCGTCGATGCAGATAGAACCATGGTTGTACTGGCCCACAAACTAGCCCCACCACACATAATCAAGACTCTTCCAGATTGCACACTTACACCGTTGGGCAGAGAACCAGCTACAACCCATCTAACCGCAACCCCAGCGGATAGTAACCCACTTCTAGTTGACAAAGCACCGTGTCCACCACAGAGTACCCCCACACGAGTAGTTTGTAAAGCTACTGCAGTGCCCGAAGCACGAAGACCACCACAGCTAACCCTAACTCCACGTTTAAAGCAGAAGAGCAATTGTTCTCAGGTCAGATTCCGTAGCTATGGTCCATACTCCTCTGCTGTTGCATCACTGTATTTACTCATACCAACTACTTCCGAATTTGAAAGATCCAATTGAAACTCCAATGGCGCAACAGGTATGTTCTAAACCTATTTCTTTAACTGGATTGTTGTTCTAACTTCTTGCTCTATGTTGATTTCAGTTTAAGTTGTATAAACAGTTGTGTTCTCATGTGATGCACATTACAAGTGTTGCCAATGCTGTGTAGTTTCTCACACTTATATTCTGTCTATGCTGCTGTGTCTTAAAAATATATGAGTTGAGTTGTGTCTCTATCTTGATTAGGCAACATAAACTAGAATGATATGGACAATACAGTGACCATAGTACATAGATATATGTTTGTTTCATCTTGTTATCCTGTCCACCTTACTACTGAACCGGTTTACCAAAATGAGTTTCTTATACTACAAGCTAAACCTGTGATGTGTCTACTTGTTTCTCTTGTAGTATGCAAACAGAATATTGGAGAAGAGCACCCCACTATGCAATGGTAGAGAAAGTAATGCAGACAAGGTTCAAGATAGTGAGACAACCATGTTGGTCTCCAAGAAAGGTGATAAAAACGATCTTGTAGACAGTGAGAAAACCCCACAGTCCTGCGTTGATGTAGTGTTCGAGTTACTGGCCAGTACCGCTGGCACAAGCTCTTCGAACTCGCTGCCTGAATCACTTCGGCTTCTTCAGTCTCAGCTACAAGCTGAAAGGCAACAGTCAGCTGTGCTGCGGCAAGAAGCTGAAGGACTGAGGAAGTCCCTGCAGAATTCAGATGCGTACTTTCTTGTGCAACAGCAAGCGCTGGAGGATATAAGCGCCAAACAAGAGAAAGTTAATAAGCTTGCTAAGCATCTTGCCAGCATTATGGATACCCAGGATATTGTTTCTTGAGCTCTTCTAAAGTGGTTTCAGTTTTGGACTTGTTTTGCTGTGGCGTTTATATGCTGCTTTGTTCCCTATATTTGCACTGGTGGCGAACTTTTATGCCCAGTGGATGTAATATATGTAATAGCCGTGATAGCCTAGCATAAGTTGCTTGCTTATTTATTTCCTTGTTGTCTTGTTTTTTTTTCTTGTAGTCAGTGCAGTTCTTTTTCCGCGGTTTGCTAGTGGCCGCAATAACCTATTTTTTAAAACTAGGCCACAATAATCATGGGCTACATATTTATTGTAGTGACACTGGGCCTCCTACCGGCCGTAGAAACAATGGGCCTTCTACGGGCCGTAGACACAATGGGACTTCTACGGGTCGTATCATCAATGGGCCTTATATGGGCCGGATGATCGATCGGCCAAACATGGGCCAATAACGGACCGCATTATGGCCGTAAACGGGCTAGAGTTGGAATCGTCCGTTCATGGGCCGACCATAACGGGCCGTCGTTAATAGGCCGTATTTGATGACGCTATGAAAACGGCCCAATGTATTAACGAGCCACAAACGGGCCGACTGTAACAACAGGTTGAATTTGGCCCACAAGCAGAAAATGACAGTAACGGGCCGTAACTAGCCGAATGCTGGAATTGAGCCCAAGAATAAATGGGCCCTAAGAAGGCCGAAAGATAACATGGGTTGGAAACGGCCCAATGGAATAATGGGCTGTTAATGGGTATAAAGTGATACACTGTTCATTACGGGCCAGTTTCAGCACGGGCCATTAATGGGCCAAGAGTTACAAAGGGCCTCATATTGGCCGAAAGACGTCATGGGCCATACATGGGCCGGAAGTTAAAACCGGCTGGAATCATATTGGACGGCCCAGATGACGCTACTGGGCCTATTTCGGATAGGCCATAACGGGCCCTGTGTTTGCGGGCTGTAAATGGGCTATATGCGAACAGGTCGTTAACAGGCTTTCCGTGGGCCGGCCCGCCACCTTTTGACCAAGTCAAACGGGCCGACCTTTTCATAGGAATGGGCCTCTGTTGGGCCGTGCCACGTGTCGACGTATCATAGGCGCCTTGGGTCCAATGAGTGGATGACATCTGTCCCAACGTTGAGATGACACGTGTTTACTCCAGCCAATGATGATTTTACACGTGGAAAATCCCCATTGGTCGGGGCTGTTAACGGGTTATCGGATCCAAAACCGAACCTGATAGCTTAACGACGTTCCGTTATGGTGGATGCCACGTGTCGGTCACCCTTGACGAAAGCACTTCTGTGATGCGCGAATTATCGTCATGGAAGTGGCCACTTCCGTGATGATAATTTTGGTAATGTCATGGAACACTTCTATGACAGCACAGGTATGACTATCTTGATTCTGTCATAAAAATCGTCATGGATGTACATGCATGACAGAAAACGTGACCTACTGTGACAAACATGTATCATTACGGAAGTGTATTTTTTTGTAGTGACGTTCTCGTCTTTTGTTTCTCTGGTAGAAATCTTGGGGCACTCTTTGAGGTTCTTTTCGTTGGATTGAGTATTATGAATCTGAATTTGTTTTGGTGTTATTCTAGTACGAACTCTTGATAGATCGATCGGAAAGAATAACTTGGTGTTATTTTAGTACGAAATCTTGGATAGATTGATCAGAAAGAATAGCTACAAACAATTTCTTCTCATGTTCTTCGCTAGATAAGAACTTTGGAGTGATTCTTCATCGCACTTTGAGGGATGGTTATGTGATCCAATTATATTAGCATTGTTGAGAGATTGCACTAGCAAAAGTACGGACCCTAGGCCTTGTTTTCAAGCATTGCAATACCATTTGTGCTCACTATTGTTACTTGCTACCTTGTTGTTTTTATTTTTCCTATTACAAAAATCAATATCTATTATCATCACTACACTTTTATCACCATCTCTTCGCCGAACTAGTGCACCTATACAATTTACCATTGTATTTGGTGTGTTGGGGACACAAGAGACTCTTTCTTATTTGGTTGCAGGGTTGTTTGAGAGAGACCATCTTCATCCTACGCCTCCCATGGATTGATAAACCTTATGTCATCCACTTGAGGGAAAATTGCTACTGTCCTACAAAACTCTGCGCTTGGAGGCCCAACACGAGTCCACAAGAACAAGTTGTGTAGTAGACATCAAGCTCTTTTCTGACGCCGTTGCCGGGGAGGTGAGTGCTTGAAGGTATATCTTTAGATCTTGCAATCGAATCTTTTAGTTTCTTGTTTTATCACTAGTTTAGATTATAAAAAGAAAATTACAAAAAATGAAATTGAGGTTGCCTCATGTCATTCGTCTTTATAATGTCTTTCGTGAAAATGATGGAAAGGAAAATTGTGCTCAATCGTTAGAAGAACAATGCTATAAAATGTTTGGCATAGAATCCATGAATGATGAGCATGATTGCAATGTTGCTAGTATGAATTCTATGAATATCCATGATGCTAGTGATATGCAAAGCCATAAGCTTGGGGATGCTATGTTTGATGAAGATGATATTTTTATTCCCCCATGTTTTGATGTGCAAATTTGTTATAATGGTAGCATGCCTCCTATTTATGATGATTACAATGATGAATGTGGGTTTGGAAGAGTGTCAACTCTAAATAATGATCCCACAATTTTGGAGGGTGTTGAATCTTATCACAATGATGAAAGTGGATTTGGAGAGGTCATGACTTTATTTAGTGATGAAGCCACCATTTTGGAAGAGGTTACAATTGACTATGATCAAAAAGTTGCTATCTATGATGATTATGGTGATGACATGTATGCTACAGTGAATAATGATAAACATGATACTTTTCATCATGAATTTAATTTTCAATCAGAAGATAGTTATTTTGTTGAAGTTGCTCCCACTACTATTGATGAAATAAATTTTCTTGTGGGAGACTATTGGAAATAGGCCCCAAAGGCAATAATATTTGTATTATTATATTTCCATATTCATAACTATAGAGTTTATATTCTATGTTATAACTGCTATGATCCTGGAATATGCGATTCAGTGGAAAACTCATATGCATTCATGGAATGATAAACGGTAAATAAAAGGTTCCTAGTCTTGCCTCTGGGACTAGCTCAAGTGTTGTTGGTGATCACACTTTCTAGATCTTAGGATATCGTTAAGTGTAACGATGATCCTAAAACAACACTGAGATTATGATGTTGGAAGAAAGGTCATATTGAATCCACCCAATCTTGTTTGTTATGAATTGAGTTAATATTGTGTATATTCAGTTATAATAACACGGAGTGTTAACGTGTGACTTTGCTCCTTAGACCATGAGAGTATCGTAGTCACTTCTTACCATAGTGGTCTTTGGGTTGCTCAAACGTCACCTGTAACACGGTGATCATAACGACAACTTACAGACTCATCGAAAAGTTTAACAAATGGCCGAATAGCTCGAGAGTGGGATTTGCTCCTCCGACGATGGAGAGATATTATTAGGGCCCTCTCGGTGTGATGACATCCATCATCATCTAGCCAGACACAGGTGACTACGTCACGGGTGAGGGAGTCCTGGATTAGGGGGTATCCGGACAGCCGGACTATATACGTCGTCCGGACTATTGAAGCGTGAAGATACAAGACTCAAGACTTGGACCCGTGTCCGGATAGGACTTTCCTTGGCGTAGAAGGCAAGCTTGGCGATCCGGATATTATATTTCCTTCCTTGTAACTGACTCCATGTAAACCCTAGCCCTCTCCGGTGCCTATATAAACCGGAGAGGTTGGTCCTTAGAAGGCCGATCACAATTACAATCGTACCATCATAGGCTAGCTTCTAGGGTTTAGCCTCTACGATCTCGTGGTAGATATACTCTTGTACTACCCATATCTTCAATATTAATCAAGCAGGAAGTAGAGTTTTACCTCCATCAAGAGGGCCCGAACCTGGGTAAACATCTGTGTCCCTTGCTTCCTGTTACCATCAGGCTAGACGCACAGATCGGGACCCCCTACCCGAGATCCGCCGGTTTTGACACCGACATTGGTGCTTTCATTGAGAGTTCCTCTGTGTCATCACTATGGGGCTCGATGGCTCCTTCAACCCTCGTCAATAACACAGTCCCGGGTGAGACCTTTCTCCCCGGACAGATTTTCGTGTTCGGCGGCTTCGTCCTGCGGGCCAATTCGCTTGGCCATCTGGAGAAGATCGATAGCTACGCCCCTGGCCACCAGATCAGGATCGGAAACCTGAATTACATGGCGGATATCCGCGGAGACTGGATCGCCGACGGATTCGTGCCTATGCCAGGAGCACCGGACAGTCACGATGAGCACGGCTTAGACCTGCTATCGAACAAAGCTCGGGGTATCACCCCCGCAGTAGCCACGGACCTAAATCCGGAGCAAGCCGCGTTGCCTAAGGACGGAGGGCTGGACCCCGCCCCGCAGGTCGCACACTTATCGGCGGTGGAGCCGAACAAGGGCCTTACCTCTGTGGTGGCTTGTGACTCCGGACCCCCGGATTCGTATCCGGATGTTGGTTCCAGTCCGTGCACTCCTGAGCCAGTCGAGCCAGGTTGGGCTCCGGTAATGGAGTTCACCGCTGCGGATATCTTTCAGCACTCACCCTTTGGCGACATGCTGAACTTGTTAAAAACTCTCTCTTTGACAGAAAATTCTGGGCCAAACTATGTCCGGCTCGAGTGGAAAGCAGGCGCCGAAGAAATTCGTTGCCCACCCACCACCCACTTCATAGCCACGGTCGATGATTTAACCGACGTGCCTGACTTTGACTCCGAAGGCATCGACGGTATGGACGACGATGCAGGAGAAGATTTGGAATCTATGGGGCGCTGGACTTCTCCCTCGTCACACGACATATACATGGTGGATACGCCCAAAGAGGACAAAGGCGACAATTCGGACGATAAAACCCCCGGACAAAAGCCAAAGCGACAGCGCTGACGCCGTTCTAAGTCCAGCAACAGTAAAAATAGCGACAAGAGCGCCAGAGGGATCGATACTACAATCAACTCCGAAGGCAACAATGACCATACGGACCCAGCGATGGAGCAGGGCGAACCAGGTCACCCTGAACACAGTTCAGAGCAGACGCCCGAGGACAATGATCCCGACGGACGAGGTCATCAAACCGAACCAGCACAGGAAAACAGTCCGGATAATGATGCAATCCCGGAAAAACACGCGGAACGAGATAACCTCCACAGAAAGCTTATGGCCGCCGCAAGAAGTCTAAAGAAGCAGAAGCAGCGGCTCAAAGCCGCACAGGAAACGCTCAACCGTAGATGGAACAAAGTGCTAGACACTGAAGAAATATACGGCGATGATCGCCATACAAAGAGCTATCCAAAACGCAAGCTACTGGCAGAATTCGATGACGAAGCCGTGCCACTTCATAACCGCAACAAAGCGGCTACCGACGCTGCACACGATCTACGTGAGCACCTGGATAAAAAAGATGGCGCGGCCAGGTCCATTTATGGATCTAAAGGAAACACCCCGGCGAGGGACTATGGTCACCAAAACGATTATGCCAATCGAATACCAGTTCGGAATAAACACCGGACACAACAACAGCCGACGACATGCCACAACACGTCCAGATACAGAGGGGCTGCTCACTCCCTGTGCTTTACCGAAGAGGTAATGGACCATGAATTCCCACGGGGCTTTAAACCTGTGAATATAGAGGCATATGACGGAACGACAGACCCAGGCGTCTGGATTGAGGATTTTATCCTGCATATACATATGGCTCGTGGGGATGACCTCCACGCCATCAAATACCTTCCCCTCAAACTGAAGGGACCAACCTGACACTGGTTGAAAAGCCTCCCCGAAAATTCAATTGGGAGTTGGGAGGAACTCGAGGACGCTTTCAGGGCCAATTTTCAAGGGACCTATGTCCGGCCTCAGGATGATGACAATCTAAGTCACATAATCCAACAACCCAGAGAGTCCGCCCGCAAGCTTTGGAACAGATTCCTCACTAAGAAGAACCAAATTGTCGACTGTCCGGACGCTGAAGCTTTAGCGGCATTCAAACACAGCATCCGTGACGAGTGGCTCGCCAGACACCTCGGCCAAGAAAAGCCGATGACAATGGCAGCCTTAACAAGCCTCATGACCCGCTTTTGCGCGGGTGAAGATAGCTGGCTAGCCCGTAAAGGCACCAGCGACCCCAGCATATCCGAAATAAGGGATGGCAACAGGAAGCCACGGCGTAATAAAAACAAACGCCTAAACAAGGAAGAGAGCCCGGATAACACAACGGTTAATGCCGGATTCAGGGGCTCTCGACCTGATCAGCAAAAGAAGCCATTTAAAGGCAGTAAAGAGGGACCGTCCGGTCTGAATAGAGTCCTAGACAGACTATGCCAAATTCATGGCACCCCTGACAAACCTGCGAACCACACGCATAGAGAGTGCTGGGTCTTCAAGCAGGCCGGCAAATTAAATGCCGAACACAAGGGAAGGGAAACACCAAGTGAAGACGAGGATGAACCTCGCCAGCCGAACACTGAGGGACAGAAAAAATTCCCGCCAGAGGTTAATACAGTGAACATGATCCATGCGACTCAGACATCCATGAGGAGGCACGAACGCGCGCATAGAGACGCGCTCGATATAGAGGCCATCGTACTCACACCTATCCACTGGATGCCTTATCCGATCACCTTCGATCACTTGGACGACCGAACTAGTATTCGCGCGGAGGATCAAAGGCCTTGGTGCTTGATCCAATAATCGACGGATACCATCTCACCCACGTCCTTATAGACGGCGGCAGCAGTCTCAATTTAATATATGAGGACACTATCTGCAGAAGGGGATAGACCCATCCAGAATTAAGCAAAGCAACACCACCTTTGAAGGGGTGATACCAGGCATTGAAGCCCACATCAGGGGCGCCGTCGTACTTGAGGTAACTGAAAGTGCAACTATCCCTAGGTGGTTTTGGTAATTCATAACAACATATAGCTCATTGAGCTAATGCTATTCCAAGACTATTATTTCAGGAAAGCTCAATGAATGGCATGGCATGGATGATGAAAGTGGATCCCTCAAAATACTAAGGACAAAGGATTGGCTCAAGCTCAAAAGCTCAAGACTCTTCATTTTACATTTTAGTGATCCAAGATCACATTGAGTCTATAGGAAAAGCCAACACTATCAAGAAGGGATGAGGTGTTGCTTAAGGAGCCTTTTGCTTCATGTGCTTAGTGATATGCTCCAAAACCCTCAACTACTTTCCCACATCCACAATGACCTAAACCTAAAGCCAAAATCGGTCACACCGATTCTTTCTATCCGGTGCCACCGATTCCAAAAGTCATAGCCACTGCCACAAACCCTAAGCAAATCGGTCTTACCGATAGGGATCTCGGTCTCACCGAGATGGGGTTACAATCTCTCTGTTTCCCTTCGTAACGTCTCGGTCTACCCGAAGTGAGCGATCGGTCCCACCGAGATTGCAATGTAAACTCTCTGTTTCCTTTTTGTAACATTTCGGTCTCACCGAAAAGAGCAAATCGGTCCCACCGAGTTTACCTGACCAACTCTCTGGTTAGCTAATTACCAAAATCGGTCTCACCGAGTTTGTGTAATCGGTCTCACAGAGATTACGTTATGCCCTAACCCTAACCATATCGGTCTCACCGAGATGCATGTCAGTCCCACCGAAAATCACTAACGGTCACTAGGTTTACTAAATCGGTCTGACCGAGTATAACTATTCGGTCCCATCGAGTTTGGTAGATTGTGTGTAACGGTTAGATTTTGTGTGGAGGCTATATATACCCCTCCACCTCCTCTTCATTCGTGGAGAGAGCCATCAGACTGAACCTACACTTCCAACTTACCATTTCTGAGAGAGAACCACCTACTCATGTGTTGAGGCCAAGATATTCCATTCCTACCATATGAATCTTGATCTCTAGCCTTCCCCAAGTTGCTTTCCACTCAAATCATCTTTCCACCAGATCCAAATCCTATGAG
>LR880968.1:11032486-11052917 GCA_904067115.1 Aegilops sharonensis | reverse complement strand
TTCTTATTTTGGGTCAAACTTTGACCATCTATCAAACTAATAAAATATAAGTTATATGATACAAAAGAATATTGTTAGATTTGTATCTGAAAGAGTTTTCTCATAGTATAATTTTTTGTGGCATATATTTTACATTTTATTAGTTAAATTTATTTTCAAACTTTAGTCCAAAATAAGAGGGGGCCTAATAAACCCGGACAGAGGTAGTAGTGGGGTAAGAGACCTACCAGTAATGCTTAATTTATTTATTCACTATTTTGGATTTAGCAGTTTTCCAATCGCATTTGTGTATGTTACACCCCATAGTTTCATGTATTAGTTCCGATGTTGCATGGCCTTTACATAATTTAGTGACATAGTGGCATATTATTTTTTCTAAATAAAACAACTTATATGATAGTGCACGTTTGAATATAGTCCACGCTGATCTGTGTAGTGGTGTGTTCTTTTATTTATTTATTTTCAAGGAAAAGAGTTGTATCAGTTAATGCGTCAGCCATAAAACAGAACAAGTAAAATAAATATACAGCCGCAATTACATGCTCTCTGGCAAGAATATTTCGTGGTTTACAAACTTGACCTGAACTATTGTCTAAAAGCCATGTTCTGAATATCTCTCCATTTAATTTGGTAGAGAAGAGATGGCTATTGATGAGGCTGAGCTTGAGCCTCTAGAGTTTGCGGAGAAAATGCACAATCAACAGGAATTGCAACAACAGGTGAGGCAAAGATGTTTTTATAGTGCCTTTTTCAAAACATCCATCTTATCTGTATTGAAGATGCTAATTACATTCTTTTGATTGCTGTTGCAGCAACTAGAGATGTTGGTTCAAATTAGAAAATACAGCCCCGAGAGCCAATCTGTCATACTTGAGACTGTAAGTTCTCTATGCTTGTCCCCTTTCAGTAAAACATACACAACCAGAGTTTTGTTTTAACTGTTTATCAGCATGACGCTTACCTTGACATTATTGTCAATGCAGTTGCGCAAGCAGTTGGAGAGTGCTGATTTCGATACCAGTGCGTCAATCTTGACTCCGGAGCAGATCCAAGAGATTGTTGAGAAATAGTTCACATGTTTGACGAGATGAGAGATTTACATCCCGTCCAGTCTTCTCCCTCTACTATAGCTGATGGTTGTATTCTGCCCATACACCAAGCATATAATTGCTATCCAGCTTTACTTCATGTATTCCCTACTAAAGTTGTACTAAACCAGCGACAAGTAATATGGATCGGAGGGAGTACTCAAAATTATCTGCATTTTGCCACCAGAAATGCTAGAAATGGTGTACGCAGCTTCTTGCTATATATTCACTTCATCCAAATACATACAATTAGCCGTGATGACACATCTTGACAAGTGTCACTTGGACTGATAACCTTGTCAAAACATCCAGTTTAAGCAAATACAATTCCCTTTCTTATTTTCCATGGAGACAATGAGTTGCCCCTATCGATCGACAAAGGGACGAAAACGAAGGCAGTTAAGGAGACTTGACTGTAAATTGACAGAATGGCCTATTGTAAGACTAAGAGCCAACACAAGAAGATTACATTTTCAAATTGCTGAATTCTCCTGTTCTCCGTGATTCTGAATTGTGCCCAAACATGATACAGACATTTCTATCATCGATAGGAGACTGTATTCAATGTAATACAGGCTGAAAAAAAGAGAAGAATACATCTGACCATTTTACATGTAGCTTGGCCATCTGCACAGCAGAAGGTACATGTTTGTTCAACGAATCAACATATAGAGATCTTGGAAAGTACATTTTCTTGAAAAGAATACCTTTTTTTAAAACGGAGGCAAAAGCTTTGCCTCATCTCATTAATAAAGAAGAGGGGTAACAAGGTCTCAAGAGGGTCATTACTCCTCGACAAAGCTTTCTCACACATCAGGCAATAAGCCATTAAGTAATTTACATTCTCTCGCATTAGCTGGATTTTTTAATGATAACTGAGGTCTTGCTGAGGGTATGAAATTATCAAAATTGCCCTGTCCATGGAAGGCCTACCCTTTGAAAGAAGATGAATGCTTCTCCTGGTCAATAAATTATCCCATCTTCCAGCAACATTTCAGAAGCAAACTCCAGACGCAGTTAATCAAACAATTGCACATCTAGTGTAGGCCCAAGAGGCGGCAGGAGAGCAAACTTTCAATAATAACTAAAATAGCTTCAGTATACTTGTCTTATGTTGATATTTATCCTTGAATTATGAATGTAGTCCAATATAAAGCGGTCATCATCACCAGATAGTTCTGATACCAGCCCAGAGATATCTTGCTGGTCACCCTCTGTGAAGATCCGCGGGACACCTGTAGAATAGAGGCCATAAGTTATTCTAGGAAGCTGATGATCCATGGTATTTCAGTTAACTTCCTTATCAAGAAGATTTTTTTCCAATTAAAAATAAATAAATTACCATGGAAGCGCTCCCGTGCTTCCCCAGCCATCAGTACAATATCACCACTTCGCAGGAACATTGGCGTTGGAGCTTCATCCCTTGTCTTCCCTCCAAGAAGAAAAATACACTTGCAACCCAAACTAAAACAACAAAAAAGTAAGAGACTACACTCAAATGAAGATCATCATATAAGCAACTGAACCGTAGTACCTTATGCTCACAATAGGTTTTGTCCAATCTGCTTCCATGTCATCAACATGGCCACCAAGCATGTCGCCTACAGAAGTCAAAGTTTATTGTTTCAGTATTGACAGAGAGGCAAGCATGCAACTTCGAGGTAATGTGCCATGGTGTATATCAGTATATCTACGAGGTTAGGTTATTCAATGTTTGAAAAGACAAGCTACATACTTGGACCATAATAGTTCACGATGGCCGCTTCTGCAGTGAATTCTTCTCCAGAAGGCATTGCTGGAACAGCCATCTTTTTTGCTAGAGTAGCAAGGTCATCTGGAATCTTGTTGTGTGGAAGCGATACATCATAGTTACGCTGACAGAAACAGGAAATGGTTAATATGCAGTTGTAACCAAAAGCGTATCTTACAGTGCAATAAGTACATGATTTTAATTAACTGCAAGCACCGCGCAAGAGATTGCAGCTATCAAGTTTCATGGCTGAGTATGAGAATAAGCTACATCATGATTTTAGCGTATGATGTATGCACACCGGGATTAGTTGCATAATGATTTCAGAGATCATCATGCTTAAAAATAGCTTTCAAGGAATAACTATCATAAGCAAACAAAGCTCCTTAAGTAATAAAATATTGTTATGCGCTAACATGGAATTATGAATTCATCATCATCATAATATAATTATAATGATTTGTGCTTGTTTGTCACAACTGTAGAAAAATTTGAGAAAAATATGCCTGCTGGTTTATTCATACTAGCAATGTGCCCGTGCGTTGCAACGGATCCAAAGTAAAATAATACATGTTCACAAATTTGAAAGAAAAACACTCTAGTTTTAGTATATATATCACTAAAAATATACTCGTATTAGGTTTCACTCAAAATATATTCCTCGTGGCTGTTTTCATGAGGTGGGGGAGGGATGTGGTTGGTTTCAAGATACTAAGGGGTTTCTGCAAATTGGAGCAGAGAAGTGGGGGTCTTGTTGCAAGAATGCCACAGCTTACATCACAGTCGTTAGATGCAGATCTGATGGTCAGAAATGACGGATGGCAGACACACCATCATCACCAACTGAGTCTTTTATAGGAGTAGAGATTCATATGTAAAGTACCAAATTTTAATACCATCACAAGCTAAAAGAATTAAATTCAAGAAAAATGAAAATAAAGACACATCCATTGTACATACATACTTTTGACCAATCGAATTGCAAGCCAAGGGTGCTCCACCGGAGCTTGCGCACAAGAGCAGCTGCCGTGGTCGACTTAGGTCTTTCCCCCTTTTGGATCTCTGAGCCATCCACAAATTTGAATTTACTCGGATGTGTATTTTCCCCAACATTATTCTGCTCATCTCTTTGTTGGCCACTGGAACTTTCCACTTGAACCAAAATCTTTTGGTTTTCAGCAGCAATGAGCAAGTCAGAAATTGGGCCATACATAGCAGTCAAGTTGGTTCTATTAGGAGGCTGTGGGAATGTTTTCAAGCTTTCCCTGATCCAATAGCACTGTTCCTCGGTCGACAGAGCATCAGGGATGAAATAGAATCCTACAGAAATTAAGACCCGAAGGGTATCAGTACTAGTATTTCACAAATGAATAGTGTAATGAGATTATGAGTGAGAATTCACATCAAGAAAACATCAATGGAGTGCGAAGTTAATACTGTACTAAATTTTGTGCAAAGTTGGCACTATTCAAATGCAATGTCATGAGAACAAAACCTAAACTGGACCATCTGAAGATAAAAAACCTCACGACATGAATACTATCCAAAGTATCGAGTAGAGCAAGATTTGGGGGGTGAGGCGCGGGCTTACCTGGCCGGTCGAGGAAGCAGAACACGGGCAGGTGGAAGCCGGCGCGGTCGCACCTCCGGATCCCGACGGGCAGCTCGCCTTCTCCGGCAGCAAGCAGCGCGTGGAAGTCGACCACCGCGGACAGGTCCCCGCCGCCGCCACCGCCGGCTGGCTTCCCCCTGCAGCGCTCGAAAAGTCAGGGTCCTGCTCTGCTGTTTCGGCACAGAGATGGCGGACGGCCAAGGTAGAGAGAGAGACCTGGACCTGGGGTTGGACCTGCCCTTGCGACTGGGCGGCTTGTAGAGCTTGTACTGCTTCTCGGCCCGCCGGAACGCCGTGCGCTCCGCGGCGGCCCCGGGCTCCGTTTCCGCGTACATCGCCGGCAAGTGTGCCGCCGCCGCCGCCGCCGCCGCCTCCGTTCTCGCTGTATTTTCTTGTTTTTCCCCTACGGACGGTGGTCTTGGCCCACGGAAGTAAATTCGCCGAACCACCAGTTTCAGTCCAGGTTTGTGTCTCCCTCCTCGACTGGGCCAGGAACTGTGCACAGAACCAGGCCCGGCCCAGGTTTGATGGCTGACGTGGATAAATTAGAAGGCCTGTCTCAGCCTCTCAGGAGACCGAAGTTAATCAACCACATCGACCGCTCGTCGAGCTCTACCATATGGAGGAGATGATGCAGCGGCAAAGATCCAGGGTGGATTGGCTCAAGGATGGTGACAAGAACACCAAATTTTTCCAGAGACGAGCTAGTATGCGCCGGCACAAGAACACAATCAAGTCTCTCGAGCGGCCGGATGGTTCGATGACAAATGACCAAGCTGAGATGGCTAGACTAACCAATGATTTTTACAAAAATCTGTTCAGATCAGAGGGCACTTCAGGTGTGGATACCGTCCTTAATTCAGTTCCTGTGAAGGTCACACATGCTATGAACGAAGGGCTCACAGCTCCTTATACGGGAGATGAGGTGAAATCAGCACTCTTCCAGATGTACCCCATTAAGGCCCCGAGCCCCGACGGATACCCGGCTCATTTCTTTCAAAGGCACTGGGAGTTGTGTCGACTTGAGGTAACCAACGTTGTTCTTCGGATCCTTAGAGGAGAAGAAAGCCCTGACATGATAAATGAGACTATTCTAGTCTTAATTCCAAAGGTGAAAGATCCCACTAACCTATCCCAGTTCAGACCTATTAGCTTGTGCAATGTACTTTACAAAATTGCTTCCAAGGTTTTATCTAATAGGCTGAAACAAATCCTCCCTGAGATTATATCCGAAGAGCAGTCCGCCTTTGTTCCAGGACGTCTCATCACTGACAACATCATTACTGCCTATGAATGTCTGCATTTTATGAAGAGAAACAAAGCTCAGAGGAATAGATTTTGTGCTGTCAAACTCGATATGATGAAGGCGTATGATCGCGTGGAGTGGAACTATTTGGAAGCTATTATGACCAAGATGGGGTTTGCACCATCCTGGATTGCTTCGGTCATGAGAATGATAACTTCGGTAAAGTTTTCTGTTTTGTTTAATGGGGCAAACTCGAACAATTCTCCCCCACAAAAGGAATCCATTAAGGAGACCCCATTTCTCCATATCTGTTTTTGATTGCAGCGGAGGGCCTTTCGTGCCTCTTAAAAACCCAAGATGAATCATCACACCTCACTGGAATTCGAGTGGCGCCGACGGCTCCGCCGGTTAGCCACTTATTATTTGCTGACGATAGCCTGTTGTTTGTCAAAGCCAGCTCTGTTGGAGCAAATGAGTTGTCTGCCTTAATGGAAAATTACTGTAATGCTTCGGGCCAAAGGATAAATCTTGCGAAATCTTTTTCAGCAAGGGCTGCCCTTCTTCTTTAAAACTTGAGGTAAAGAATGCTCTGAATATATCAAATGAATCCCTTTCTGATAAATATTTGGGGATGCCTTCTGATGTGGGAAACTGCAAGAACGGGGCCTTTAAGTTTCTAAAGGACCGTGTATGGAGTAAGGTCAAGGGATGGTTGGAAAAACTTTTGTCTACAGGAGGGAAAGAAGTTCTCATAAAATCGGTAGCACAGTCAATTCCAGTCTATTCCATGTCATGTTTCAGACTTCCGCGTGGCCTCTGTGAACACATCAACACATTGATTAGGAAGTTCTGGTGGGGCAGCAAAGAGGGAAAACGGAAGCCTAGCTGGGTCTCTTGGAGCACAATGGCACAACCAAAATATTGTGGAGGCTTGGGTTTCCGAGATATTGAACTTTTCAACCTCGCTCTCCTCGCTAGACAGGCATGGCGAATCCTTGTGGACCCTGAATCACTTAGTGCTCCCACGCTGAAGGCCAAGTATTACCCGACAGGAGAGTTTATACATGCTGAACTAGGTTCGGCCCCCTCCCAGATATGGCGTGCCATTATTGATGGACGTGAGCTGCTCAAGCAGGGTCTGATACGGAGAGTAGGAAACGGTTACTCAACAAGTATATGGCATCACAACTGGTTACCGAGACCTTCAAACATGAGGCCAATCATGAGCAGAGTGGCTAATCCACCTCCGTTGGTGAATGAACTCATTTTGCCTAGTGCTGAATGGAATCGAACACTGATCGACGAAACTTTCCTGCCAACAGATGCCGCAGCAATATACTCTATCCCTCTGTACACTCGTAACATTGAGGACTTCTGGTCTTGGGTGCATGAAAAAAGTGGGGTGTTTTCAGTTCGCTCATCTTATCGTATGTTAGTTGAAACAAAGCTCACGAGAGAGGCTTGGCTGGAAGGAAGGGCTGTTTCTTCAAATCTGGATAGGGAAAAACAATCATGGAAAGCGTTGTGGAGAGTGGAGGTTCCACCAAAACTGAAAATATTCCTATGGCGACTAGCCCAGCAATCAATCCCAACTGCGGACCTGATGCATCATCGCAATATGTCTACAACCACTTGTTGTGGCCTCTGTGGAGCCGAGGATTCCTGGCAACACTCGTTGCTCCATTGCATGGTCGCCAGATGCGTTTGGGCTTTGCCTGACCAAGATCTTGTGGAAGCATTGAAAACCATTACAGAACCAGATGCAAAAAGATGGATTTTCTCGGTTCAGGAGATGCTCTCCCCGCAAGAGTTCATCTTGGTAACCACAACTCTATGGGCACTTTGGTTTGCACGACGACAGGCGTTACATGAACACATATTCCAAAGCCCGATGACAACATACCAGTTCATCCTCAAGTTCATCCGGGAGATTGAGGAATGCAAACCGAAGAAATCAACGACTGGGTTACCAACGGCGGCTCCTGCGCAGTTACGATGGACCCCTCCCCCGGATGGAACTGAAAAATTACGAGTCGACGGAGCGTGTCTAGAGATGGCAATTTTGGCTCATTCAGTGCCGTTTGCAGAAACTCAACAGGAGCTTTTTTGGGCGCTTCGGTGATCAAGATCCATGGAGTTACGGATCCGGCGACGCTTGAAGTGCTGGCATGTCGAAAGGCGCTTGCGCTTGCAGCGGATTTGGACCTTGCTCGGATTCAGGTCGCTAGTGACAGCCAAGAGGTAGTGAAAAACATCAAAGACCGAACTGGGGGTGCCTACGCCAGCATCACAAAGGAGATTGTGGAAACATCATCTAGTTTTGATAGTTGCACCTTCATCTTTGAAGGTAGATCCACTAATATTGAGGCACATAGCCTCGCTAAGCATGCTTTCGGTTTGGATTACGGGCGCCATGTGTGGCTGTTAAACCCTCTAAACATTTCTTGTATCCCTATGAATTTGTTTGAGCAATAAATAAAGCGTGTTTAGACTAAAAAAAACCAGATCGACCGCTCTAGGTTTTCATTACCGCCGGCAATCTTGGCAAGGGTGTGAGCGGTATGGCTGCCGCTGGAGGGCCGCCGGAAAGACCATCCTCGAGGGCTGTCTCGTGCGACCTGCAGGCATGCACCACTGAGCCCGCTAGAGGAACACGAACGGCAGAGAAAGAATCTGCTGCCGTGTACAACCAGAAGGAGGTCGACGACAATGCCGGCGATGGGTACCATGACATCGGTGATGAAGGCGTCGGGGCCGACAACGATGGCAGCAGGCTCCATGGCATCGGCAATGATGGCGCCAGCATTAGCGGCAGCGGCGATGATGATGATGACGACGACCGCAGGAGGAGCGAGTATGATGATGACGATAATGGGGGGTTGTACGGAACGCATGACATGGCCAACTACATCAGCGAGGACGACGGCTGCGACGAGAGGGACTATCCACCACCGGGTCACATGATCGACTACAACGGAGACAGCAAAAACCTGAACTTAGCCTACTCCTTCTCTCAGTACCGGGTGGAGCTCTTCACCGTGCGCCCTCGCTTCCGCTTCACGGGGTCCTTCGTCGCCGACGGCACTGCTGGTTGCCACATCTGGTCCTCGCAGAGAGGACACACCGTCGATAAACAGAACAATCTGATACTCGAGTCGAGCAGCGCCCTAACGGACACCTTCTGATATTCGTAGTATTAGTGCTCTCAAAATCAAGATCCACCAGATTCCTTTTACATATTGATCAATATGTAAAAGGAATCTGCAATGCCGACCATGGTAAAGTTAAAGTGCGGATTTCATACCAGTAGTTGCGGTGCACAAAGATGTAAGCTGAACTGAAGTTCTATAATTATGTATGGAGATGCACTTACAAATCCAAAGGGAGGGAGCACTAATACTACGAGCTTACATAAATTCTAGGCACAATTACTATTTTTTGGGCCATATAAGTGATTGCAATTGTAGTCACTTTTATTAGAATGTTGTAATACCAGATTGGGCCAAACCACGCGCTCTCCTCCATGATCTAGTGAGCATGATGGAGCATCGGTAGTTGGGGTGCCCATCACACATTCTTTGAGACACTTGATCTTCCTCAGTGACTCATGGACTTTGGTGGGCTTCTTCTCACATCGAGAATTCGAGATGGCTGAGTGTAGCCTGTACCATCTCCTTGATCGTCTCAACACTATCCGTTTCTTTCGTCTGAAAAATATAATAGCTAGATTTTCAAAAAATATAAATGGTTGCTGATATTAGCACAGAATATAGTGAAATTATGTGCATGCTACCAAATGCATATGTTTAATCCATGTGTTCACAAGCTTAAGTCAAGCCAACGTATGTCTAATGAGTTGTATGAAAGCAAGTGTGACTAAAATACATAGCCATATGAACTAGCAACACGATCATTGATCAACGTAATTGGGAAAAATATGTTAGGCAATAAGTTTGCTGGTAATCCCTTTTTCGGAACATCAGTATGGCTCTATTGATTCATGAAATAAAGTCCACTAGATCGAAAGACCTGAAATGAATACCAACAACAAGACCAAAGATCATGTCAAGGTCCTTAAAAGCCGACATCTTTAGATCCCATCTTGATGTTTCCCCGTGTACCTGATGATGAAGTTACAAATTCCATACAAGCTGGACTAACTTCATAAGGTCTAAAGAGCCAACCTCATAAGGTTCAAAGAGACTTAAGAGCCGCACGCCTCAAGAATAGTTTTTTTTTTTGAACAACAAGCATTGATAAGTGGTTCCCTTGCCTCTCACCGACTGATAAGGTGTCTGTGTTGTGGGAACTTGTGGAGACTGAAGTCCATTGTTTCTTTGGGGTCTTCCATTAGGATGACATGTCCATGAAAGTTTGTTAGATCACACATTCTTTTATGGTTATTTTTTCAATAATATTTTCACAATCGTATCCATGAAACTAAATAATAGACAAGAAAAATTGTATCCAAACCTTCAAATCGTACCTATACATTTGCGTTTTTTTCACAATGTTTTTTCAAACATCTCCCATCTGGTGGGCAAGATTTCGAGTATGTGCAAATTCGTCTCAGTTATCCAATGATAGAAGCAAAAAAAAAAAAGTAGAACACACAAAAATTGAACAGGGTTGAAGAACAAGAGACGATGTCAACCCTCTTAGGCCTTGTTTGGAGCACAAGATAGGAAAATAAGTAGGAATATGGAAAGAAACATTTAAAAAACAGAGGAATGGGAAACACATGATTATGCATGTTTAACTTTCTTTCTTTCTCTCTTTTGGCTGTTCATTGGTGAGCAACGGCTGCCATCAACGAGGGAACCCTATGGTTTTACTAAAAAAAAGTATATCATGTGAGATTCTTGAGGCTATCCTACGTTCCAAGTGGTCTGAAGAGATAATTTTCTGTATGAATTGTGTTTCCCCACTATCACCATAATTTTCCATTGAAACCAAATAGAGGCTTGGTTCCCTTGTGAAGTAAAACAGGACTCCTAAATTTACGAACTCCCATAACCAACAGTGACATTCCTAATGATGTCATTCATGTGACATCACTCAAAGAATTTTTTTTTGCGAGAAAACTTTCAATCTATTCATCTTCCATCACGGCAGTACAAAAATACTAGAAATAATAAAAATTACATCCAGATCCGTAGACCACCTAGCGACGACTACAATCACTCAAAGAATTTGAGAGCGACCGAGCGAAAGAGATGGAAGCAAGCTTTTCATTCATGAAATCAAGAGGAGAACTGGAGGAAATTAATTGGACGAGAAATGCAGCAAATCACGGATGGCTACCTCGATGAACATGGTGTGGACTGTGCGGCCGTCCACGACGGTGACACTTGAGGTGATGACCTTGAGACAGAGCGAATCGAGCGCCTTGTACATCTTCGCCATCACGTGTTGTGCATTGTCGTGCCTCATGCTCACCACCGCCAGCTTCTCCTTTATGGGCGTCACCTCTAGCTGCACGAAGGATAACCACAGGATTATTCAATGGTATGTTTTGACATCTTCAGTCTTGTTTCATAGAGTTGCCCCAAAATGTTTCACATTTGCCATGCTGTCTTGGAAACGTGTCATTGTCTATAAAATGTTTGGATATAATTAACCAATTTTTTGCGTGTAAACCAAATATTTATCTTTGCTAACATTTCATCGTTACACAAGGTTTTTGATTCTTTTCATCAGAAATATTCTCATTAGATTTATATTTGGACTTCTCAATCATTTTATATGCAAAGAGCGAGTAAATTGCAAGAAATCATCACTTTGAAGACTAGGTTTGCAGAAAACACTGCTATACATTTTTTTGGCAGAAAACACCATGTCTAGCGTAATCTTTTTGTAAATAACACTGATTGGCGGATTAGAGCGATTAGAGCGCTTTAAGTATGTTTATGACAGGTGGGTCCAGATTTTACCGACGTGGCGTAACGGTTCGGCCGAGACGGCGTTAGATGATGTATTTATCTAGATTTACAAACGAGTCCCTATAATTTGAAGGAACACCCTTAGATGAAAACCAAAAAAGCAATCAGTTCCCTAAGCCTATCCAAGCACGCGAGCAGAACTTCAACACGGCGATGGCTCTCGTCGACGGCGAGGGAGCGCTCCATCCGGGTCTGGGAGGCGGCGGCGGCGGTCGTCCGGGGTCTGGGAGGCGGCGGCGGCGGTTGTCGGGGTCTGGGCCCCGTTGCCGAGCTCCTGCTGCCCCATGGCGCCCCAAGCTCTGCTCGATCCCGAGCAGCCAGCCACCTATGCCTCCAGCCGCCCGAGGCCGCATCAGCTACTCCAGGCCCCGCGCGCCCTGCTCCTCCCCAAGCGTGCTCCCGCGCCGCCGGCAGTCGCCTTCGTCTGCGGCCACAGGAGCCAGCAGCAGCGCTGCCCCGCCCGAGCTCCTGGCCTGTGCGCCTCCTTCTCGACCACGCCTCGTCCCCACCGCCCGCTCGCCGCAGCTCCGCGCCACGCGCCGCCTGCCGCAGGAGGCAGGACCTGCCCGCGGCCCCTTCCCCTTCTCATGTCTTCTTTTTATTCTTCTTCTTCTCTCCCTCACGCCATCTCTCTGCTCTCTCTCTCTCTGTTTCCTTCCAGCAGGGACGCACCCATGGCCGGCAGCAGCAGGACAGGGGCGGATCTCGCCGGATCCGGTGTCGGCTGGGGGCAAATGAGGTAGGTTTTTTTTTGAGGTGTTTTTGGCAAAAAGAACCCCTCTAACGCCATCTCCGATGATGTTATGCCATGTCAGCAAAATACGGAACCCACATGTCATAAACGCGCTCAATCGGTCCTAATCCATCGATCAGTGTTATTTGCATAAAGATTACGGTGTTTTCTGCCAAAAAATGTATAATAGTGTTTTCTGCAAACCTAGGCTTCAAAGTGATGGTTTCTTGCAATTTACTCCATCTTCTCCCGCCAGCGAATTTTTCTTTACCTCGAGGATTACGATCGGGTGCGTGGCAGGGGAAGCGACGGCGTCGTTGATGGAGGAGGAGGAGGCGGTCCTCCTCATCTTCTTCGGCAGCGAGAAGCCAACGCCGGCGTCCTCCACCCCCTCGCTGCCGGTCGAGGCCTCCCACTTGACCACGGCGGTGCTGCCACCGGCCTCGAGGTCGGATATCTCGGCGAGGATCCGGCGCTCCTGCCCCTGCAGCTCCTCGATGTATGCGACGGCGTCCTGGATGATGGACGCCTTGTCCATCTAACGTCGCACAAATTAAACCCAATCAAATGAAGCTGTACTACCGATGTGTGGAGCAAAATAACCTTGGTGATGTTTGGGACGACGCCGCGGATGGCGTAGAGCTTCTCGTTGAGCCGCCTGCGCCGGTCCCTCTCCTCGACGATGTTCTTGCTCGCCCTGGTGGCCCTCGTGGACGCCGTGGACCGCGAGCTGGTGGCGCCGTCCGGCGAGCCGATGGAGTCGTTGTAGCAGGAGTCGAGGCCGGAGAGCGAGTCCTCGGCCGGCAGGTACGAGCTGCAGCAATCAGCCAGGCTCATCCAACGTTTGCTAGGCAGGGCAGAGCGAAACAGACGCCGTCAGCAATGCAAGATTGAGAAGCAGAGTGGTCGTGATTTCTCATCTCATCTCATCACGTACGTACCTATCGGCGTCGCCGAGATCAAACACCAGATGGGCCTCGAGCTCCAAGAAGTCCAAGCTCGCGTCCATGTCGTCCTCCATTGCTCTGCTCTGCTTCTCTCTCACCCTCTCCCTCTCTCCTTCGAGGGTTTTGTTGTGCGCCATGGCCGACGTGGCGAGCGAGAGCAGTACCCTATCCTGGTGCCACCTGGCGCCCTGCCGACCAAGCCATCGTGCGTACTGCATGGTAATTGGTTGGTTCTCCATTTTCGGATTGCTCCCCCATAAAATTTGACATGGAATCTGAATCTGTGCGCTGCTGTTGTCCCGTAAATATCTCCGTATGTTTGGGTCCATCAGTTTTGGCGCCTGGCAATAATTAACATGGCGCATAGAGCCAAAATAAGTCGGCCTCTTGCCCCATGGACAGGTTCAAGGTTTTTTTTTTCGAGGGGTGGACAGGTTCAGGTTGATTGATAAGTTCTCATAAGTTCGTTTGGTTGATAAGTTTCACACGAGGCTCTTGAATTTGAAGGTGACACATCAATTTATCGAGGCTCTTGAATTTGAAGGTGACACATCAATTTATCGAGGCTCTTGAATTTGGAGGTGTTCCAGCTACGTGGTCGTGGGTGACTCTTGGCGGAAGCTTAGTCTTCAACAGGGGGTGACACCGGTGGCAACTGTGCCCGCGGGCGCGTTGTTTTCTTTTTGAAGACGTCTTTGAAGAACCCATTCACTTCTCTTCAGGCGGTGGATATGTTGATGGTGGTGTTCTTGTTCGTCTCGTACCCGCTTAGTTGTTTTTACTTGTTTTCTTTCAGTCTTTGGCCTTGTTTGCCTATTAAAAAAAACCAGGCCACTTTGTATCCCCCCCCCCTATCTATATGAAATTGCAGGAACATCCTGCTTGCATGGTAAAAAAATAGTTGAATAAGAAATGCCTCGTGCCATTTTCAGTTAGTGGGTTATATAGAATTATTGAAAATGAGAATAGTCTTATAAAGGTGACCTGTACTTACTTAAACTTCTCAAGAAATCACTCAATTTGCAAACACAAATGTTAATTCTTGCAATTATATTTTTTGAAAAGGGAAATACATTAATATCGCGAAGATACCAATTACACATAGCCTCTGCATCAACGAGAAGTCACAAAGACATCCGGGATGCACACAACCCAAAAAGAAAACAAAAAAGAATTGAAAAAACAAAGACCTCGCCACAGTGATCAACTCCTTCCAGCAGCAGTGCTCAAACCACCACCAAAGACAATACCCGAAAAACATAAAAGGTCACCAAAAGTGACGCCATTTAGAAAGAAGCGGTGCACAAGCGTCGTCGTCGCCCGATCCAAGATCATAGGTTCTCACCCCGGAGAAAGATGGAGCTCTCAAAACAATAGCTTCAACAAGGCAATTGCCTGGCACAACCAATGAAGACCAGATCTTAGGTCTTCATCTTGAAAGTCACGACTCGCCATCCGAGGAGCACCATCAAAAATGAAATCCTTCAATGTTGTCGCCCCCACTTGACGCTGCTGCTACTGAAAATTATCAAACACCTGACTGACTCCATCGCCTTCAAGGCCCCCTCCGCCTTGCCGATCCTCCGACCTCAACCATCAAGACTTTCTCCGCCGCTGTCTGTGCCATGGAAATCGAGACGCCGACATGTCCCGCGGTGTCAACAAAATGACAGAGCTTCGCGCCACGCCCTCCTGGAGCCATGTAGGATGATATGAACACGCGCGACTGGATTCTATCCGATCTAGACATCCTTCAGCAAGATCTCCAACAGTAGTTCCGAACACGTCGACAGCCAGATCGAGGAGGACCGATCAAGCAAAATGTTGTTGTGATGTGATAAGAGCACAAGGACCACCACCACACCGTTGCCTTCACCAAGCCTACTCCATCACCGCCACCGCGGAGTACACGGTCCCGCGCTGCCCACAGCCCGCGGCTCTAGGCGCCAGATTGGACAAAAATGGCAGCAGCCGGCCCGGCCCGCACACCAGCGCCGCGCTCGAGCGGCAGCAGTACGACACGTAGATGAGGAGGCAGGCCACCGCCCCTACCTTCCACCCAAAACATTGCCGCCGCCATCACCAAGGAGACTCCGCCGTGCCCAAGGACACCGCCATGGCGCGAGCAAGGTCCCCGCCGCCGCCATCGACCACAGCGGCTTCGCCCTGCAGCTTCCTCCGGAGGCGGCGGAAAGGCGGGATGGTCTTTTGGGGGACGGCGGTGTAGGTTCCTTCCGCCCTCACCCGCACAAGAGCGACGCAAATTATATGTCGTACCATGGCAATGCAAATTGCTCAAGGATATCTCTGCCAACCTGCCACAACGTGTAGCCAGTTGACAACTGATGGAAAAAGAACACAAAAAACCCAAAGAAAAGGAACTTTGTACAAATAAGTTGGTACTACTAATCAATATAAACTCTTGCTTGCATTCACAACATGCATCCTGCTGTTCACCGAACATCTAACACTCTGCTCTTCCGAGCCAATGAAATTAGGATGAAATTAGGATGTAGAGGATGAGCTACTTGATGCCGGAGTGGGCAAGCGGAGGTGTGCAAGTATGTTGCTAAACTTGGGCCTCTTCTGCGTAATGGCGATGGAAACGTCGTTGGGGAACAGGTCCCCACACACAAAGGCATGGTACACGGTGGTGGCCAACACGCCAATGACGGTGACAACGGCAATTCCTGATAGCCCGACGGCAAGCGTCAGTGTCAGCATGTTGTTCACCTCCGACGCATACAACACCGTCGCTAGGGCAACACTCGTCATCGGGAACGTGTAGGCCCACCAAGCCAACGAGAACCTTAACCCCCGGAACAGGTTGACCCGCACCACCAACGATACGTAGAGGAAGAGCGATACGAAGTATAGGAGCTTGGCGCCGTTGTTGAACTCGCCGGAGATCCTCGCCCATGCCATGGACGCGACACTAGGTGCTGCAACGAAGAGGAAGAAGACCGGGTGGAGCTCCTTGGGGAGCTTCTTGTTGGTGGGGAGGCGTTGGTAGAGGGTGACGAAGAGCACCGCATAGTGGGCCAACCCGATAGCAAAGAAGAAGATGGGCAGTTCCCGGAGGCCCATCCTGGCGCCGAGTAGCGCACCAACAAAGTTGCCAACAACGGCGAGGTGGTTGGACGGGTTGGCCACCTTCGAGAGGCGCCGCTCGCCGCTGGACATCCACTGGCCATAAATTTTGAGGTCAAGGCATAGGATGGGCGTCATGAGGACATACCAGAAGACATGGTGGATCTCCCACTCTGGGCGGGGCATTCCCTTTACGAGGAAGAGGCAGGCGACCCAAGGAGCGAAGAAGAAGTTAACACGGACCGGATGGTGGAACTCGCGACGGACGGCCTCAAAGTAGAAGACGACCTTGAGGAGGTAGACGATGGAGACGACGGCGGTGAGAGCAATGGAGACCCACCAGAGGACATGGTTGGCGGCCGGGCGCACGCGGAGGAACGCCATGGAGGGCTCTGACTCGAGCGTCTTCCATAGCATCGCCTGGCTACTGACGCCGAGGCACATCCCGAACGCGCTGATGGGGAACCGAAGCAAGAAAGGCCACACCTCGTCCTTGGGCAGCACCGCCTCCTCCGTCGACTGCACACATTCAGGCTGCTGTTAGAAACAAAGAAACAAGAACAAACTCTGGTTTTCGCTTGCAGGAAAAGGTAAAATGTGACATACGCGAAGGGTGTCGAGCTCGGCGCCTTCGAGGGCGTCGAAGTAGCGGCCGGCGGTGGGGACGTCGTGATCATTGTCGGTGTCCTCCTCGGAGATCTTGGTGCTGCCACGCTCGAGGTCAGCAGCCGGCAGTTCCTGTGACAGGCCAGGGAGGGTGGAGAGCTGGCGGTCGAGGCGGCCGGAGAAGGTCCTCATGCGGTCGAATCGCCGGTCCCGCTTCCGCGCGGTGCCGCTCCGCCGAATGGCCGGCACCTCGGCGGCGCTGCCTCTGACTGTCGGGGACGGCAGCGACTGTTGACGAGCCTGCCTCAACGGCACGACGGGGTGGTGGACATCGAGCTTCGTCTCCATCGGTGAGGCTGGTACGCTCAACGACACAGAGAAAGGCGTCTCGATCGTCGTACCGGCGCCGACATCCGCCGACAAAGCGCGTGCTTCCGGCGACGGAGCGCACCCCGGCTCGCCGTCCATCCGGACATCGATTTTCGCCATGGGCGCCATGAACCTGGACAGACTCCGGAAAGTGGCAACGATATTAGACTCGAATATGATGATCATCGCAGTGAGCTCATGTATATATATACGCGCGTGGCTGATCGATCCTGGCAAGTGGCGCGCCGGTGGGATCATGCATGCACGTGGACGGGGGACACGAAGGTGCGTTCCACCGGCCGCACCAGCTGCACGCACGGCACGTACCCCCAGAAGGCCAGCTAGCTCCAGCAGCCGTGGTCGCGCCGAATTCCTCCATGCCTCGTAGGTGGTCGTCGAGTTGCCACGTCGCCCGCCGACTACCCCTGTCTTCGTCTTCGTCTTCACCCGACGACGATCGAGCTAGGAGACGGGATCTCATCACCTGCATGCATGCACCTCAGGACGAAAGGACACACGAGCCTACTGTACTGCACTGTTTGCCCCTGGCCACGTATGTAGGTCCGGAATAAGACGATCATGTGGAGCTCGACCATGTCTGGTTGTCTGCGCGGTGGCGTGCATGACTCAAGTCGGCGAGGGCATGGTGGTTTTGGTTTTGGATCTGTCAAGTCTAAGTCGATTGATGACATCAGCATGCACGCTTGTTTTATTTCTGTAATTGTTTGTATGTTTTTGGCGTTATGGGCTGCCTTTGTATTTTTAGTGGGCTTTTGTCACCTTTTCCACTGTTAACGTTGCTTTGTTGCCAGATTTTCCCCTCTTCCTTGTGCTTGGGCTGTACGACCACACATATATGTGTGTTTTGCTATGCAGCTACAAACTTAACAATTATGAATAAAAAACGACAACCTCAAGTCCTCAACGAGTGAGGCAGCTTTTTTTGTGTTCAAATCATTGCATTTGTTTTTGTCAGAAAAATCCTTGTATATGCAGTACGGTGCTTGTAGTTTTTTTTAGATGGGCATGCAAATTATTGACATTTTTCCTTCAAGGAGAATACAAGGATTTGAACACAAGAAAATATATTCACAAAGATAATAATTTTGATGCGCGCACAAGCAATGGATAAAAATAAATAAAATGAAGATAAAAATAATAAAAGACACCTACCGAGCACCCTCCCGCCCACGCGTGCCTTCTAGTTGCGTGCTTATATCACTTGCGGTTGCATGCGGTGTGAAGTATATGTAGTTGCATGTGCAACAGTAGGTTGCACGTTTGCAGTACCAAAATTTTAGAAAACAATATAAAACAAAAAATAAAAGAAGAAAAAACATCACTAAATATCGGTTGAGTTATGAAGTTACAGTCAAGGGCGATTGTGCAACCAGATGGCAATATTTCGAAAAAAATTAAAAACTTATTCGTTAATATAAATTAAAAATCAAAAAGTAGGAAGAATCTTACAATTAGAAAAAAAAGGATAAACAGAAAAAATATTAAAACATGAAAAAAATGGTTGCATTTGCATCCGCCCCCTGCCCACGGCAAAAACCGACATAGAGTTGTAGTCGCGGCAACACTTACTGTTGCATGCCTAGTGACAAACATGCAACTGCCCCTCCCTAAAAAACACCGTAGAGTTGTAGTCGGGGCGATCTTGGAGGGGCACCCGGATCGCCGAGCATCTCGTCGCCGGCGACTTCCGCTGGGAAAACCTTCCTTCCTCTCCTGTTTTCACTCTGTGTCTATGCTATTCTCTCAATTCAAACAGTGTCGTTGGATGGCCTCTAGAAATATGTTGAGTCTAGGTCCACATTCCAGAGACTTAAAAAAGAAAAAAAATAGAAACAACAGCACACTGTCTATAGTCACTCCCTTCACAAAAAAGCATTAAAAAATGTGTCCGAGAATCTGAACAAGTAACTCTTCCCTCCTTTAATATGGTCTTTTTTTTTTTGAGAAAATGAGCTCGCTCTCAGAATCAGACACAAAAAAAATTAAATTTTTTCTTAAATCCTTGGGGAAAATGCAAAAATAAAAAAAAAGGAAAAAATGCATATGAATTAAAAAAACAAGAAAAAAAATACAAGCTAGTGTTGTGAGATCGTGTGCTTGATTTGTGTTTGCGAGCATGGTGGAAAACGGCGGCGTTATGGTGCTCGCGTGAGACATAGTGAGGGTACAAGATTCACGGGGTAGTTGCGCCCTTCCGAGCAAGCAAAACAGTCTAGTTTGTGAAAAAAAAATGTTTGTAAAAGGACATGTAGTTATAGTCCGGGGGACAGCGCTTGCAATTGCATGACTAGTTGTCGCCCTCTCTCTTATTGTCGCCCCTAGTTACAACTAAGTTGGAAGACACCAAGTTACGACCATGATAGAAGACATGCGGTTGCATGAGTTTAGTTAGACATGTAGCTGGCAACCTTTCTCTCGCTGTCGCCCCCTCTGACAAAACGAAGGCTGCCCCATTGCGGCCAAGTTAAAAGACATGTACTTGCATGCCTAGTGTTGGGACATGCAACTGGGCCCCATGTCTCTCAACGCTGCCCCCTCGGACAAAACAAAGCCCCTCCTAAGTTACGACCAATCTAGAAGACATCCAGTTGCATGCCTAGTGTGGAACATGCAAGTGGACCCCATCTCTCTCAGTGTCGGCCCCTCCGACAAAACAAAGGTACCCCCTCCCCTAGTTGCAACCATGCTTGAAGACATGTTGTTGCGTGCCTGGTGTGGGGCATGCAATCGGGCCCATCTCTCTCGACACCGCCCCATACGTCAAAAGAAAGGTCCCCCCAAGTTGCGACCAAGTTAGAAGACATGTTGTTGCGTACCTAGTGTGGGACATGCAACTGGCCCCCATCTCTCTCGACGTCGCCCCCTCCGACAAAGCAAAGCCCTCCCCCCCCCTCCCCAGTTGTGACAAAGTTAGAAGACATGCAGTTGCGTGCCCATTGTGGGACATGCAACTAGGCCCCATCTCTCCTGGCCGCCCCCTCCGACAAAACAAAGGTCCCCCCAATTTGTGAAGTAGTTAGAAGACAT
>LR880968.1:11015940-11031132 GCA_904067115.1 Aegilops sharonensis | reverse complement strand
AAATGGAAGTTCGAGTTGCAACCAAGTTACAAAGACATGCAGTTGCGACATGCTCGAAAAGACATGTAGTTGCGTGTCTAGTGTGGGACATGCAGTTGGTCACCTCTCTCTCTTGTTGTTCGCCCCCTCCGACAAAACAAAAGCTCCCCCTAGTTGCGACCAAGCTAGAAGACATGCAGTTGCGTGCCCATTGTGTGACATGCAAAAAATTGATGCCTTCTCCCTGTACAACAGGAAAATGAAAGTCGAGTTGCAACCAAAGTTATAGGGCATGCAGTTGCGACCAAGTTAGAAGACATGCAGTTGTGTGCCTAGTGTGGGACATGTAATTGCGCCCCATCTCTCTCAATGTCGCCCCTCCGACAAAAAACGATCCCCAGTCGCGACCAAGCTAGAAGACATGCAGTTGTGTGCCCATCGTGGGACATGCAACTAGCGCCTCTTCCCGTACAAAAAAATGGGAAGTCGAGTTGCAACCAAGTTAGAAAGACATGCAGTTGCGTGCCTAGTGTGGGACATGCAACTGGGCCCCATCTCTCTCAACGTCGCCCCCTCCAACAACTACAAAAAAAGGGAGTTGAGTTGCAACCAAGTCATAAGACATGCAGTTGCGGCCATAGCTAGACATGCAGTTGCGGCCAAAGCTAGACATGCAGTTGCGTGCCCATTGTGGGACATGCAACTGGCGCCTCTCCCTTGTACGACAAAGAAAATGGAAGTCGAGTTGCAAACCAAGTTATAAGACATTAGTTGCGGCTAAGCTAGAAGACATGCAGTTGCGTGCCCATTGTGAGACGTGCAAAAACTGGAGCCTCTCCCCGTACAACAAGAAATGGAAGTCGAGTTGCGACCAAGTTATAAGATACATGCAGTTGTGTGCCTACTGTGGGACATGCAACTGGCCCCCTATCTCTCAATGCCGCCCCCTCCAAAAAAACAAAGAGCATGATTGGTTGGATGCCAAAAGTTGGCATGCCAATATTTGGCAATACCAAATGTCGGCTAGTGATTGATTGGCTGCCAACTTTTCTTACCAACCACACAAAAAATTGCCAACATTTGGCAACTTTTGATTTTGCCAAATGTTGGCTTGCCAAATGTTGGCATCAAACCAATTATGCTCAAAGGTCCCTCCCCAAAAGTTGCGGCCGGGTTAGAGTTCATGCACTTGCATGCCTAGTGTGTGACATGCAATTGGGCCCCATTCTTGTCGACACCGTCCCCTCCGACAAAACAAAGGTCCCCACCTAGTTGCGACCAAGTTAGAAGACATCTAGTTGCCTTCCCATTGTGGAACATGCAAAAAAACTGGCGCCTCTCCCCGTATAACAAAAATGGAAAAATGGAAGTCGAGTTCAACAAAGTTATAACACAATGCAGTTGCAACCATGCTCGAAAAAGACATGCAGTTGCGTGCCTAGTGTGGGGCATGCAACTGGGCCTGTCTCTCTCGACATCGCCCCATCCGACAAAACAAAGGTCCCTCCCTTAGTTGCGACCAAGTTAGAAAGACATGCAGTTGCGTGCCAGTGTGGGACATGCAAACTGGTGTCTCTCCCCGTACAAACAAAAAATGGAAGTCTATTTGCAACCAAGTTATTACACATGCAGTTGCAACCATGCTTGAAGACATGCGGTTGCGTGCCTAGTGTGGGCATGCAACTGGGCCTCTCTCTCTCTCTCTCGCTCTCTGTGTCTCTCTCTCTCTCTCGCTCTCTGTGTCTCTCTCTCTCTCTCGCTCTCTGTGTCTCTCTCTCTCTCTCGCTCTCTGTGTCTCTCTCTCTCTCTCGCTCTCTGTGTCTCTCTCTCTCTCTCGCTCTCTGTGTCTCTCTCTCTCTCTCGCTCTCTGTGTCTCTCTCTCTCTCTCGCTCTCTGTGTCTCTCTCTCTCTCTCGCTCTCTGTGTCTCTCTCTCTCTCTCGCTCTCTGTGTCTCTCTCTCTCTCTCGCTCTCTGTGTCTCTCTCTCTCTCTCGCTCTCTGTGTCTCTCTCTCTCTCTCGCTCTCTGTGTCTCTCTCTCTCTCTCGCTCTCTGTGTCTCTCTCTCTCTCTCGCTCTCTGTGTCTCTCTCTCTCTCTCGCTCTCTGTGTCTCTCTCTCTCTCTCGCTCTCTGTGTCTCTCTCTCTCTCTCGCTCTCTGTGTCTCTCTCTCTCTCTCGCTCTCTGTGTCTCTCTCTCTCTCTCGCTCTCTGTGTCTCTCTCTCTCTCTCGCTCTCTGTGTCTCTCTCTCTCTCTCGCTCTCTGTGTCTCTCTCTCTCTCTCGCTCTCTGTGTCTCTCTCTCTCTCTCGCTCTCTGTGTCTCTCTCTCTCTCTCGCTCTCTGTGTCTCTCTCTCTCTCTCGCTCTCTGTGTCTCTCTCTCTCTCTCGCTCTCTGTGTCTCTCTCTCTCTCTCGCTCTCTGTGTCTCTCTCTCTCTCTCGCTCTCTGTGTCTCTCTCTCTCTCTCGCTCTCTGTGTCTCTCTCTCTCTCTCGCCCTCGCCCCCTCCGACAAAATAAAGCCCCCCTAGTTGTGACCAAAAAAGCTAGAAGACATGCAGTTGCGTCCCTAGTATGGGACGTGCAACTGGGCCACATGTCTCTCGACGCCACCCCTTCGACAAAAAAAGGCCCCCTAGTTGTGAACAAACTAGAAGACATCCAGTTGCGTGCCTAGTGTGGGATATGCAATTGGGCCCCATGTCTCTCGACGCCGCCCCCTCTGACAATGCGAAGGTGCCTCCCTAGTTGCGACCAAAATCTAGAAGACATCCAGTTGCGTGCCTAGTGTGGGACATGCAACTGGGCCCCATGTCTCTCGATGTCGCCCCCTCCGACAAAACAAAGGGTGCCCCCTAGTTGCGACCAAAAAGCTAGAAGACATGCAGTTGCGTCCCTAGTGTGGGACATGCAACTTGGTCCCGTGTCTCTCGTTGCCGCCCCTCCGACAAAACAAATGGTGCCCCCTAGTTGTGACCAAAAAAGCTAGAATACATGCAGTTGCGTCCCTAGTGTGGGACATGCAAATGGGCCCCATGTCTCTAGACGCTGCCCCCTCCGACAAAACAATGGTCCCCCCAAAATTGCGTCCATGCTCAAAGACATCAAGTTGCGTGCCCATTGCGGGGACATGCAAAAAAACTCCGACAAAACAAATGGTCAATCCCGAGTTGCGTGCCTAGTGGCAAGCGTGCAACCATTCCTTTCTCCCGACAAGGAAACACAGTGTTGAATCGGGGGCAACACTTACAGTTGCATGCATAGTGGTATACATGCAACTACCCCTTCCCCGACAAAAACACCACATAGTTGCAGTCACGTTGAAGATATGCAATTTGCGGTAGGGGGTGATATTTGCAGTTGCATGGCTCATGGCATGCATGCAAGTGCCCGGCCCGACAAAACACCACAAAATTTCAGTCAGGACACGACACCTGGAGTTGTGTGCCTAGTGACAGACAAACAATTTTGCACTCCCAACAAAATTCCACATAGTTGCAGTCGCATTGAAGGCATACATTTACGTCGGGGTGCGACACTTGCATATGTGCCTAGCGATAAACATGAAGCTGGCCCCTCCCCTGACAAAGAACAATTGATTTACAGTCGACGAAGTCAGGGAGATTGTGCAACCAGATGACAATGATGTAAATTTTCAAAAATAAAACTTGTTGCTCAATAAAAAATTAAAAATAAGGTAACTAGAATCGTGCCAAAAAGGTTTGAGAACAATGATAAGAAAGGGGGGAAAAGCAAGAGAAAGGGTGAAAATACAAAATGTAAAAAGAAATTCAAACATGACAAGGAAAATGGACGAAAGAATCATTTAAAACACTTACAAGTAAATAAAAAAACTAAAAAAGATACAAAATAGCTGCCCTCGGTAGTTCTCAGCTGCTTCCCCACCCCTCATCGGACGGTTTGTTTCCCCCGTTGAAAAGTTAAGCGCAAAACTAGACAAAAAATAAACCTCTCAAGCCGAGCCCATAGCGCATATTTGGCCACACGAGAGAAAAGAAACAATAAAAGAAAAGGAAATCGGCCCATCGCGCACCTAAGCAATCTATTTTAATATAAGACAGACATAGCTGCATGGATCTTGAAGCAACAACGATCTAACAGCGAGGGAGTCGATTGAGTTTTAGCAGTCCCGTATGAACCTAAGCAGAGAAAAAAAATAGTAGAAAAAAATAAAAAAGTCGAGGCCTATAAAATAAAGTGCTTGGTACTGCTACTAACTAAGAACCAAAAAACATACACAAGTCACTTCACTCTATCTGTTTGTTCCCTTCCTGTACGAAAGCATCAAAAATAAAAAAGAAAACGGACCTAAACCTTGTAAAACAACTGGCAAAATAAAGCTGAACACACAAAGAAAAGGACCCCCGCCCAGCCCACCATCTCAAGCCTGCCCTGACCAAAAAAGCAAAGACAAAAAAACAGGCCCAGCCAGTTCGTTCCTTATGTGTGCTGATTTACAGGAAACAACAGGGCTGCACGGATCCTAAAGCAACACAAAGATCTAAGGGTCAACAAATCGACTTAGACTTCACTAAAAATCAGTCGACTGATTTTTAGCAGAGCCGTTTGGTTTTTGCTAACACGTGTCAAAAAAGTGCAGCCGCGTACGTCAAAGTACATCACACGCCCACACCTGGTCCTCAATTTGCTAATGAAATGTAAATTGCATGCCGCAAAACATAGCATTGAAGTTTTATTCGAAATAAACTATCAGTGGTGTATTATTGTTGCATATATGCTTTGTTGGTCAATGCGACGTCCGTAGAGGCCGCTGCCGAGCCGGAAACGAGGACTTCCACCGACGGGCCCAAAAGTGACCAGTCAGTGGAGAAACTTTTGGGATGTGTTTGCTCTCCCAGATCGATATCAAAGTCTTGCTCGACAGTGTCAACCGGAGTTCATTTGATACTCGAACAGATTAATATGGATGCACGATAGTGAGACAAACAAATAAATAAAGTTAGAAATAAAACTATCAAAGTGGGCTGCTATTTTCCCTCTCTCTTTTCAGCCCAACACTCCCACCTAAAGCCCACCTCAATTATAGCCCAAATATCCCAATAACCCCCTCTTCCTATATAAGGCAGGTCACCCCCTTCCATTTGGGGCAAACCCTAGAGAGGAGCAAGCCCGCCCCCCCCCCCCCCCCCCCTCTCCCCACCCCCCCCCCCCCCACCCCCCTCCCCCCCCCCCCCCCCCCCCCTCTCCCCACCCCCCCCCCCCCCACCCCCCTCCCCCCCCCCCCCCCCCCCCCTCTCCCCACCCCCCCCCCCCCCACCCCCCTCCCCCCCCCCCCCCCCCCCCCTCTCCCCACCCCCCCCCCCCCCACCCCCCTCCCCCCCCCCCCCCCCCCCCCTCTCCCCACCCCCCCCCCCCCCACCCCCCTCCCCCCCCCCCCCCCCCCCCCTCTCCCCACCCCCCCCCCCCCCACCCCCCTCCCCCCCCCCCCCCCCCCCCCTCTCCCCACCCCCCCCCCCCCCACCCCCCTCCCCCCCCCCCCCCCCCCCCCTCTCAAATTCTATGCCAGCCGCCACCTTCACCATCGCCCATACTCGCACCGCCACTTGTTTGTCCGCACCGCCCAGCCGCCGCTAACATTCTCTTAACTGACAAGGACGAATTCCTGCTTCTTTCATTGTGAATCGGCGCCATACATCCTCACCACTCGAGTTTTTGGTGTGTTGCAGCTGATTAGTGGGGTTGTAATCTGTAGTAAGCGGTGGACCGCCATGGACGATGATAACCTACCAAGAAGATCAGCTAGGAAGAGGAAGGTACAATACAATGATGGAATTCCACCGTCCCTAGTGTTTCGATTCAGTTTTTAAATCCCTCTTTGATTGATCCACTCAGGCTATCTAGTTTGTTTTCAAATCTCTCTAGTTTCCACATCTGCTTTAGATGTTACTACTTTTCCATATAGTGTGTGGGTCTATCCTACAAACACTCTTAATACCTAATTCTATTCAACAAACCGCTTAACAAGAAAAAATAATGTAGCTCACTCAAATTTGTACAACTGTTCATCCCCCTATGTGAATTGTACTATGTTTTCGTGTGTTTCAGAATAAGTCAAATGCATCAACACCTACAGTGTGCTTGGTTGTCGAATGAAGTTTACATGGTGTCCGACCATGTGAACTGCATCCAAAAAATTGTAGCGAAAATGGTAAAAAAAATAGTGTGTAGTTCTCTCTGTTGACATTTAGTGTGGTTGCTCTTCTGATGTAGTTCACTTTGTCGATTTGTGGATATGCAAAAAACAATGTCTGCATTAAATTCAAAACTACTTAAACCGTGATAAAGAAGAGAAAGTGTTATACATGAAAAAGTTCCGCCTCGTTGATATATTTCCAACATTATATCACTTGCATTGTTTTGACGAGCGGTGTGAAAAATTTCATGAAAATACCCTCGCTGCCACTCGTCGGGTGCCGCACCATTTTTGAAATTGCTCTTAGAGCGTAAGAAATCTCGAAAAGTGTTCTACACGAAAAAACCCCCCGCCTAATCCATAGCTTTCTAATGGCACATCGCACGCGTTGTTCTGTCAAACGGTCTAAAAATTGGATCGAAACAATACCAAATTGAGTGTAGTTTTTTTGGTTAGCATTACAGTTCATTTGCTTTCTGCTGAAGGTTCAAGAGTGCTTGCAGAATAATGTATATACGACTGTTTATTAGTTTTTCCACGCTTGAGCTTTGTCACTAAGGAACATAGCAAATGGTAGCTTCACATCCCTTTGGTAGCTTGATGGTAATTACTTTTGCACTAAATTCTGCAAACAACTTGTGATACTCTTATTTGTTTGAAACATACTATTCGTTATTATATGGCTCATACACCTTGTTTTAGAATAATGGCATGCTTGACTTGTAACACACATTCATCCATTATATTGTTGATCTAGCATTTGTTTGAAAAATAAATCTAATGACTGATCAAGTTTATTACCTATGCTGAATTTTATTTTAGCGACCTTTTTCAGAAGTAATTTTTTTGAAGTGGCATATTATATATGTTTCGAGAGTGCAGTTATATAATAACTTTATGCGTGTTTCGTTTCAAATAGGTACGTCGTCTAGATGAGTCTGTTTATGCTCCTGTGCTTAAGAGCATGCCAAATGGCAACACTGTTGAAGGTGGAAGCCGTGCTGATTCTGATACAAATACTGATGGTCTCGCCGATCAGTTTGCTATCATAGACACCGATCATAATAACAAGCATCGTCCCGTATCAGCTGAGCATGACAATGCGACAACAACCCCTAACACAGCAAGCTCGGCCATTGTGCCTGTACCTGTTGTGTTAGATACGGCAGGTCAATCGGCGGGTCCAGGTTATTAAAATTTACGTAAACATTTTCACCCCTTAATTGACATGACTTGTCCTGATCGACATTCATCTGTATCACTGTATGTAAACATGCTATAAAGTATAAACTCTGTACTGTATTATCATGACTTTGTTATTCTAGTACAAATCTCTAACATTCAGACAAAATTCTACCATGTATTCATGTAATTTTCACAGTTGCAGCGCCCGGTTCCTCGACAGAACGCACAATATTTCCAGCAAGTGGCGAGCAATTGCAGTCTGCTGGGCCTTCTTCTAAACCGTATACTGCACAAGTTCGTCGAGGCTTTTCACCTCACTCCTGCGTGACTGTGTTCTTTGAATTATGCAGAAAAAACATCTCTACGTCGTTGTGGGTTCCAGCTCATGATGTGATGTGTTTGACTCCATGATTTCTTTGCAGATTACGGATGGGATGCAGGTTACTCCGAACGCCACCGGTCGAAGGAACAGGGGTTCGCCGTCGACGATGGAGAAGGATGATCGGAGTGCCAATAAGTCTAAGGTGGAGCTGCCCAACAATAGGCAAGTGAAGCGAGCCGGAGAAGTCACCTTGAAGATGGACATGAGTTTGCTTAATTGCCGCGTCTGCTCCCGCCCCATCGAGCCCCCTGTCTTCCAGGTTAATTTTCTTTCTGCAATAATCGATCAATCTCTTGTTCCATTGACCCTGAGGTCTGAGGATGTCACTGTCAGTAACCGATACATTTTTGTGCAGTGCAATGCCGGGCATTTAGCTTGCGGCAGATGCCTCGCCGAGCTCCCCGGCGAACAATGCCAGACGTGCGAGCACGGCGGTGGCTTTAGCCGCTCCCCCACGGTAGACGCTGTCGTCTCATCCTTGACGGTCATGTGCGGCCACGATGGCTGCGGGAGCGACGTCCCCTACAACGAGCTCGACGACCACCAGAGCGCGTGCCAGTACGCGCCCTGCTTCTGCATGGAGCCTGGCTGTGGCTTCTTCGGTGCACCGCTGGCGCTCCTCAGCCACATGGGTGCCCTGCATGCAATGCCAGCGCACAAGGTCCACTACGGCCAAGTTCACCGGTTCCGGGTGTTGGAGCCGGGGTGCCTGCTCCATGGGCAAAGGGACGACAGCGTGTTCCTCCTGGCCGTTGGCGCCCTCGGCGTGGCCACCGTCGTGTCTGTGCTGTGCATCAGAGCTGGAGCATGGTTTTCACTTTCAGTGAGATTTCGGTGAAATTCACTGAATTTCAGTAATTTCAGCAGACACTGAAATATTATGTTTCGGCCAAAATATTTCAGCAATTTCAGTATAGCACAACAATTCCAATATTTTTTAAAATATTTTTAAAAAATTTCAAATTTTTAATTGAATTCAAGTGAATATTTCGGTCATTTGGCTGAAATGAAAACTGAAATCACTGAAATTCACTGAATTTCACTGATTTCGGTTGGTGCTGAAATTTTTCTGAAACTGAAATTAAAAACCATGAGCTGGAGCGTCATCATGGCCGCAGTACGCGGTCGAGCTTCGGGCAAATGGTCCGCCACCACCAAGCAGCATAGAAGGCAGCATTCTGTTGGACATGAAGCCAGTGACGAGCAGCAGTAGGCCCGGCGAGGTCGCTGTGGTGGAGCTGCCGTCTTTCTTGGGGGTGCCTCCTACATATCTGGCTGGTTCTGGGGCGTCCAAAGAGGTGTCTCTCGACGTCCGCATTGACAGGATGTGATCCTGATCGTAACATACAAGTGGTCCCCATTGAACTGGACTAGTACGTTCTTTTTGTTCTTTTTTTTGTTTTTACGTGAGGAGAGGGCTAGTACATTGCTGGTAAGGAATGATGGGTCTTGGTTGCAATGCCAATGGGCGTACGCAGCAATTTAAATATGAGTTAAGTGCACTGGAGGTCCTAAAAGTCTCGTTGGGATGTCACTTTAGTCCTAATTCTTCCAAAATGCATCTTTATTTAGGTCCTAATTCTTTACTAAGTGGTTCATGCAAGGTCCTTTTTCCAAAAGCGCTCATTGACCTGTGCGCGTGACGCGTTGACCCACGCCACGTCGACCGAGGGCCCAACCGCCAGGCGAGAAAAATACACTGGAGCTCCTAAAAGTTTCTGGGCAGTGTCACTTTAGTCCCACTTCTTTCAAAATGTATGTTTAGATCCTAATACTATAGTAAGTGCTTCACGCGAGGTCCTTTTTTGCACGATCTTTCACTGACATGCTTGCGTGACGCATTGACCCATGCCATGTCAACTTAGAGGCCGTTGTGGTTGCTCTTTTTTTTACAGAAAGCCTCTTGTAACCCCCCCTCTTGACATTTCTCCCCTACCGAATCTCTCTCTCTCTCTCTCTCTCTCTCTCTCTCTCTCTCTCTCTCTTGCCCACACCGTCGCCATGGCTGGGGCAGCAAGCTCCTCGGCAGGGAAGCGGGTGACGAAGAGGAGAGTTGCAGCAGTGTCGGCAGCGCTGCCTCCTCCACAAGCTATAGAATGATCCTGCGAAAAAGGACCTCGGATGAACTACTTACTATAGAATTAGGACGTAAACGTGCGTTTTGAAAAAAGTAGGACTAAATTGACACTGCTCAGAAACTTTTAGGATCACTAATGTATTTTTCTCGCCATCCAGTTGGCCTCTCTGTTGACGTGGCATGGGTCAACGTGCCACGCGGGCAGGTCAACGAGCACTCGTGAAAAAAGAACCTCAGGTGAACCACTTACTAAAGAATTAGGACCTAAAGGTGCATTTTGGATGAATTAGGACTAAAGTGACACCTCGATGAAACTTTTAGGACCTCCAGTGCATTTAACTCTTTAAATATGTTGCAGCTAGCTAGCACTCCAAATATGTTGCTTGATTGATCAGGATTTGGGTTACGTTTGCTCATTCTAATTACATTGTGATGTCTAGCTGCTTACAAAAACTTTGTTTCATCTTTCATTGTGCTGCTATTAAGAGACATGGATCTTATGATATTCATGCCATCTGCCCTAGTTTATAGGGTGCATGTTTTCTGAGATATAAATGTGATCAAGATTTAGTCCATCGGTGTGGTCTATGTTGTACAAAACTTATCTTCTCCGTAGCTTGCCATGGCCTATCATCCGCTTCAGTCCACCGATAGGATGAACGCAAGAAAACACACAATACTGTGTGTGTTAACATTGACAGGATTTTGTAACAATCTTTGAGGCTGGTAGACGTGACCTCCCGTCGTACATCCTCGATCATTGATCGTTTAGTAATGCGGTTGATGTAGTCGAACGTATTCACGATCCAACTGATCCAAGTACTGAACGCACGGCACCTCCACGATCTACACACGTTCAGCTCGGTAACGTCCCTCGAGCTCTTGATCCAGTTGAGGACGAGGGAGAGTTCCGTCAGCACGACGGTGTGGTGACGGTGATGATGAAGTTACCGGCGCAGAGCTTCGCCTAAGCACTATGACGATATGACCGAGGTGTGTAACTGTGAAGGGGGGCACCACACACGGCTAAGACAAATCTTGAAGTGCCTCTGGGGTGCCCCCTGCCCACGTATATAAAGGAGGGGGGAAGAGGAGGCCGGCCTAGGAGGGGCGCGCCTATAGGGGGAGTCCAACTAGGATTCCCAATCCTAATTGAAGTCCCTTCCTCTTCCAAGAGGGGAGACAGGGAAGGAGTAGGAGAGGGAGAAGGAAAGAGAGGGGGACGCCGCCCCCTCCCTAGTCCAATTCAGACTTGCCATGGGGGGGCACCCCTTGAGGCCCTTCTCTCCTTTCCCGTATGGCCCATTAAGGCCCACTACTTCCTCCGGCGAATTCCCGTAACTCTCCGGTACTCCGAAAAATACCCGAATCACTCGGAACCTTTCTGATGTCCGAATATATCCTTCCAGTATATCGATCTTTACGTCTCGACCATTTCGAGATTCCTCGTCATGTCCGTGATCTCATCCGAGACTCCGAACAACCTTCGGTACATCAAATCACATAACTCATAATAAAAATCGTCATCGAACGTTAAGCGTGCGGACCCTACGGGTTCGAGAACTATGTAGACACGACCGAGACACATCTCCGGTCAATAACCAATAGAGGAACCTGGATGCTCATATTGGCTCCTACATATTCTACGAAGATCTTTATCGGTCAAACCGCATAACAACATACGTTGCTCCCTTTGTCATCGGTATGTTACTTGCCCGAGATTCGATCCTCGGTATCATCATACCTAGTTCAATCTCGTTACCGGCAAGTCTCTTTACTCGTTCCGTAATGCATCATCCCGCAACTAACTCATTAGTCACATTGCTTGCAAGGCTTATAGTGATGTGCATTACCGAGAGGGCCCGGAGATACCTCTCCGATACACGGAGTGACAAATCCTAATCTCGATCTATGCCAACCCAACAAACACCTTCAGAGACACCTGTAGAGCATCTTTATAATCACCCAGTTACGTTGTGACGTTTGATAGCACACAAGGTGTTCCTCTGGTATTCGGGAGTTGTATAATCTCATAGTCGGAGGAACATGTATAAGTCATGAAGAAAGCAATAGCAATAAAACTCAACGATCATAGTGCTAAGCTAACGGATGGGTCTTGTCCATCACATCATTCTCTAATGATGTGATCCCGTTCATCAAATGACAACACATGTCTATGGCTAGAAAACTTAACCATCTTTGATTACCGAGCTAGTCAAGTAGAGGCATACTAGGGACACTCTGTTTGTCTATGTATTCACACATGTACTAAGTTTCCGTTTAATACAATTATAGCATGAATAATAAAAATTTATCATGATATAAGGAAATATAAATAACAACTTTATTATTGCCTCTAGGGCATATTTCCTTCAGTCTCCCACTTGCACTAGAGTCAATAATCTAGTTCACATCGTCATGTGATTTCACACCAATAGTTGACATCTTTATGTGATTAGTTCACATCTCCATGTGACTAATACCCAAAGGGTTTACTATAGAGTCAATAATCTAGTTCACATCGCTATGTGATTAACACCCAAAGAGTGATCATGTTTTGCTCATGAGAGAAATTTATTCAACGGGTCTGCCACATTCAGAGCCGTATGTATTTTGCAAATTTTCTATGTCTACAATGCTCTGCACAGAGCTACTCTACCTAATCGCTCCCACTTTCAATATGTATCTAGATCGAGACTTAGAGTCATCCATATCGGTGTCAAAGCTTGCATCGACGTAACTCTTTACGACGAACTCTTTGTCACCTCCGTAACCGAGAAACATTTCCTTATTCCACTAAGGATAATTTTGACCGCTGTTCAGTGATCCACTCCTGGATCACTATTGTACCCTCTTGCCAAACTCATGGTGAGGTACACAATAGGTCTGGTACATAGCATAACATACTTTATAGAACCTATGACTGAGGCATAGGGAATGACTATTCATTCTCTTTCTATTTTCTGCCGTGATCGGGTTTTGAGTCTTCAACTTCACACCTAGCAACATAGGCAAGAACTCCTTCTTTGACTGTCCCATTTTGAACTACTTCAAAAACTTGTCAAGGTATGTACTCATTGAAAAAATTTATCAAGCGTCTTGATCTATCTCTATAGATCTTGATGCTCAATATGGAAGCAGCTACACCGAGGTCTTTCTTTGAAAAACTCCTTTCAAACACTCCTTTATGCTTTCCAGAAAATTCTATATTTCCAATCAACAATATGCCATTCACATATACTTCTCAGAAATGTTGTAGTGCTCCCACTCACTTTCTTGTAAATACAGGCTTCACCGCAAGTCTGTATAAAGCTATATGCTTTGATCAACTCATCAAATCATATATTCCAACTCCGTGATGCTTGCACTAGTCCATAGATGGATGAGTTTGCACACTTTGTTAGCACCTTTAGGATTGACAAAACCTTCTTGTTGTATCATATACAACTCTTCTTTTAGAAATCCAATAAGGAATGTAGTTTTGACATCCATTTGCCAGATTTCATAAAATGTGGCAATTTCTAACTTGATTCGGACAGACTTAAGCATCGCTACGAGTGAGAAAATCTCATTGTAGTCAACACCTTGAACTTGTCAAAAACTTTTTTTGACAAGTCTAGCTTTGTAGATAGTAACACTACTATCAGCGTCTGTCTTCCTTTTGAAGATCCATTTATTCTCTATGGCTTGCCGATCATCGGGCAAGTCAACCAAAGTCCACACTTTGTTCTCATACCTGGATCCCATCTCAGATTTCATGGCCTCAAGCCATTTCGCGGAATCTGGGCTCATCATCGCTTCCTCATAGCTCGTAGTTTCGTCATGGTCTAGTAACATGACTTCCAGAACAGAATTACCATACCACTCTGGTGCGGACCGTTTTCTGGTTGACCTACGAGGTTCAGTAGTAACTTGATCTGAAGTTTCATGATCATCATCATTAGCTTCCTTACTGATTGGTGTAGGAATCACTGGAACTGATTTCTGTGATGTACTACTTTCCAATTCGGGAGAAGGTACAATTACCTCATCAAGTTCTACTTTCCTCCCACTCACTTTTTTCGAGAGAAACTCCGTTTCTAGAAAGGATCCACTCTTAGCAACAAAGATCTTGCCTACGGATCTGTGATAGAAGGTGTACCCAACAATTACTTTTGGGTATCCTATGAAGACGCACTTATCCGATTTGGGTTTGAGCTTATTAGGCTGAAACTTTTTCACATAAGCATCGCAACCCCAAACTTTTAACAAACGACAGCTTAGGTTTCTTGCAAAACCACAGTTCATACGGTGTCGTCTCAATGGATTTTTAGACGGTGCCCTATTTAACGTGAATGCAGCTGTCTCTAATGCATAACCCCAAAATGATAGTGATAAATCGGTAAGAGACATCATAGATCGCACAATATCTAATGAAGTATGGTTATGACGTTCGGACACACCATTACGCTGTGGTGTTCCAGGTGGCGTGAGTTGCGAAACCATTCCACATCATTTCAAATGAAGACCAAACTCGTAACTCAAATATTTGTCTCCGTGACCAGATTGTAGAAACTTTATTTTCTTGTGACGATGATTTTCCACTTCACTCTGAAATTCTTTAAACTTTTCAAATGTTTCAGACTTATGTTTCATCAAGTAGATATACCCATATCTGCTCAAATCATCTGTGAAGGTCGGAAAATAATGATACCCGCCACGAGCCTTAACACTCATCGGATCGCATACATCAGTATGTATTATTTCCAATAAGTCAGTTGCTCGCTCCATTGTTCCGGAGAATGGAGTCTTAGTCATCTTGCCCATGAGGCATGTTCCACAAGCATCAGGTGATTCATAATCAAGTGATTCCAAAAGCCCATCAGCATGGAGTTTCTTCATGCGCTTTACACCAATATGACCTAAATGGCAGTGCCACAAATATGTTGCACTATCATTATCAACTTTGCATCTTTTGGCATCAATATTATGAATATGTGTATCACTACGATCGAGATTCAATAAACCATTCACCTTGGGTGTATGACCTCTGCAGGTTTTGTTCATGTAAACAGAGTAACAATTATTCTTTGATTTAAATGAATAACCGTATTGCAGTAAACATTTATTTTAGGTTTAACACTAATCCCGAAGGTAAAGGGAGTGTGCGATGGTGATCTTATCAACCTTGAAATCACTTCCAACACACATCGTCACCTTGCCCTCAACTAGTCATCATTTTGTAACTCATGTTTCGAGTTACTAACCATAGCAACTGAACCAATATCTAATACCCAGGGCTACTATGAACACTAGTAAAGTACACATCAATAACATGTATATCATGTATACTTTTGTTCACTTTGCCATCCTTCTTATCCGCCAAGTATTTGGGGCAGTTCTGCTTCCAGTGACCATTTCCTT
>LR880968.1:10971659-10982619 GCA_904067115.1 Aegilops sharonensis | reverse complement strand
GAGAGATCAAACACATAGCTACTGGTACATACCCTCAGCCCCGAGGGTGAACTACTCCATCCTCGTCATGGAGAGCACCGGGATGATGAAGATGGCCACCGGTGATGGATCTCACCTCCGGCAGGGTGCCGGAACAGGGTCCCGATTATTTTTTTGATGGCTATAGAGGTTTGCGGCGGCGGAACTCCCGATCTAGGTTTCGTTTCGGGGGTTTCTGTATTTATAGGAATTTTTGGCGTCGGTTTCTCGTCAGGGGGGTCTCCGAGTCAGCCACAAGGTAGGGCGCGCCCTCCACCCTCGTGGGTGACTCGGGACTCTTCTGGCCCAACTCTTTTGCTTTGGGGGCTTCTTCTGGTCCATAAAAGATCTCCATAAATTGGCAGGTCAATTGGACTCCATTTGGTATTCCTTTTCTGTAAAACTCAAAAACAAGGAAAAAACAGAAACTGACACTGCGCTCTAGGTTAATAGGTTAGTCCCAAAAATCATATAAAATAGCATATAAATGCATATAAAACATCCAAGATGGATAATATAATAGCATGGAACAATAAAAAATTATAGATACGTTGGAGACGTATCAGTAGCGTGCAGCACGCGTAGCAGCCTGGAGACTTCTCCTCAAGAAGCATAACGTTGTCACGCCGATGCTGTTCCTGTGCTACTTCATCATAGGCCAGTACTCAAGGTTGCCCGTAGATGAGTTCCATGGGGATAACTGCTTCTGCCCCATAGACTAGGGAGAAGGGAGTCTGTCCTGTTGCTCGATTTGCTGTCGTTCTGAGGGACCAAAGAACCACCGGCAGCTCATCGATCCACCACCTTCCGCACTTCAGCAGCTTATCAAACGTTCTTGTCTTGAGGCCCCGCGACACTTCAGCGTTCGCCCTCTCAGCTTGTCCATTGCTTCTGGGATGTGCAACAGAGGCAAATGAGAACTTGCTTCCGAGGGCATGAACATATTGCATGAAGGCGTGGCTCGTGAATCGGGTGGCGTTGTCAGTGATGATACCGGGCAGGAACTCTGAAGCAGCACACCAAATCTTTCAAGAACTTGATAGTTGACTGAGCAGTCACGTTTTTCACGGCAGCTACTTTCGGCCACTTTGCAAACTTGTCGATTCCAACAAACAAGAATTCAAAGCCCCCGGCAGCTCGGGGGAAAGGGCCAAGGATATCGAGCCCCCAGACCGAAAATTGCCATGACAAGGGATTGTCTGAAGTGCTTGGGCGGCGGCGGCGGAGGGCTACTCCTCCTTCCCGGGCTGTAAGGCGGCGAGGGCGCCAGGTCCACGGTGATGCGGCCTCTTCCTCGATCCATGGCCGCGTGGTGGCTCCTGCTGGAGGCATTTATGGTGGTGCGAGGTGAGATGTCCAGAGGATGGAGGTGGGGTTGGGCGTGGCCGGTGGCGGCGGTGGCGGCGGTGGCGGCGACCGGCCCGGATCTAGGCTTGACGGGGGCAGCAGCGATTCTGGCCCAGATCTGAACATGGCGGTGGCAGCATCCCCTCTGCATCAACGGCGGCAGACTCCGAGATCGCGTGGGCGATTCGGAGTCTGGATCTTGAGGTGGTGACGGCCTTCTTAGGCTGGTGGCGGTATAAGACGTCCCCTCCATCAACAGATCAGGTTCGATGCGGCTCGGCAAGTGACACATTTGCCTCTTTTGGAGTTGTTGGGCGGTGCCTGTCGTCGGCAGGTGAAGCCACCGGTAGATGTGCTACCGATGGATGCTACGCACGACGTCTTATATAGAGACGTCAAGTCATGCCTGCTACTGGCAGGTGATGCACGGTGGCTCTGGCGGAGGTTTCATGTTGAGCTTGTTGATGTGCGACAGTAGCGGGAGGCAGGCGGTATGGGACGTCTTTGTCTTTCGTTGTCTCCTCCAGAGGTATCTGGCTATCGATGTGTCAGTAGACAGATAAGGGCGGATGGTACAGACGACTTCAGCAACGAGTTTATGCTCTGATCAGACTATGTCGTCGCGCGTCTGTGTCGTGTCCTTGCTGAAGGTGGTGGATTGAAGCTCGGCTTTGGGGATGAGAATCCGGAGTTTAACCTTGTGGTGGACTCGCCATCATCGGCGCACGTGCGGCGATCCCTTCTTGAAGGTGTAGTCTAGGAGTTGTGTATTTTTTTTCTTTTATGTTGTGTTTTGTATCATAGGGATTAGTGAATATCTCGGGAGGTAATGTCACGAGGTATATGGCCTCAGGGATTGTTTTCTACTTTATTTCTGGGTCAATGGTGTTTGGCTGCTGGATCTTGCACTACTAATAATATATGGCTGCATGTATTGTCCAGAGGCCGGGGTTATCCATCTTTTTTTGTAAAGGTATGTCTGCATGTGTCAGTAGGGATGCGTTGAGTTTTTCTTTTCCTTTATGGTGGGCTGGATGCGCCGCGCTTAGAAATGACGACTTCCCATTGACAGACCCAAAAGAAGCCCGTCAGCGGAGAAGCGCTTGGCCTAGGAAAGTCGCTCGATGCCCAAAGGCTTTTCCTCTCGGAACGCAGTACCAAACCCGAGCCGCCGCCCTTCATCTTTGGCTTCGCTACTAAGGAAAACGCAGCTCTTCTTCCCCCGCTCCTCCACTCCAGTCCACTACTTACCATGCGGGTAGGGCGAGCGGCACCATTCACTTTCACTCGCCATCCTTGATTTCCCGTGATTTGCAGCGAAATTCAGTTCTCTTCCCGATTGATTTCCCCTGGTTATCATCGGGCCTGAGTCCCAAACCCTAGCTCGGGCTCATCCACAGCCGGTAAGCAGAGGATTTCGTTATCTAGTTTCCGTATCTGTTTTCGGATCTTGCTTGTTTCACTGCTTTGAAACCTGAATCGCCGTTTAATGGCTTCGATCTCTCTCATACACGATGTTTTGGGATCTGTCTACCGCGCCTTCAATTAATCTGTATCAATACCCAGTTTTACTTTATCAGTTTTCGGATCTTGCTTGTTTCCCCTCTTCGGATCTTGCTTGTTTTCGGATCTCTCTCATACACGATGTTTTGGGATCTGTCTACCGTGCCTTCAATTAATCTGTATCAGTACCCAATTTTACTTGTGGCTATCTTCCCAAAATTACTAACAGTTCCACGGTTTCCCGTTCCAGGCCTGCTAATTCCAGTAGGAACCGATCCAAAGAGGGGCAGTGTCATGGATAGTTATAGTAATCTACCAATTGGATCTTCCGGGAAGGTACATTGCTGGAATCCCCCCTCCCCTTCTTTTCTTGCGAGGGGTTGGCATCCCTCCATTTTATCATCATGTTTTATTCAGTTCAAAACTACCAGGGAGACCGCTCTTGCACGGCTAGGTCTCATACATGCTGTTATATTTAGTATTTTTTTTTCTTTTGAAAATATGGTATCACATCAATTCTCAAAATAGTCAATGTATACATCTTGTGAAAACTTGATTGCACTTTGATTGCAAATATTTAATTAAGGGCAAGTATTGACAAATTACAGACAACACTCAAGTCGCTGCTTGGTATATGAGAACATAGACTTATATACAGTGCTCCAAGTTCTCCTCTTGCAGTCCTTGTTCCCTGGTGTCCTCTTCCTACCATTAATATTTGTAAATTTCTTCATCAATAATTGAAATAGAAGCATACATATATAGTTTGCATCTGAATCAGGATACCTCCGTTGTCCACCCACCTTCTCAGTCAAAGCTGCTTCGGGCCGTGCACGTGAGAGATCTCTCTCATATACGAATATAGAACATCGACTATTATAAAGCATTGTATATGAGAGAGATCTCTCTCACATACAATGTTTTGGGATCTCTCTACCGTGCCTTCAATTAATCTTTATGAGTTCTCAGTGTTACTTTCGCCTATCTTTTGAAGATTACTAACAGCTTCACGATTTCCTGTTCCAGGCCTGCTAATCCCAGTAGGAACCGATCCAAAGAGGGAGGAGTGTCATGGATACTTATAGTAATCTACCAATTGGATCTTCCGGGAGGGTACATTGCTGGAATCCCCCCTCCCTTCTTTTTTTCGAGGGGTGCCCTCCCTCCATTATCATCATGTTTTATTCAGTTCAAAACTACCAGGGAGACCGAGCGTTTGCGCGGCTCGGTTTCATACATGCTGTTATATTTAGTATTTTTTTCTTTCGAAAATATGTTATCACATAAATTCTCAAAATAGTCAATGTATACATCTTGTGAAAACATGATTGCACTTTGATTGCAAATATTTAATTAAGGGCAAGTATTGACAAATTACAGACAACACTCAAGTCGCTGCTTGGTATGTGAGAACACAGACTTATATACAGTGCTCCAAGTTCTGCTCTTGCAGTCCTTGTTCCCTGGTGAATGGTGTCCTCTTCCTACCATTAATATTTGTAAATTTGTTCATCTATAATTAAAATAGAAGCATAGATAGTTTGCATCTGAATCAGGAGGCCTGCGTTGTCCACTCACCTTCTCGGTGAACGTGCTGCAGTGGTGTTTTGTATATATAGAATTACATGCGCCCTATAGCATCCTAATGTAGGCTATTGAATAAGAAGTCTTATTATTAGTGTATATATGAAAAAAAAATCCCTCGCGCCATCTGTACTGTTCTCTGTGATTGTGTCTATGTTCTTTTTAATTTACTTCCATAATCTTATCACAATTAAATTTCTAATTACATACCTTATATAATATATATCTTTCTATCACTTTGTGATGAAACATTCTCTCCATCACTCCCAATTTATGTCACTTTCTTATCGTGCTTCTCGTGTTTTTTCTACTTGGCATTCTATGGAAATATAACTCCGAGAGAGAAATGGAGCTTAGCTCACTTAATTGGAGAGTGGATGTATAGTCTTATCACCTTATTATTCAAGCCAAACAATTAGAGATTCATATATGGTGTACAATTATTATTAGACCTTTCGTACATACTTCCTTCATGAAAATTATAATTACAGATATACATCAATCAATAGTTTTAAAAGCACACGCCTTTAACTCACTCCTCTCATAGCATTGTTTATTGTGCCCATATTGTTTTTTTCTAAGACTTTTATATTTTGGCACAACTAAAATGCTCTTGCATAGTTTACATGACGTATTAAACATTGTTGTGTTTTCTTGTAGGATACAACTTCATACACATATTAACCTGCAAAATAAAAACTCATACACGAATCATACTGGAATCGATCTGCTATCTTTCCATCCCGGAGCATGCCTACCTTGCATCTAATTTGGTTTTGCATATATACATTTATTTTCTCCATATTTACCATTTGATTAGCACTATAGGTATGACTGCCAATTGAATAATTGGCCTACGTGCCCTACTCGTCAAACATTTCATTTCATTGTATAAGTTTCCTTTTTACATTGGCAGTGATGTTATCACATGCATGCCAACTCCTTTTCTGTTCACGTATATGCTTGGGCAGCTCCGGATTAGTGGTCTATCATGCCCGATTGTCATGCGAATTTAATCTCAATCGGTATGTCAGGATCTCATGAGCATACATTATTTAATCTTGGACCTAGCATATAATTCACAGATCAAATAATTATTTAGCCCATGTGGATCAACATGGTCTTACCATGCCACTTGGCCATCTAAGCAAAATTAATTATCAGTCCAAATTCATCTGAATTCTAAAAACATCATCTCATGCTTATAACTGATTTTGTATTCATCTGTGCTGTTTTGCATCAACATATATATGTAGATTAATAGAAAATGACAAATTGTATATTTGACATATTTTTTCATCTATGTTAAACGTTGTGTGGTTCCCTCTTGTTTCTCGTATTACATGTTTGTTTCGAGTCGCACACAAATCACACTGAAATTGATATGCCATATTCTTATCTGTTTCCATGCATGTCTTGCATGTAAGATTTTTTCTTAGATCACCTGCATGTGAAGTTTATATATTTCCGGTCCACTGCATTCATTCCCTTGCTATTAATTCCATGGGTTCTCTGCCACTTTTGTCCACCACTGGTCGTTATTCACATAGGCTCGTATATGTTTTGCTTGGGCCAACTTTATTCATAGATTTTATTTTACTGTAGTTATCTCACATTTTAGTTTCAGGTTGATTTTCCTTGTATAAATATAAATGATCATTCCTGTAAAAATAATCCAGAATTTAGCTCACTTGATTGATTTATGTTGAACCAATATGAATTTTAAAAGACTATTTTTCAGTCTAAATTGTACCATTTCCATAATATATAAGGCAAATACGCAGTAGACATCTTGATAAAAAAATGAAGTAGGATAATAAGACAGAGGGATATCAATTCAAGAATAGAGATACCTGACGGGTTATCACAAATATATTTCTAATCTGATCTATACCAATAAAGTGAAGGTCCTTTAGTTTTTTATTACAACAAAGCGAAGCTTATTTAGGTGCAGCTTGGGTTGGCACGTGGGGTCTTGAGATTCCAGCCTTTTCAATACTGGAATTTGTTTTCGGCCTTGCCGACCAAGAATTCTACGAATTTTTACGACCATGTGAGCCCATGTATTTTTTTTAGCATGGAATAGTCTGCGTATGTTTTCGTTGGAAGAGTCTGTATATGCCTTTTGTTCTCCTGTCAGAGTCGTTTCTGGAAGCCAACGTATTTTTTCCTTGCATGCAATCTGTTTGACAATGGTTGTACCTTTCAGTAGGAGATAGACTTCCTAAAAATTTTGAGGTAAATTGAGAGTTTCTAACTTTTCTATATGCCGTTATAGTATGGTTCTATCTGCTCATGTCATCATGTCCTATGACAAATTTTGCACGTGCCAATAGTTTTGTGCGTAACCTTAATTGGAAATTAAATCAACCATTACAATCAAAATCAATGACTTCAATATTTTTAGCTTATGCGGATGAATATGATAGGTAGTTTGTCTTTTTTTAATAATATAATAAATCTTTTTGGCTAATCCACTCGTTCCTTTTTTTAGGACAAAAACAATGTGCATTATAGATGTTCACCTCACCAACTTCCGCCATTTATGAAATGTCTTAGTGACAAGCAGATAGATTTTGTCAGGAAAATTGGGTTTGAGAGCATCTTGTCAATGCAAGATTTTAAGATGGATAAAGATCTAACCCTATGGCTGGTTGATAAGTTCAATTGTGACACCGAGGAGCTAGAATTTGACGGAGGCATATCAATTCCAGTGAGGCCCCTTGTGAAGTTTGTCCTTGGAATTCCTTCAGGACCCATCAAAGTTATAGAGGGTCTCCATGTAGACGATGCTCTCTACAAACAGTACACTTGTGGTACGAGAGGGAAGAACGCGAAGGATGTGGCGGAAGAAATGTGCAGCATAACTGAGGAGGAACCGTTCTGCATAGCCTTTATGATGGTGATACTTGCAATTTATCTAGCACCAAATACATCTGTGAATGTCAGCAGGTCATTTCTGGGAGCTGCTAGACAGGTTGGTAATCTCAAACAGATGGATTGGTGCAATTTGGTTGCTGATTGCCTATTCAAAGGAATCAAGGATTCCAAACAATCAGATAGATTGTTTGTCCATGTGAAGGGCTGTGTGCACATTCTCAGTGTAAGAACATTCCAACCACACTTATGGAAACTATCATTATTATGCTATAATAAACTGCTTGATTGTGCTGATGTCACATGTTAATTTACAAAATTTGTTTCCATAATTGTGATTGAGATGCAGGTCATTTTCATCGATCTTGCAAAACACCCTACCCTCATAGTTCCAGATGGCTTTCCACGCTTGAGTGTTGTCACTACGGAAATGGGTTGCTTCACATCCAAATGGGTAGTTGCACATACCTTTGGTAGCTTCCTGCCGGTAATTACTTGTGCACCACTAAATTCTGTAAGCAAATTGTGATATACTATTTATTTGAAACACAATATTCGTTATTATATGAATGTATGCCTTGTTTCAAAAGAATGTCACGCTATATAGTCTATACTGCTACATGCAATAAAAGACCCATAACCACATTCAGCCAATGAATTATTTATGTAGCATTTATTTAACCAATCTATAAAAGATAAAGTTTATTACGTGTGCAAGTTTATATTTGAGTTACCTTTTTCAGACGTGTTTTTTTTCTTTTTCCTAGGTTGCATATTTTGCTACAATTAATATGTGTGTTCTGATTCAAATAGGTACGTTGTCTAGAAGAGTCTGTCTATGCTCCGGTGCTTAATAACATGCCAAATGGTAACATTGTTGAAGGAGTAAAATGCTCTGATTCTGATTCAAATACTGATGCTCTGGCCGATCAGTTTGCAATAACCGACACCGATCAGAATAACAACAAGCATCTCATTTTAGCAGAGCTTGGCAATGCCAGAACAACCCATAATACATCAACCTCTCCCATTGTTGAACATGTAGTGTTAGATACACCAGCTCGATCATCAGGTACATAATCATTCTCTATATATCGCAGGTTATATATAGATTTTACATAAACATTTTCACCCTTTAATTGGCACGATTTGTCCCAATCAACATGTACGTAACATGCTATGAACTCCGTACTGTATTATCATGAATTTGTTATCCTTGTACAAATCTCTACAGCATACATGTAAATGATTCATGAATTGAAAACAATTCCGTTTTAACATTGATTTTACTGTTGCAGCGCCCAGTTCCTTGACAGAACACATAATTTTTCCAACAATGACCGGATGTGGCGAGCAATTGCAGTCTGCTGGTCCTTCTGATGAACCGCATTCGGCACAAGTTTGTTCCCGCACTTCATTTCACTTCCACGACTGTATTCTTTTCATTACATGGAAGAAACATTTCTATGTCGTTGTGGGTTCCAGTTCACGATGTGATGTGTTTGCCTCCGTGAATTCTATGCAGATTATGGGCAGTGTGCAGGTTCGTCCGGATACCACTGTGGAAAGGCGCAGGGGTTTGTTGTTGATGATGGAGAAGAACGATCGGAGCGCCAAGAAGGTGCGGGTGGAGCTATCCGGGAGTGGCCAAGTGAAGCAAGCTGAAGAAGGTACCATAAAGATGGACATGAGTTTGCTTAATTGCAGTGTGTGCTCCCGCCCCATCAAGCCCCCTGTCTTCGAGGTTAATTTCTTTCACCAACTAGCAAGGTGGCCCTGGCAAATGCGAGGGCATCATGCTTCAGCCTGCCGACCATGTTATTTTTTTAATCTTATATAATATATGTTTACGTCTATTTATCCTTTCATTGCATGATAGACAACAGTACTTGCATCCAAGAAGTGTTAATGGTACCGATAACCTTTAGAGCGGAGTAGTCATGCTCTGACCGTTTTTTATGGACCGCAACTTTCTTTATTTATTGTTTGGAAAAATAATTAGGGCACAGGTGGGTAATTTCTTTCATCTATCATGTTAATAGGTAATTGTCGAGATCCCTTGGCTGCATTTTTTTTCTAGCATATTTCTCTATTTTTGACATGTATTGTGATTTTAGTATTTAATATTATAAGATAATAGATAGATGCTCCATCAATTTATTGTTCTATTTGTTTGAGGTCTGAGGATGTCCGTAATCGTTAAAATTTTGTGCAGTGCAATGCAGGGCACTTGGCTTGCTACAAATGCCTCATCGGGCTCCCCTATAAACTATGCCAGACGTGTGAGCACGGCAGTGGCTTTGGCCACATCCGGTCATTGGACGCCATCGTCTCCTCCTTGACAGTCAAGTGCCACCATGATGGCTGCGGGAGCTACGTCCCCTACTACGAGCTGGACGACCATCAAAGTGTGTGCCCGCACGTGCCGTGCTTCTGCACGGAGCTTGGCTGTGGCTTCGTCGGTGCACCACAGGCGCTCCTCAGCCACTTGATCGCCCTGCATGCAATGCCAGTGCACAAGGTCCATTATGGCCAAGTTCACCAGTTCCGGCTGTCGGTGCTGCGGCCGCGGTGCCTGCTCCATGGGCAAGGGGACGACAGCGTGTTCCTCCTGGTCATGGACGTGCTCGGCGTCGTGTCTGTGGTGTGCATCAGAGCTGAGGCATCCTCATGGCCGCAGTACGCTGTCAAGCTTCAGGCGAATGGTCCGCCACCACCGAGCAGCATAGAAGGCAGCATTTTGTTGGCCATGAAGCCAGTGACGAGCAGCAGGAGGCCCGGCGAGGTGGCCGTGGAGAAGCTGCCGTCTTTCTTGATGGTGCCGCCTACTTATCTGGTTGGTTCTGGGGCGTCCAAGGAGGTGTCTCTTGACGTTCGCATTGACAAGATGTGATCCTGATCGTAACATACTGATTGTCCTATGTTGTCCTCTTAAGTCAGTTTGAACTGGACTAGTACGTTTTTGCCAAGGAATGATGGTTTTCAGTTGCAATGCCAATGGGCGTACGCAGCAATTTACTGTAGTAGTATTTTGTTGCAGCTAGCTAGCACTCCAAATATATATGTTGCTTGATTGATCAGGATTTGGGGTAAGTTTGCCCATTCTAATTGTGATGTCTAGCTAGCACTCCAAATATATACTCCCTCCGTCCCAAAATAAGTGACCCAACTTAGTACAAAGTTAGTACAAAGTTGTACAAAGTTCATCGGTGTGGTTTATGTTATACAAAAAATATTTTCTCCATAGCATGCCCCGGCCTATCATCTGCTTCAATCCACCGATAGGACAACATGAACGCAAGAAAACACAGGACTGTGTGTCTTAACATGGACTGGATTTTGTAACAATTTTTTAGGCTGGTAAACGTGACCTCCAGTCGTGTATCCTCGATCATTTGTCGGGCGATTTCGACTATACATAGTATTGTCTACTACCTCGTGGAAGGTCTGAAGGAATCTATTTGGAATACAGATCATAACGATGGACTTGTTAGCTTTTTCAGTTGGCGAATTTGTCAAATTCCACCTCCGAAATAGAGCTGACAATTTTACATGTATCTGCCCAATACAAGGGTAAATCTCCTTTCTACCGGAATTGGTGGATTTTGCTAAGGATAACCCATAGCCCACG
>LR880968.1:10943993-10954792 GCA_904067115.1 Aegilops sharonensis | reverse complement strand
AGGTGTCTCCAAAGGTACATGTTGGGTTGGCGTATTTCGAGATTAGGTTTTGTCACTCCGATTGTCGGAGAGGTATCTCTGGGCCCTCTCGGTAATGCACATCACTATAAGCCTTGCAAGCAATGTAGCTAATGAGTTAGTTACGGAATGATGCATTACGTAACGAGTAAAGAGACTTGCCAGTAACGAGATTGAACTAGGTATTGGATACCGACGATCGAATCTCGGGCAAGTAACATACCGATGACAAAGGGAACAACGTATATTGTTATGCGGTTTGACCGATAAAGATCTTCGTAGAATATGTAGGAGCCAATATGGGCATCCAGGTTCCGCTATTGGTTATTGACCAAGAATAGTTCTAGGTCATGTCTACATAGTTCTCGAACCCGTAGGGTCCGCACGCTTAAGGTTTCGATGACAGTTATATTATGAGTTTATGAGTTTTGATGTACCGAAGGAGTTCGGAGACCCGGATGAGATCGGGGACATGACGAGGAGTCTCGAAATGGTCGAGACGTAAAGATCGATATATTGGACGACTATATTCGGAGTTCGGAAAGGTTCCGAATGATTCGGGTATTTTTCGGAGTACCGGAGAGTTACGGGAATTCGCCGGGGAGAAGTATTGGGCCTTGTTGGGCCCTGCGGGAAAGAGAGAGGGGCTGCCTAGGGCAGGCCGCGCGCCCCCCCAAGGCCTAGTCTGAATTGGACTAGGGGGAGGGGACGCACCCCTTCCTCCCTTCCCCTTCCTTCTCTCCTACTCCTACTAGGAAAGGAGGAGTCCTACTCCCGGTGGGAGTAGGACTCCCCCCTTGGTGCGCCTCCTCCCTAGGCCGGCCACCTCCTCCTTGCTCCTTTATATACGGGGGCAGGGGGGCACCCCATGGATACACAAGTTGATCTACGGATCGTTCCTTAGCCGTGTGCGGTGCCCCCCTCCACCATATTCCACTTCGGTCATATCGTTGCGGAGCTTAGGCGAAGCCCTGCGCCGGTGAAGTCATATCGTCGCGGAGCTTAGGCGAAGCCCTGCATCGGTGGAGCATCAACATCGTCACCACGCCGTCGTGTTGACGGAACTCATCCCCGACGCTTTGCTGGATCGGAGCCCGGGGATCGTCATCGAGCTGAACGTGTGCTGAACACGGAGGTGCCGTACGTTCGGTACTTGGATCGGTCGGATCGTGAAGACGTACGACTACATCAACCGCGTTGTTATAACGCTTCCGCTTATGGTCTACGAGGGTACGTGGACAGACACTCTCCCCTCTCGTTGCTATGCCATCACCATGGTCTTGCGTGTGCGTAGGAAATTTTTTGAAATTACTACGTTCCCCAACAATTGAACATATTGAAACAACTCCCGGTGGACACTCGGTCGTCATATGGATGCGTGCACGGTCTCGGAGACAACGCCATGCGGAAGAAGTACTACGGTGTGACCACGGAGGAGAGAAAGGAAAGACGGAGGTTAACTGAAGAAAACATCGACAAGAAGGTTGAGATTGCGGTTGAGAAGAATTCAACTAAGACAGTCGCAACAGCGGTAGCTGCCGCAAAATGGGAGCTGGCAGCTACGTGTGGTGTCTTGGTTGTGGCTATTGTCAGTTGGAGCAGGCAAAATCCAAATAAAGAAGCAGCGGAGCCATTGCCGACTTCTTCGGGAGCAGCTCGACTAGTGTTGCACCTACACCAGCACCTGCTCCTGCACCGGCTCCAACACCTGCTCATAGCAGCCCGTCCTCCTTCTTGGGCGTTCTCGGCAGTGCTTTATATTTGGCTGAGCTCGACACCCTCACGGTACCTGTCACACCATCCCTCTTCAATAAATGTATAATCTCCCGTTTCTGTTGCCTTTCGGATGTCTCATGTCGCAGACATGTCTTTGCAGGCCGACGCGCCGTGCACCATATTGTATGACATCAACGTCCAGAAGGTGGACGTGGGGAGGCGACGATAATGAAGCCGAAGGAACAATTGTTCCACAGCCGGCCGATCCCCCCTCACGTCTTCAAGGTTTCCGTGGCCAGTGTCAAACCGGGCCACGAGAATTTGGCTCCTCCGATACTAGGGGAGATAACGACGAGACCCCGCGGCGGCTTGGCGATTGCAAGATGTGGGTCCTGTTGTGGCCAAAGAGTCTTCTTTGTCTGGAGGCGGCCGGGAGCACACCCACGACCACACAGCCTCTGCAAGGTATGAACATCAACACCCCACCTTCCCAATTAGCGTCTCATGTCGTGCTGGGTGATAGCGGACGGGGCGAGGAAGAGGCTCCATTAGTCGCTGATGACGTCGCCATAGATGAGGATGAGGAAGAGGATGACACTCAACAGTATCTCAATACTGGCGCCATTGATGATGGAGGATTGATGGCTCAGCAGTATGAGTACTCAGGGTTTGAGCGTCATGAGTCAGTGCCTGAATTGCCGCCTCCGGAGCCTGAACGTATTATAGACGATCTGCCACCAAAGAAGCATAGGAAGAGAGCGAGGAAAGGCAACAATAAAGCTGCTGCTATGATCCAGCCGCCTCCGCAGCCTCGGGTTCTAGACCGTACACCTGTCCGCGGTGCCGCGAAATACCATATCCCCGCTGAACCAATCCTACCTAAGGCATCGGTAGAGGCCATACACGGCGATCTAAGGAGACTTCATGACGATGTGCTGCGGAGAGAGAAAAGCCTAATCACCTCGGAAAATCCAGGATACCCACTCTACGTGGTTAACGTGTCGCGGCAAAGGTTGTACATTGACTCGTTCCCCGCGGAGAAGTTCTTCCTTCGATTCGATTACATCTTCGACATGTTTCACTTGAAGAGCTGGATTTTACGTTTGTCCGCCTTTATACCTTGTACATGAACTACATCATCGGGATTGAGCAGATACCTTATATCTGTGTCGCTGACCCGTACTTCATGGATGAGGGCTTCTTGGCAGTCTGCACAGAGCACCATGAATACACGAGGGACTACATCGTCGATTTCATGGTCACCAATAAGGAGAAGGAGACGATTCTCGTGCCTTATCATCCCCTGTAAGTCATCCGCGCGGATATCCTTCCTTCGATTTCAATCATTCATTTTCACGGTGGAGGCTAATTACTATAAGGCGTACTTATTTTGTGCAGCCATGGGCGCGCTGTCCTTACCATCCTTTACCCCGGATACTGCCACGCTCTTTACTTGGACTCGTCGAAGAACATGAACAAAAAGGATTACACCCACATCAAGTCTGTTCTCGACAATGCTATCTTTTTCTACGGTGTACGGGGTGGAGAGATCAAGACCAAGAAGAAGAGGAATGGCAGACCCGCCTTCAGCCATAAGACCGACTTCTGTTGCATCCAGTAACTGAGTGATACTCTTAGTGATGGATTATATGTCCTACACCACATGCTGGAGTACAGATGGGATCAGCAGAACCTTCGCATGTCACCTACATCCGGGGATGCCCATATTCTGCAATGGGCAAGGAACGTAGGAGATATCGAGGATCATCGGCTTCGAGCTGAGTTCTATAACATCCAGCGTGAACTTGCCCAAATCATCATGAAGGAGGTCCTCGAAAAAACAGGTTTGTTCTACGAGGAAGGGCAAATGTCGCGGGAAGACGTCTGAACATGCGTAGCCACTTAGCGTCTCGACCTGAAGCCTTTCACTAAGCTCGGGGACTATCTCCCTGACTTGGATGGATGGCACGACATGTTTGAGTGATTGTCGATATATGACAATGTGTCCATTTAGGCCATACTTTCTATATGACGAAACTTTGAGTTATGCACGACGAAACTTTATTTGTGATGTAATTAAACCGTCCTCCTCGACTAGCGAAGATCACTCTAGTTAGGGCATTCTGGGTACGATGAACTTTGTTATTTATGCTTATGATATGTTGCTTCTATTTTTGCCAAGTCTATCTCTTTGTGTTGCTCAACTATATATGTTGCATATCATTGACTCATGTGATGATGCAGGTGCATAGATCATCGATGGCGAAGAAGTGCCACACCAAGAGTATACAACGAGTGGCCGGAGTGTCAGGCCCAGGTGTACCGTTTTCCGGTTTCCGAGCGACTGCCAGTAGTTAGTTTAGGTTCACGCTAGTGCGAGAGAGGGATACAAACTCATGTACTGCATAGTTCCGCTCTCACTCATAGTGATAGCTCTTCTCGCGTATATCATTGTTTAGATGGATGACGATATAGTTGCAAGAACTTGTATCGCTATTTTTGAGATGATGACGAGAGACCACTTTCTGTTGGATCATGATTATGATGATGACATGATTTGATGCTATGATTACATTTGTATGTGTATGATATGCAAAAGATTATTGTATAAAGCCTGTTCAAATAAAAACAAATATGCAGAAAAAAAAAACAAAAACTAATAAAACTAACAATAGCGAGGGGAGTAGAGTTAGCAGCAGCGCGCTATTACCAGTAGCGCGCCCCAGATTAAAGCGCTGCAGATATTAGCAGTAGCGCGTCGCGCTAAAGCTCGCTGCTGCTAGCCATGTATAGAAGTAGCGTGGGTCAGCACGTGCTACTGATACATGTTAGTAGCGTTGTATCAGTAGCGCGGTGCCTCGCGCTACTGATACACCTAATACGCATGCTACTGCTAGGCTTTTCCCTAGTAGTGCTTGTCTACATCATGTCATTGTTCTTATTGCATTACTCCATTTCTCAATGAACTTAATACACTAGATGCATGTTGGATACCGGTCGATATGTGGAGTAATAGTAGTAGATACAGGCAGGAGTCGGTCTACTAATCTTGGACGTGATGCCTATATACATGATCATTGCCTTAGATATCGTCATAATTATTTGCTCTTCTATCAATTGCCCAACAGTAATTAGTTTACCCGTGGTATGCTATTTTCTCGAGAGAGGCCACTAGTGAAATCTACGGGCCCCGAGTCTATCTTTTATCATATTGTTTTCAGATTTATTATTTCAAAAAACCCAAAAATACATTACTGCACTTTTTCTTTACTTATTTTATTTCGTGTTTTTGCAAGATCTATTTATCCAATCTACAATAATTTTATCCATCTCAATACGGAGGAGGGATTGACAACCTCTCTTACGCGGTAGGTTGCAAGTATTTTTTAGTGTGTAGGTACCGTTTACATAGTATTGCTTGGTTCTCCTACTGGATTGATAACATTGGTTTCATAACTGAGGGAAATACTTGTCGCTGCTGTGCTGTATCATCCTCTCCTCTTCGATGAAATACTAACGCAAATACAAGCAATCAGCGACGTCGAGCTCCCACCTCCGTCAGGCGACCACAGCCCTCTAAACAGTCAGATGCGCGTCCCCGCGGCTGATGGGCCATCCTCTCCGCCTCCTCCGTGGTTCTCCTAGGACCAGGCGGCCGAGAACAACAAGGGACATGTATTTGGGGGCGCTGCGGCGGGCGTCCAGATCGAGGGGGACTCCATGGACCAAGAGGGGAGATCGAAGGTGAGAATGATAGATCCACATGTGCCCTGGTGCTTAATTGTGGTCTATGTTTTCCTTCTGACCAGCACTAAGCTAGTACTGACCTTTACTCGTCTTTGAAGTTGTGAACATCATACATAGATATTTTTTGAATTCTTAAAAAAGGATTGTTGAGTTCAATTCTAAGTTCATTTGGATGATTTGGCAAAAAAGAATAATTTAATTTGCATGATCAACATGTATGTTGGGATTTGCTGAGTGATCTAAACGCTCCTATATTTCTTCACGGAGAGAGTATCATATAGACGTATACCTTGTTTCAAAATATTGTCATGGTCCATACTACTAATTAACATGCATTTCAGTCATGTATCACATATTATGCAAAAGTAATTTCTACATGTTGCGGATCTAGCAATTATTTACGAAATCTAATAACCGGTCAAGATTATTACTTTTGTGAAATTACATCTAGGCAACCTTTCAGAAGTATAATCTTCAATATAATGTCGATATGATTAACTATATGATTATTCTTGCTTGAACGGTTTTGTTGCCCGGAAGAATCAGTTTATGCTTCCGTGCTTGTTAAAAGGCTCAAAGACAACATTACCGAAGACGGAAAATGTGCTGATTCTGAGATAAATGATGATGCTCTGGCTAATCATTTGGCTACCACTAACAACGATAAGAATAACAAGTCGTCTGTTTCAGGAGAGCTTGGCACTGCCATAGAAAATCCTATCGCAACAAGCTCGGCCATTGTTGAACATGTAGCGTCACCTCGATCAGCAGGTACAAACCAGACACTTCTTCCTGATAATATTATCTATAGCTATACTGTCATAACAAATTTACACAAGCATTTTGATCCTTTAGTTTAGTTGTCCTGATCAACGAAGATGTCTGCAACAAGCCATAAACTACCATTAAACTAAAATTTCGGATAAAAGAAAATTGCCATAAACTACATATATTCTATTGAATTTGTACATGCATTCGATTTTGTTAATTTTGTAAAACTTTCTTCTTTCAGAAGCTCACCTAATGGATGTAAGTACAAGGCCATGAGATGAATGCAGTTTTTTTTTTTGCTCATGTTGATTTTATACATCAGAGATCAAACTCTAATTGCTGCTTGGAAAGAAACTCACACCCGACACGGGAGCGCTATTATCGCCCCAATGCTGATAGTTCACACCATCACTCTGTGAACCAAGAACATGGAAAGGTCCCGAAAGATGACGAGCAGTTGCGGCCCAACGGATCTTCCTCCGAACCTTATGTTGCACAAGTTTGTCAATGCTCTTCACTTCCGTCGCCACATTATATGGATTTTGCAAAAGAAATATTTGTACATAGGAGCCTGCCAACTCCACAAAGCATGGCATGAATGTGAAGTGTTGTACTCCATGATTTCTTTGCGGAATAAGGAGGGGATGCAAGTTGCTCTGGATGCCTCAATGGTAAGGATGAGGTGTTCTCTGTTGATGATGGTGAATGGCGATCGGAGTGCCAAGAAGGCGATGCTGGAGCGAGCCGGAGTGGAAATAAGTTTGCTTAACTGCCCCATCTGCTTCAACCCCTTAAAGCCTCATGTCTTCTAGGTTTCTATCTTTATCACTAGACTGATTCTTTGTTCCATTCACATTTTTTTTTTGAAAAGGGGGATTCCCTTCCATTCACATGAGGAAGGCAACATTGATACTAATTTATTGCTATGAGCTTGAATTTGTGCAGTGTAATGGTGGGCATTTATCTTATTGCGCATGCCTTACCAAGCTCCCCGACGGATAGTGCCCAACGTGCGAGCACGGTGGAGGCTTTGGCCCTTGTCGTTGATGGACGGCATCGTCTCATCGGCCAGTAAGGTGTGTTCCCATGATGGGTGCCAGAGCTACATAACCTACCACGAACTTCACGATCATCGTAGTGTATGCCTGCATGTGCCCTGCTTCTACACGGAGCCTGGCTGTAGCTTTGCTGGCTCGCCACCGGCACTCCTTTGTCACCTCGCCGCCCTACATTCCTGGCCAGTGCACAAGATCGAGTACGACAAGGCTTCGTGCTCCAGGTACTAGTATTGGAGCTGCGGTGCCTGCTTGTGGTGGAGAAGGATGGACGTGTGTTCGTGCATGCCGTGGGCGAGGTCGGCATGGTCACCGCCGTGTCAGTGGTGTGCGTCAGGGCCGGCGATTCCCCATGGCACAGTACCTGGTCGTGATGCGGGCGTACGGCTTGCCAGCACCGAGCACTATCGTAGGAATCATATGTAATGTGTACACTGATGCGGTTATGAGCAGCACCAGACCCGGCGAGGTCGCCATGGAGAAGCTGCCATTCATCTTGCTTGTGCTGATAATGCATGTGTTTGGGAACGGAGAATCCAAAGAGGTGTCCCTCAAGATCTGTATTGACATGATGTGATTATAATCTAAGTTAAGCTAGAATATGTTGTAACTGTAGTAGTTTAGCTGGAGCTTGTTGAAACTGGAGTACTACGTGATTGGTAAGTGACGATGGGTTTTGGTTGCAATGCCAGGGAAAGGGCTTCTGCATCAACTAGTAGTCTTTTGTTGTAGCTAGTGTCCTGGTAAGTTGTAGTCAACATAACTGCGATGTGTAACTGTTGGATCAATGTTGTTTAGACATGCCTACTCATGTGATCATTATGATCGACGTTCGCTATTGTTCTTGCAAGGGGGAGATTTTCAGTGAGAAAAACTGCACCCTGCTTGTGCTTCAGCTTGTATAGGAGATGTAGCTCTGTCATACAATGCTGAATTTTTTCCTCCATCTTTTGACATCCTTGTTGCACCTGTATTTGGATTCCAAGTCCTGTCATGAACATTATCTTCTACTATTTGACTTCTCCATGATCCGTCTATGAAGATTCCGATTTCTGCTTTTAGAGTTGATGATTGCAGTGCGAATAATAAAGAGCATAAAAGTAAAAAACATAAACTAAACCGGCTAAAAGTACATGATTTGTTGTCTATAATAGAGAGGTTAGATATTACCTTGCATTTTCATTTGATTCTAGCATGTAAATTGTTTGCTCTGTAGGCGGTTCACTCTTGAATGATTGAACTCCTTTGTGCCCACTGAAGGAAATATGCCCTAGAGGCAATAATAAAGTTATTATTTATTTCCTTATATCATGATAAATGCTTATTATTCATGCTAGAATTGTATTAACCGGAAACCTGATACATGTGTGAATACATAGACAAACATAATGTCACTAGTATGCCTCTACTTGACTAGCTCATTAATCAAAGATGGTTATGTTTCCTAACCATATGCATGAGTTGTCATTTGATTAACGGGATCACATCATTAGGAGAATGATGTGATTGACTTGACCCATTCCGTTAGCATAGCACTTGATCGTTTAGTATGTTGCTATTGCTTTCTTCATGACTTATACATGTTCCTACAACTATGAGATTATGTAAGTGCATCTATTGCCCCTTAGTGATTTTGGTGTATTGAAGACTTATAGGTTAAGTAACTAATGCGTTTGTGAGTGTACACAGGTCTATAAGTCTATGAGGAGTTTGAAATTTACAGAGAAAGTCGACCCCTAAAAATGAAGTTCTTCAACTGAAGACTTTCATATTCTGAAGACTTTATGAAGACTTTGAAAGTGAAGAAATTGGTGTAACCTTGAAGACTTGGTATTCATTTGAGGAACATGAAGCGTGAAGACTTTTGTTTTCGTAGTTTCGTTTTCTCTTTCTTGAGTCATAGGAAACACCGTACTGTTAAAGGGGGTCGAGGAAATACTAAGGAAAAATTTCCATGTGATGCTCAACTCAAAATCCTACACCTACCAAACCCTTCGAGTGAAGCCTTTGGAAATCTCATACAGTTCAGTCAATTTCTTCAGTGATAGAGACGAAGCTCTTCTGGTCGCTAAGGAATTTGTTCTGACTGAAGAGTTAGGAATCTGCCAGTGCGAATTGCCTACACAGTGAGGAACATGATAGCCCTGAGGAATTTGAGAGTCAAATTTCCGACCGTTGCTGTGCTGCGTGCCAGCTGTCCCAAAATATCTTATCCACCTAACGGTCATATCATTGAAGGGCATTTATGTCTTATCATGTCGGGCTGCTCCCTAGGCTATAAATAGCCGCCCCCTAGAACCACTAGCTGGTTGGCTGCTCCGAGAGAACTTGACACTTGTCATTTGAGAGCAACCCATCCTCTGAGGACTTTGAGAGAAAATCATCAAGTGAGGAAAAACCCAAAAACCAAACCCCAACAAACCCAAAGTGATTGAGCATCACTGAAGAAATTGATCCTGCGTGGATCCGACGCTTGTTACCTTTGAAGACTGTGCTTCTTCCAGACGGTTAGGCGTCATGGTCTAGAGCATCCAAGAGGAATTGTGGATTGCCGAGTGACCAAGTCTGTGAAGGTTTGGAAGTCGCCTGAAGACTTACCACGAGTGATTGGACGAGGTCTGTGTGACCCTAGTTCAAGGAGAATACGGTGAGGACTTGGTGTCCTGAGCTGCGTGCTCAGTGACTGGGTGTCCGGGACTGTGTGTCCTCGAGTTTAAATACTCAGCCGCTCCAACCAGACGTACAACTGAGACAGCAGTTGGAACTGGTCTACCAAATCATTGTCTTCACCAACCTAACTGGTTCTATTTCCTCAACCCTTTCATTTCCTCATAACTCTGTTGAGTGTTTGTCATATCTGTGTTTGAAGACTTTGACTGAAGACTTTCTCAATTTCCTCAGTTCAATTTCTTCAGTCTGTTTGTCTTCATCTTGTGTTATCCTGTGATTACGCTTTCTGTACTCTGTGATTGTCTTCATTTCATCATGATGACTATGCTTGTAATCTGCTATGCTTACTTCTGAGTACTTATTCTGCTGCAAGTAGTTCTTCGCCAAGGAATTTCCTCACCGGCAAATTCCTCAGTGAAGAATTCATAAAAATCGTCTATTCACCCCCCCCCTCTAGTCGATATAACGCACTTTCAATTGGTATCAGAGCAAGGTACTCCCTTGTTCTGTGTGATTTTGGTTTAACCACCTGGAGTTTTAGTTATGTCGACCGCAGGTATGATCAAGGTCTCAGCAGGGTGTCCTACCTTCGATGGGACGGACTACCCCTACTGGAAGAACAAAATGCGAATGCATCTTGAAGCAATTGACAACGATCTCTGGTATGTTGTGACAAAAGGTGTTTCCTCAGTCACACCTTCTCTGAATGATGCTGATGTGAAGAGATTCAAGCAACTCGATTCTCAAGCGAAGAATATCATATGTGGCCATCTGAGCAAAGGTCAATATGGAAGAGTGAGTGCTTTGGAATCTGCCAAACTC
>LR880968.1:10910498-10921039 GCA_904067115.1 Aegilops sharonensis | reverse complement strand
CTTTATTGTATGCAATGCAATCGCCCTGTAATTACTTTACTTTATCACTAAACGGTAGCGATAGTCGTAGAAGCAATTGGTGGCGAAACGACAACGATGCTATGATGAAGATCAAGGTGTCGCGCCGATGACGATGGTGATCATGACGGTGCTTCGGAGATGGTGATCACAAGCACAAGATGATGATGGCCATATCATATCACTTATATTGATTGCATGTGATGTTTATCCTTTATGCATCTTATTTTGTTTTGATTGACGGTAGCATTATAAGATGATCTCTAACTAAATTTCAAGGTATAAGTGTTCTCCCTGAGTATGCACCGTTGCGAAAGTTCTTCGTGCTGAGACACCACGTGATGATCGGGTGTGATAGGCTCTACGTTCAAATACAACGGGTGCAAAACAGTTGCACACGCGGAATACTCAGGTTAAACTTGACGTGCCTAGCATATACAGATATGGCCTCGGAACACTGAGGCCGAAAGGTCGAGCGTGAATCATATAGAAGATATGATCAACATAGTGATGTTCACCATTGAAAACTACTCCATCTCATGTGATGATCGGACATGGTTTAGTTGATTTGGATCACGTGATCACTTAGATGATTAGAGGGATGTCTATCTAAGTGGGAGTTCTTTAGTAATATGATTAATTGAACTTAAATTTATCATAAACCTAGTACCTGATAGTATTTTGCTTGTCTATGTTTGTTGTAGACAGATGGCTCGTGTTGTTGTTCCGTTGAATTTTAATGCTTTCCTTGAGAAAGCTAAGTTGAAAGATGATGGTAGCAATTATACGGACTGGGTCCGTAACCTGATGATTATCCTCATTGCTGCACAGAAGAATTACGTCCTGGAAGCACCACTGGGTGCCAGGCCTGCTGCAGATGCAACTGACGACGTTAAGAACGTTTGGCAGAGCAAAGCTGATGACTACTCGATAGTTCAGTGTGCCATGCTTTACGGCTTAGAACCGGGACTTCAACGATGTTTTGAACGTCATGGAGCATATGAGATGTTCCAGGAGTTGAAATTAATATTTCAAGCAAATGCCCGGACTGAGAGATATGAAGTCTCCAATAAGTTCTATAGCTGCAAGATGGAAGAGAATAGTTCTGTCAGTGAACATATACTCAAAATGTCTGGGTATAATAATCACTTGATTCAACTGGGATTTAATCTTCCTGGTGATAGTGTCATTGACAAAATTCTTCAATCACTGCCACCAAGCTACAAGAGCTTCGTGATGAACTATAATATGCAAGGGATGGGCAAGACTATTCCCGAGCTCTTCGCAATACTGAAAGCTGCGGAGGTAGAAATCAAGAAGGAGCATCAAGTGTTGATGGTCAATAAGGCCACCAGTTTCAAGAAAAAGGGTAAAGGGAAGAAGAAGGGGAACTTCAAGAAGAACGGCAAACAAGTTGCTGCTAAAGAGAAGAAACCCAAACCTGGACCTAAGCCTGAGACTGAGTGCTTCTACTGCAAGCAGACTGGTCACTGGAAGCGGAACTGCCCCAAGTATTTGGCGGATAAGAAGGATGGCAAGGTGAACAAAGATATATGTGATATACATGTTATTGATGTGTACCTTACTAATGCTCACAGTAGCACCTGGATATTTGATACTTGTTCTGTTGCTAATATTTGCAACTCGAAACAGGGACTACGGATTAAGCGAAGATTGGCTAAGGACGAGGTGACGATGCGCGTGGGAAATGGTTCCAAAGTCGATGTGATCGCGGTCGGCACGCTACCTCTACATCTACCTTCGGGATTAGTTTTAGACCTAAATAATTGTTATTTGGTGCCAGCATTAAGCATGAACATTATATCTGGATCTTGTTTGATGCAAGACGGTTATTCATTTAAATCAGAGAATAATGGTTGTTCTATTTATATGAGTAATATCTTTTATGGTCATGCACCCTTGAATAATGGTCTGTTTTTATTAAATCTCAATAGTAGTGATACACATATGCATAATGTTGAAGCCAAAATATGCAGAGTTGATAATGATAGGGCAACTTATTTGTGGCACTGCCGCTTGGGTCATATTGGTGTAAAACGCATGAAGAAACTCCACACTGATGGACTTCTGGAATTGCTTGATTATGAATCACTTGGTACTTGTGAACCGTCCCTCATGGGCAAGATTACTAAAACGCCGTTCTCCGGTACTATGGAGCGAGCAACAGATTTATTGGAAATCATACATACTGATGTATGTGGTCCAATGAACATTGAGGCTCGCGGCGGGTATCATTGTTTTATCACCTTCACAGATGATTTAAGCAGATATGGGTATATCTACCTAATGAAACACAAGTCTGAAACATTTGAAAAGTTCAAAGAATTTCAGAGTGAAGTGGAAAATCATCGTAACAAGAAAATAAAGTTTCTACGATCTGATCGTGGAGGAGAATATTTAAGTTACGAGTTCGGTTTACATTTGAAACAATGCGGAATAGTTTCACGACTCACGCCACCTGGAACACCACAACGTAATGGTGTGTCTGAACGTCGTAATCGTACTTTACTAGATATGGTGCAATCCATGATGTCTCTTACTGATTTACCGCTATCGTTTTGGGGTTATGCTTTAGAGATGGCCGCATTCACGTTAAATAGGGCACCATCAAAATCCGTTGAGACGACGCCTTATGAACTGTGGTTTGGCAAGAAACCAAAGTTGTCGTTTCTTAAAGTTTGGGGTTGCGATGCTTATGTGAAGAAACTTCAACCAGATAAGCTCGAACCCAAATCGGAGAAATGTGTCTTCATAGGATACCCAAAGGAGACTATTGGGTACACCTTCTATCACAGATCTGAAGGCAAGACTTTTGTTGCTAAATTCGGATCCTTTCTAGAGAAGGAATTTCTCTCGAAAGAAGTGAGTGGGAGGAAAGTAGAACTTGATGAGGTAACTGTACCTGCTCCCTTATTGGAAACTAGTTCATCACAAAAACCGGTTCCTGTGACAACTACACCAATTAGTGAGGAAGGTAATGATATTGATCATGAAACTTCAGATCAAATTACTACCGAACCTCGTAGGTCAACCAGAGTAAGATCCGCACCAGAGTGGTACGGTAATCCTATTCTGGAGGCCATGTTACTTGACCATGGCGAGCCTACGAGCTATGAGGAAGCGATGATGAGCCCAGATTCCGCAAAATGGCTTGAGGCCATGAAATCTGAGACGGGATCCATGTATGAGAACAAAGTATGGACTTTGGTTGACTTGCCCGATGATCGGCAAGCCATCGAGAATAAATGGATCTTCAAGAAGAAGAATGACGCTGATGGTAATGTAACTGCCTACAAAGCTCAACTTGTTGCGAAAGGTTTTCGACAAGTTCAAGGAGTTGACTACGATGAGACTTTCTCACCCGTAGCGATGCTTAAGTCTGTCCGAATCATGTTAGCAATTGCCGCATTTTATGATTATGAAATATGGAAAATGGATTTCAAAACTGCATTCCTGAATGGATTTCTGGAAGAAGAGTTGTATATGATGCAACCAGAAGGTTTTGTCGATCCAAAAGGTGCTAACAAAGTGTGCAAGCTCCAGTGATCCATTTATGGACTGGTGCAAGCCTCTCGGAGTTGGAATAAACGCTTTGATAGTGTGATCAAAGCATATGATTTTATATAGACTTTTGGAGAAGCCTGTATTTACAAGAAAGTGAGTGGGAGCTCTGTAGCATTTCTTATATTATATGTAGACGACATATTGTTAATTGGAAATGATATAGAATTTCTGGATAGCATAAAAGGATACTTGAATAAAAGTTTTTCAATGAAATACCTCGGTGAAGCTGCTTACAAATTAGGCATCAAGATCTATAGAGATAGATCAAGACGCTCAATTGGACTTTCACAAAGCACATACCTTGATAAAGTTTTTGAAAAAGTCCAAAATGGATCAAGCAAAGAAAGGGTTCTTGCCTGTATTACAAGATGTGAAGTTGAGTCAGACTCAATGCCCGACCACAGCAGAAGATATAGAGAAAATGAAAGATGTTCCCTATGCTTCAGCCATAGGCTCTATCATGTATGCAATGCTGTGTACCAGACCTGATGTATGCTTAGCAATAAGTTTAGCAGGGAGGTACCAAAGCAATCCAGGAGTGGATCACTGGACAGCGGTCAAGAATATCCTGAAATACCTGAAAAGGACTAAGGATATGTTTCTCGTTTATGGAGGTGACAAAGAGCTAGTCGTAAATGGTTACGTCGATGCAAGCTTTGACACTGATCCGGACGATTCTAAATTGCAAACCAGATACGTGTTTATATTGAACGGTGGAGCTGTCAGTTGGTGCAGTTCTAAACAAAGCGTCGTGGCGGGATTTACATGCGAAGTGGAGTACATAGCTGCTTCGGAAGCAGCAAATGAAGGAGTCTAGATGAAGGAGTTCATATCCGATCTAGGTGTCATACCTAGTGCATCGGGACCAATGAAGATCTTCTGTGACAATACTGGTGCAATTGCCTTGGCAAAGGAATCCAGATTTCACAAGAGGACCAAGCACATCAAGAGACGCTTCAATTCCATCCGGGACCAAGTCCAGGTGGCAGACATAGAGATTTGCAAGATACATACGGATCTGAATGTTGCAGACCCGTTGACTAAGCCTCTTCACGAGCAAAACATGATCAGCGCCAAGGCTCCATGGGTGTTAGAATCATTACTGTGTAATCTAGATTATTGACTCTAGTGCAAGTGGGAGACTGAAGGAAATATGCCCTAGAGGCAATAATAAAGTTATTATTTATTTCCTTATATCATGATAAATTTTTATTATTCATGCTAGAAATGTATTAACCGGAAACATAATACATGTGTGAATACATAGACAAACATAATGTCACTAGTATGCCTCTACTTGACTAGCTCATTAATCAAAGATGGTTATGTTTCCTAACCATATGCATGAGTTGTCATTTGATTAACGGGATCACATCATTAGGAGAATGATGTGATTGACTTGACCCATTCCGTTAGCTTAGCACTTGATCGTTTAGTATGTTGCTATTGCTTTCTTCATGACTTATACATGTTCCTACAACTATGAAATTATGCAACTCCCGTTTACCAGAGGAACACTTTGTGTGCTACCAAACGTCAAAACGTAACTGGGTGATTATAAAGGAGCTCTACAGGTGTCTCCAAAGGTACATGTTGAGTTGGCGTATTTCAAGATTAGGTTTTGTCGCTCTGATTGTCGGAGAGGTATCTCTGGGCCTTCTCGATAATGCACATCACTATAAGCCTTGCAAGCAATGTAGCTAATGAGTTAGTTACGGAATGATGCATTACATAACGAGTAAAGAGACTTGCCGGTAACGAGATTGAACTAGGTATTGAGATACCGACGATCGAATCTCGGGCAAGTAACATACCGATGACAAAGGGAACAACGTATGTTGTTATGCGGTTTGACCGATAAAGATCTTCGTAGAATATGTAGGAGCCAATATGAGCATCCAGGTTCCGCTATTGATTATTGACCGGAGACTTGTCTTGGTCATGTCTACATAGTTCTCGAACCCGTAGGGTCCGCACGCTTAAAGTTAGATGCCAGTTATATTATGTGTTCATGTGTTTTGATGTACCGAAGATAGTTCGGAGTCCCGGATGTGATCACGGACATGACGAGGAGTCTCGAAATGGTCGAGACATGAAGATTGATATATTGGACAACTATATTCAAACAACGGAATGGTTCTGGGGGTTATCGGATATATACCGAAGTACCGGGGGGTTACTGGAACCCCCCGGGGGGTTAATGGGCCACATGGGCCCAAAGTGGAGAAGAGGAGGGGCGGCCAGGGCAGGCCACGCGCCCCCTCCACCTCTAGTCCGAATAGGACAAGGAGGGGGGCGGCGCCCCCCTTTCCTTCCTCCCCTTTCTCCCTTCCTTCCCCCTCTCCTAGTTGGACAAGGAAAGGAGCACCAGTAGAAAAACACCTATTAGTCCCGGTTCGTAAGGGCCTTTAGTCCCGGTTCATGAACCGGGACTAATGGGTCGTTACTAATACCTCCCCCCTTTAGTCCCGGTTCTAACACGAACCGGGACAGATGGTCCTCCACGTGGCCGGTGCGCCGAGCCCAGGCAGGGGGGCCTTTGGTCCCGGTTGGTGGCACCAACTGGGACCAATAGGCATCCACACGTCAGCATTCCAGTGGCTGTGGTTTTTGTTTTTTTTAAGGGGTGGGGGGTTGGGGGTTTTGGGGGTTAATTTAGGTGTTTCATATATTGTGTTAGCTAGCTAATTAATAGAGAGAAGTGTCCTCTCTTTCGTCCGTGCTTGGTCGACGCTACGTACTATATACATATAGCCCTCGACATGCTAGCTAGTAAGAAAATGAAGGGAACCATCGAGTACAGAAGTTCGTCATGCATACCGAGAGAAATGATCGATCGACCTCTCCTTCTCCGACAGATTGGTCGAACAATTTAAAACAAGTTTTCGTATCATGTACGTCCGACGCTACTGGCTACATACATGTACAATATATAAGATCTCTCAATTACAGTCCCCTAGCATTTGAAATCAACTTCCACATGGTATTCTCCGACTTTATTGATGACGTGGTCAAGAAAGAATCCCGCCAATTCCTCTTGAATTGCTTTAATGCGATCTGGTTCTAGGAGTTCATTTCGCATCTGCCACGTCTAATTTGAAGAAGGGGGTTAATTAATACATATATATGAATGAAACTCAATAGAAATGATGGTGTAATAAAATGAAATTGTGAATATTATTAATTGCTTACGCACTTCATATTGTCTTGGAGAGTAGCCCCGCTTGTTTTTCAAAGTCGCGTTGTAGATGAACTCGCACACGTAGTATCCACAGAAATCATTCCCTTGTTCCTGCCACAAGCACTTTACAAGAAATAGAGGTCAATCAAACTGATAATGAAGCATTATAAATGGCATTGATGAAAGTATAGCTATAGAATCAACGGGAGATGCGCACAACTAGCTAGCCAGTAGTACTTACTTTCGGGTATATATATCGCAGCTCCTTCGGCAGTCCCGGAGCTTTTGCGGTGAACTGTTTCCAAACCCTGCAAGACAAAGAAAATAATTATTATTACTTGAGATATCAGGAAATGAACAAAAAGTTGCCGCTATGGTGCGATAATGATCGGTTAATTGAACTTACTTGCTGAGCATTTTAGTCATGTCCGCATAGGTGCTGGGATCTTTCTGTCTCGAGTCTAAGACGGTTACTAGTCCACGCTCAAGCTTAATCTCCAGAAGAATATAGTGGAACCTGCGCACGCATGCATAACTCATCAATTACATTACTATAACCTCGCTCGAGTAATAAGGGAAACCGAATATGCAAACGATCAGTAACACTCACTTGCCGTTATAAGGAAAGAGTATGGTATCTTTGTTTTGATTTTTCATCAACGATTGTAGCAAGTTGTCCTCGGCCTCTTTGACGTGCTTTTCAACCAGAAATACATCTATGATATTTGTGTTAATGAACCCACTATCATAGATTTCATTTTTTTTGCACTCGATGATCTTCAATCTGCATAATATATTGAGGATAATTAATTATAAATACATGCAATGAAAGAGCTGAGCTATATATAGAGACTTAATGACAGAAATAGTACTTACAGGCAGTAGCAAAAGACCGTTAATTTATCGATGGCCTTTTGATTGAAGAACGCGAAGAACTCCTCAAATGGAACACACAACAGATCAGTTCCGACGAGGTCGTGCTCCTCTTTAATGTTCAGATACAAACAATTCGTCCCCCCAGACTCTCTGCAGGTTTTCATGTACCAAGTATGGAATCTTCGCATCATCGTTGTTAGAGATTTTTCATCTTTGACGAGAGGCTTCCCGTACTCGTATCTGTGTTCGTCCACCTTCATGTATTCAGGAAGTGCATCGTCAGGCAGGTAATCTTGTAGATTGCCATAACCGGCCACCATCCCCGGAACATTAGCAACGATGTTGCCGCTAGACACATTGAGCGGGGGGCACGATTGGTTTGCTTGTTCGCCGAGCTGGTCAATTTTTTTCTTAGCTGCTCGTTCTTTTGCTCTTTGATGTCTGACAGTACTTCCCGACCGCTTCGCTTGGAGATATGTCTGTTCAGTAATGCGCTCATAGTTGGTTCTCGGCGGAGACTTTGTCGGTTTCCTCAGGGCTGCCAGAGAGCGCTTCGCTTTCACCGGATCCACTTCGGTCTGCGCGATCTTCGCGTTTTCCTCCTCGGTCCTCTCGTACGGTAACTTCTCTGGAGTCTTCAGAGAAGGACTGTATCTGTATTTCCTCCCGCCTTTGGCTGTACTGCTAGACGCCGGCAGAGCAGACGGAGCGGATGTCTTCTTTTTTGCTTGCTTACGAGGCGGAGGAGAAGGACTATGACGCGCCGGAGCAGCCGGAGCGGCGGCGGGTATCTTCCGCCCTTGCTGACGAGGCGGAGAAGGAGGAGGCTGGCTGCTTGGGCGCGCCGGCGCAGGCGGAGAAGGAGGAGGCTGGCTGCTCGGGCGCGCCGGCGCAGGCGGAGAAGGAGGCGGAGTGCCGCCACGCGCCGGAGAAGGAGGCGGAGTGCCGCCACGCGTGCCCTGATCATCACTCGCCGGAGGAGGAGGCGGTGGAGGAGGCGGAGTGCCCTGACTCGCCGGAGGAGGAGGAGGAGGAGGCGGAGGCGTCCAGTTCGGAAGGTTGATGAGCTCCTTCCGCCATAGGCATGGAGTCTTCAGAGCAGAACCCAGCCTAGTCTCCCATTCGCCGGTAGGGTGGTCAAGCGGGAGGTCCTCAAATCCCTCCGTTATTTCATCCACCATCACCTTAGCATATCCTTCTGGAATCGGCTGGCAGTGATAAGTTGTGCCGGGTCCACTAGGATAAACTTGGCCAACAGCTGCCTTGACCTTCAAAGTCATCCATCGCGCCATAATGTGGCAACTTTGAGACTCCGTGATACCATCCACGGGATAGCCGGCAGGAGCCGTCAAAACATGCTCCGGCTGAAGCAGCTCGCTGGAAGCCACGCTGCTTCTCCGCTGAGATGGCGGGGTATCTTGGGAGGAAGCTTCGGCAGGTCGTTTGCTGCGATCTGCTGCTTCTCGTTCCTCTTCTCCTTCCTCTAGCCCCATTACCCTTTCGTGCAGCGCCTGCAGTTGGTCTTGCTCCAGTTTCTTCCTCCTCTCGTGGGTTTTGTAACCCCCTGCGTCCGGAAAACCAACCTTCCACGAAAGGGAGCCTGGCGTGCCTCATGTCCATCCAGGGTGCTCAGGATTCCCAAGGGCCATTGTGAGCTCGTCCTTCTCCCTGTTTGGAAGGAACGTCCCTCGCTGTGCTGCATCGATATAGTGTCGAAGCTTCCTGACTGGTATTTGCAGTTGCTCGTCCTTCCACTGGCACTTCCCTGTTACAGGGTCCAAGGTTCCGCCAGCCCCAAAGAACCAAGTTCGGCAACGGTCTGGCCAGTACATTGTCTCTGGTTCGATCCCTTTATCAAGCAGATCATGCTCAGCCTTGGACCACTTAGGCCGGGCTTTGAGGTAGCCACCTGACCCCGTGCGATGGTGAAGCTTCTTCTTCGCAGCATTTTGCTTGTTTGTCGCCGACATCTTCTACTCTTTTCTGATTTCTTGTGGGCCACAAATGCGGGCCAGTGATCTTTGATCTTCTCATATTTGCCGATGAATTCTGGTGTCTTATCTTTCTCGACAAACTGGTTCAGCTCTTTCCTCCACCTCCTCATTAGGGTTGTCATCTTCTTAAGAGCACAAGACTTGATTAATTTCTCTTTAACTGGCTTCTCCGGATCCTCCTCTGGCGGTAGGGTGAAATTTGCCTTCAGCTCAGTCCAAAGATCTTCTTTCTGCATATCATTAACATAAGACACCTCGGGGTCTTCCTCCTTAGGCTTATACCATTGATGAATGTTGATCGGGATCTTGTCCCTAACAAGAACCCCGCACTGAGCAAAAAATGCCTTCCGTGTCCGCATGGGTTCAATCGGTTCGCCGTCGGGCGCGATTTCTATGATCTCAAATTTTACATCCGAGCTCAACTTTTTCTTCGGGCCTCGTCTCCTTACCGAAGTTGTGCTCGATCCGGAGGGCTAGAAATTATAAGGAAGAAAGACGAGAGTAATTAATATGTGTACATATACCAAAACAATGGATGCATCAATTAACTAGTCAGCACGGGCTTAACTAATTAATATATACCTGGCCGGACTCGGCTCGGTCACCGGAGCAGTCAGCACGGTCTCCTTCTGCTTGTACCTCCATTGTGTCGCCGGAGCCATCATGAACATAGTCCTCTTCTTGTACCGGCATTAATGGGTCGAAGCCATCATGAACATAGCCCTCTTCTTCACCCAGTCCGGTGTCGTTGAGAAATGACGCAACTTCATCACTTCCTTGTGCGATTATGTGCCCCAACATCGCTTCTGTTTCTTCGTCTCGGGAGTGCTCCATAGTTTCTGCAAATATTTACAACATGTCAATTATTATTCAAACATGGTACAGAT
>LR880968.1:10880336-10892513 GCA_904067115.1 Aegilops sharonensis | reverse complement strand
CAGTGTTCTCTTTCCCATTTTAATACTCTCCCTCTGTTTTTATATAAAAGGTGACTTTGTTTTGCGTGTCAATACTTTGACTTATAATTTTCGGTCAACAAATATGGGTTATATGTCATCAGAATATATAATCTTTGAAACGTGCATCTAATGACATAGAGTACTTTCTTATGACATATGACTCACATTTTAGTATCATGCAATTTATAATATTTATATCTATAATTGTATATGCGGTTTAGAAATAGGATTTTTTAGGCATGGTTTAGAACTAGGTACAAGAACCTTCAAATGGTGAATTTAATCTGACATGGGCCTTAACCTTTTTTTATGTGGCCACGGGCCTTAAGTGTCTTCGAGAGAATAAGAGTGGCGATGATGGACAATGGGCCCGAGGTGTGTAGGCCCAGTTGCCCGATGCCGGCCTTTTGCAGATTTGATTTGAATTCGAGGCCGAGAAGGTACCGTGTTGCCTGCCATCATACACCCTCCTTATTCTTCCTCCTCCATCTTGTGTGTATAACGAGGGTGGCCTGGCCGGAATCTAGAAACTCTTATTGATCGGTGCTCCCTGCTTCTGCTTCCAGATGGCGTTGAACAAGGGCCTCGCCAGGTTCAGGCTGCTGCAGCAGGAGAGGAACCAGATGGCTCTATCCGCCATCGCCGCAGCAAAAAACTTCTTCATCATCATCCACCAGGCCGTCGCAGTCCCAGCAGCAACCCTCCCCAACTCCAACTCCAAGGCCGGCGGCTAAACTATCGCCGCTAGTGCCTTCCGCCAGACTCTCCGACGACGCGACGCGGTCAAAAGAGACAAGCACCGCGAGGAAGTTGGCCGCCGGAACACGGATCAGATTCTCCGTTGACACAGCACGGCTACAGAAGATCAATGAAGTGAGGAGGGTTAGAGTATTGCTTTCATGTCAATGCAAAACGAATGAAAATGGTGAAAGCCTAGAAAAAAAACAAAGAAAACCGTTGAAACATGTGAAACAAACAAACAAAACCGAAAGGAAGAAAAATGACCAAGAAAGAAAGAAAGAAAGAAACAGTGAAGAAAACAAAGAAAGAAAGAAATCCGGTGGGAAGAGAAAGAAAAAAGAAGAAGAAAAGAACCTAGTAAACAAGTGGAAAACCCGACTCGTTTGCTTCAAGTAGCCTGCACCTCCTATTTCATCATGAACTCGATACTGGCTCGAATGGCGCCGGTACCAAGAACTGAGGAGATCTATTTTGTTTGTCGGAGATGGGTAATTGGATAATTTTTTGATAATTTTCTGGAAGTGGAATGATAGCAAGGATGACTTTATATAGAATACCCTACTGGGATGCGTTGTTTTGTCTTGTAAGCTTGGAGCAACATCTAGACATGGATGTAGCCGAGAGTTCATTGAGCCTTTGACAAGGACTGAACAGTAAATAGTGATTGGGTCGCATCTGGGCCGTCTCGTAAATTCATGATTTGGATCCCACAATTATGGCACATCTCAGTAAATTCAAACTTCTTACGAACGGTGAAGTTCGCCGTAGCTATATGTCACCCGTTTCATGTCCTAAGTAGGTCTTGCAACCCAGATGGGCTGACCCAATATGGGTCTTAGGGGAGCGGTTTTTTCAAGGAAGTTTTTGTCTGTTTTTTTTTGTGTCGTATTTTCTGTTTGTTTCTGCTGTAGTTTTGATGGGTTTTCCTCATTTATTTTAGTGGTGGTTTTGACTGCTTTTTCACGTGTTTTTTCCTGTTTGTTTTTGTGGTAGTTTTTTTCCTGTGAGGTTTGCCGAGGCGAGCATGCGTGGCTGTAGATGGTTTCTTTTGTCTCCAATCTGGTTTGGCTAAAGTGTTCATTTTAAATCTTGATTAGCACCGGTACAAAAGAAAGATAAAACATGCTTTATTGATTAAGGTTGCACCCCGAATAGCATTTTAAAAATAGTTAACATTTAAAATAACACCATATTTAGATTCTACACTTTTTCTGATCAAATTCTATATATAACATGTTAAAATTGCAGTTAGATACGGATAATTTTTATAAACATTTGATGTGGACTGCGAGTTGTAATAGCTCAAACCTAATTCATGCCACCAAGCACCTAATTGTAATTTTATTTATATTAAAAAATATCTAAGTTTTGCTCATAAATCACATTTAATGTGTAGGCAGGCCAAGCTAAGATGCAATCAAAGGAAAAAGAAAAAAAGAAAAAAAAAGAAGAAAACCAATGCGAAAAGAATGAAAACCGAGAATGAAACAAAGAAAAATGACGAAAGAAGAGAAAAACAAAGAGGATATCATTTTGATCCGTATCTGTTTACTATTTAGTATATAACAGACCAATAACAGAGAGGTATTGCTTACAAAAGGGATTCAATATATAATCGACCAAAGTAATGGGCCTTCCTTTGTGGTGCTAAATTGCCTACTTAATTCAATGGCTAGAGTATTGCTTTCATGTAAATGCAAAACGAATGGAAATGGTGAAAGCCTAGAAAAAAACAAAAAAAACTGCTGAAATATGTGAAACAAACAAACAAAATCGAGTGAAAAAAGAAAGAAAGAAACAAAGAAAAAAAACCAGTGAGAAAAAGAAAGAACGAAAACAAGTGAGAAAAGAAAGAAAAAATAAAAAGAAAAGAACCTAGAAAACAAGTGGAAAATCTGACTCGTTTACCCCAAGTAGCCCTCGCCTCCTATTACATCACGAACTCGATACTGGCTCGAATGGCACTGCTACCGACAACTGAGGAGACCTGCGATATATGCTAATGGGCCGGTCAGTTTACTGTGGATGTATGAGGCGAGACCTTCTTTTATCTCGCTATAAGCGAGAGCTTCTTCTATTTCGCTATAAGCGAGATATAACTCTTGCGAGGGCCAGTTCTTTTGCTGGTTTCTAGAATAAGCTGCACTCTGTCTAGCTTATTATACTCTCTCTGTTCCTAAATATTTGTCTTTCTAGAGATTTCAACAAGTGACTACATACGGAGCAAAATGAGTAAATATACACTCTAAAATATGTCTATATACAGCCGTATGTGGTAGTCCATTTGAAATCTCTAAAAAGACAAATATTTAGAAACAGAGGGAGTAGAAGCTTAACCAAATGTATTTATTTGTAAGACTTAACTAGTACTCCTACTAGGCTTATACAAAAATTGGTTGGGCTTCTAAAAAATGCCACCAAAGGAACGGGCCCTTAACCGTCTTGCACACGAAGCCGTCTACTCCGTTTATTTGAATCCGAAGCCGTGTCGCTGCCTCCTCTCCTCCGTCTATAATGAGTATACTCTCGTGCAGGGCTGCCTACCGTCGCTTCAAACCCTTCGCCGCCGTACTGCTCCGACCATCTTCTTTCCTTGATCAAGGACTGACCCACGCACCGATGGCCTTGAATGATGGCCTCGCCAGGTTCAAGCTGCAGCAGGAGAGGAACCAGGCGGCTCTATCCGCCATCGCCGCAGCCAAAACTTCTTCTTCTTCATCATCCACCAGGCCGTCGCCGTCCCAGCAGCAACCCGGTGCAGCTCCAACTCCAACGCCGGCGGCTAAACCATCACCGCCAGTGCCTGCCGCCAGACTCTCCGACGACGTGGCGCGGCTAAAAGAGACGAGCACCTCGAGGAAGTTGGCCGCCGGAACACAGATCAGATTCTCCGATGACACAGCGCGCCTACAGAAGATCAATGAAGTGAGGACGTCCGCCGTCGGAAAACAGATCAGATATGTCATCGCCCTGCTCGAGAGGACGAGGGAAGCTCTCACCGCGCACCAGATCAACGAGAAAACCTACGTCGACATCGACGGCAACAGCGCCGTCGCCGAGCGCCTGAGGAACAACCCCAAGGTGCGCTTCGACGGGGAGCGCTACCCGTACAGGCGCACACACCACATCAAGGGCAAAGACGAGCTGCTCTCTCTGATCAGAAGCTTCCCCGACGGCCTCCCGGCGTCGGAGGTGGAGGACGCGTATCCATCCGTGCTGGAAGACCTGCAGGCCCTGAAATCTTCAAGCGACATCTACTTGCTGTCGGTCGAGAGAGACATGATCGCGTACCCGAACGACCCGAGGTCGAGGATGGAGGTGGACGCCGAGCTCAAGAAGATGTTCCACGACGTCAAGCTGCCGGTAAACATGCTCGACATCGAGAAGGAGCTCCGGAAGAATGGCGAGAAGCCGGCCACCGACACGGCCAAGAGGCGCGCCGCCGAGCAGATCCACGGCCGGCAACCGGAGCCGGAGAAGGCCAGGAAGAAGCCGCGCGGGATCACCAGCAGGACCAAGCTCACCAACGCCCATCTCCCGGGACTCTTCGACTTGCCTGTAGATAATAAGGACTCAAAAGATTTCATCTGATAGAAGATGTAACTACTGATAGAGATGGACCTGACAGTGCCAGGCAATTAATATCAAGTGTAGAACTAATATTTTCTTCTGAAACTATGGAGTTACTATCTAAGATTACAATCCAGTTTCAATGGTCTAGATCGGTTAATCCTACAATGAATCTTATTGAAGAAACCTGAGGACAAATGTGGCATTTAACTCCGAAAAATTGAACAGCCAGCATACACCCAGGATGTGAAAAGCCTGATGTAGGTTCAGTGTTAGTGAATTCCACTGTCTACCTCGTAAGATGGCACAAGTGACAGAAAACAGCCTGTGTAGTTTCTTTTCAGGGTTAACTTATTTTGTAACCATTCCTAGTAGTTTGACGAAAGTTCACCTCAGTAAGATGCACCAAGCCACCCTACCTTCCCTGCTGCAAAAATAAAAAGATGTCAACACTGCAAGGAAAACAATGTTTTTTTCCCTTTTTTTTACCGTTTCTGCACAATGATGAGCTTAACACTACAGTTGTCCACATATATCAGATTTCCTGAGCAACCAGTGAGATAACAGAATACTCCCTGTTTGGGATTTCCAAACAATGACGAACAGAAAGATTTCCCAGTGTGTGTATATTCCAATTGTTTGTAGATACGCTACAAATAATCTTTACAATTCACACAGTATGTATCATACAACAGAACTGATACATGCACAATGCTTCCACTCGAATTATGGACCAGAGAATTCAAAATTTGAGTCAGCATTGCCAATTAAAACAGTGAAACCTGACCCTAATACAGCAGCATTTACATCAGTTACACTAAAGGCTTTGTTGTTGTTGTTGTTGTTGCTGCTGCTGCTGCTGTTCTGGTCAGACCTGACGGATTGTACATATGCCATCAAAATGGTTGAAGCCAATTTTCGTACTTCAGATTTAAGATTACAGCCGTTTTACGTCCTGTCAGAAACTTTAGGATATTTTTATACAAACCAGCCTATCTCCCCTGCTGCAAAAATAGATAGATGTCAATACGTCCAGGAATACAGTATTCTTTCCCTTGTTTATGGTTTCTGCACAATGATGAGCTAACGCTTCCCTCGTCCATCTATATTTGATTTCTTGGCCAACCAGTGAATGCTAGAGAAGAGGATACTCCCTGTTTGGGGATCTAAACAATGATTAATAGAAATATTTTACAACTCATATACGGACCGAAGGCAACATCAATTGCTGAAAAATGCACTGATTTGTTGGGCATCTGGGCTTTGTTCTAATTGTTCAGAGATATCAACCTTGAATTGCAACTTGCCACTACAAAACCGCAGGTCCAAAACCTGGCACCTACGTTCCATTCCAGGATCAAATCAATAACTGAGTTTTGCTCTAAAAAAATCAATAACTGAGCTTGTCTTTGCGACTACGGCAGAAATAAATTGGCACCGTCCTTCCTGAAGGAGTTTGTGGGGTTTCAGTAGTACAGCAAGTACAGCCGAACCAACAGGGACAGGGGGGTACCTGGAAGATGGGAGGCTGCAGGGGATGGAAGCAGATGGGGCAGCCGAGGATGCCAAGGTTCACGGTGACAACGACGGCGCGCGGCCGCCACAACCTTCCTCTTCTTCCTGACGCCGCCCTCCTCCAACTCCTTCTCCTGCTGCTGCTGCATTCCCATACCTTCCTCCTTCCTTCCGGCAGGGAAAAGCACCGGAACTTAGCGACACGGAACGGCGGCGTGGCTAGCTGCCGGATCGAAGAGCCTTTTCATTGCCCGACCGGAATCAAGCCCATCTCTCTACTCTCCCGCCGGAAGGAACAGAGAGGACCAAGTGCTATGAGACTGAAGAAAAATGGTGTGAAACGCACATGGGAGCAACTGCACCAGTAGCAGGATAAAATCTTGTGTGAATATATTCCAATTATTTGTAGACACCCTACAAATAATCTTTACAATTCATTAAATGTGTATCATACAACAGATTTGTTTCATATGGTACACAATGCTTCCACTCAAATTATGGGCCAGAGAATTCAAAATTTGAGTCAGCACTGTGAATGAATTAAAACAATGAAACCTGACCCTAATACGCCAGCATTTACAACAGTTACACATAGTTTGAACCGCTTTACAGTGCTAAGTATGTGAGCATACCTCAGGAATCTGACTGGGTTTATGCATGGTCATATATACTCATATATGTCACCAGTGCCGACTGAACAAATCATGCTTTCATACAAAAATCTACAAACAAACGGACATCTCATGGTACCTTGCTTGCAGTAAACAAGTTCTTCAGAGTAAGTCAAACCTGTTTCCAATGCAAAAATTGTCATGTTCTCATAATAGAATAGCGCCGTGCGCATGAGATTTTTCGGCATCAGAGGAGGAGCGCACCACCGAAATCCCCACAGGAGCACCGACCATCCTTGAACTTGTGAAGCCGTTTACTGTCCCGGACAACAATCTCTCTGTTTGCAAGCAGTGAGAAGTATTTGATAGAGCTGTGGCAGTCCCTGCACATGGTGATGTTCTTGGTCACACGGACTGTCGCGCCAGGAGGTGTTTTGAGCAGCCCCAGTGCAACAGCTAACCTCTCACTGTGGTGCTTTATTAGTGAACCTGCAGCAGCAGCAGGCTTGTCCTCGTCGCCCTCCTTGCTGTCAGATAACAACTCAGGAGCATTCTGGTACGGTTCGTACCCTACGGCCTTAGCCTTTTCCAGCAAATTCTCCAATAATTGATACAACTCTGTAGCTTGTGGGTGAGTCATGTCATCAGCTCTGAAGAAATACACCTTGTCTCTGATTGCAATCCAGCTACGGTCTCTGAGAACCCCGACATCTTCATGTTTGGCCAGTTTCCGCACTCTAGCGACGTCACGCCATCTACCAGTAGACACGTACATGTTCAACAGCAAGACATATGTTTCAATCACTTTCGGCTTGAGCTCAAGGAGCCTATCAGCGGCGTAGAAAGCAAGTTCCATGTTCCCATGACTCCGACATCCAGCTACCAAACTGGACCAGATGGCCTCATTCGGCTCAAAACCTGTTCTTTTGATGAAGGAAAATGCATCATCCAGCCGGCCCAACCGCACGAACATGTCAACCATGCACCCGTAATGGTCCACAAGAGGCTGTATATGATACTCATTCCGCATCATGTCAAAGTAGCGCTCAGCCTCCTCGACTAATCCAGCATAGCTGCAGGCTGACAGCAAACTTACGAATGTGATTTCGTTTGGCTTGGCGCCGGACAATATCATGTCCTCAAAGAGCTGTATCGCATCTCGGGACCGGCCATGCTGTGAGTAGCCTGAAATCATAGAGGTCCACGTGACAGGTGTCCGTGTTGGCATCTCGACGAAGGCTTTGGTCGCGCACTCGATGCATCCGCACTTGTTATACATGTTTACCAGTGCGCTGTTCACAACAACATCCGACAGGCATCCAGTCTTTATCGTGGTTGCATGGATTTGCTCGCCCTGCTCCAAGGCCATCATGGCACTGCATACTGATAGGATGCTTGAGAAGGTGAACAGATCAGGCTTCAATTCAGATCTCACGAGCTCACGGAACAATTTGAGGGCCTGGAACCCTCTCGAGCGAGCATGGAGGTCATCCTTTGCTGAGTCCATGATTTGAGCATACCCCGAGATCATTGCATTCCACGTGATAATACTGCTGCTGTCCATCTCTTCAAACAACCGCATAGCCTCGTCCGTTTCGCCCTTCCTGAGATAGAGGTACATTGTGGAGTTCTTCACCGGAAGATTCGCTTCACACCCAACCTTGTAGCAGAAAGCCTGGACCTGCTTGCCGAGGTTCATATCCAGCCTCGCACCACACAAGCTCATGACGCTGGTCAATGTGAACTCGTTCGGCATCACCCCTCCCTCGAGCATATCGAGAAACAAGCTCAGCCCAAGCTCCAGGTAGTTCTCGTCTTCGGCGCAGGACGATATCATCGTCGTCCAGGTGATCACATTCTTGTCGGGGGTCCCCTTAAAGGCCCTCAGGCCGGATTGTAAGTCTCCAGACTTGCAGTACATCCTACAAAGTGAATTGCCCATGCTCGTGATGGTATCAGCCCCATACTTAACCGAGTAGCCATGGACCTGCTGGCCCAGGTCGATCCTGCGCGCGGCAGAGCACGCGTTGAGCATGCCGCCCAGCGTGTAATGCGACGGGTACCTCCCCAGCTCGAGCATCTCGACGAACACCTCCAGCGCCAGCGCCGGCTCGGAGTTGAGAGTGTGGCCCGTGATCAGCGCCGTCCAGGTGACCACGTTCTTCTCGGGCATTCCGTCGAACACGCTGCGCGCGTCCCGGCTCGCCCCGCACCTCATGTACACGTTCACCAGGGACGTCGCCACGAACATGTCCGCGATGGTTCCGGTCTTCGCCATGTGGCCGTGCAGGGCCCTGGCGGTGCGGAGGCCCCCTCGGTCGCTGGCTTCGACGCACTGGTGAAGCAGAGGCACGTACATCGCTGACTGCACAGTCTGGCCGTCCTTCAGCATGCTCATTGCTTCCTGGGCGTCTAGCGGACGAGGGGGGCTCTCGCTCTCCAATCTGCCATTTTCCGCTGCTTGGCTGCTCCTCTGTTGAGAACCGCCCTGCAAATATGCAATTGTGGAAGAAAAAGAAATGAGTCCTGCTGAAGCACACGGCAATCTTTCTTGGTCCAGAGAAGAAGGGGGAGGAAACATAGTAGGGAAAGTCACCTTGTCGAAGCCGGCGGAGCTCGGCGGGGGCTTGGCAGCGACGGCGGCTGGGACGGCAGTGGCGGCGCCGGAGACGGCGAGGGATGGGATGGATGCCATTGGCGGGGTCTGGCAGGGGAGACGGCCAGCATCACTGGGTCTGTGAGAGCGAGGGAATCTCTTTGGGTCGAGTATGCGGCAGGAAGATGAGATAAGGGTGCGCATGGACCAGGTTTAGGACCAACTCTAATCTATCCCAAAAAATCTGTAGTTTTTTTTTTTGAGGCATCTAAAAAATTCTGTGGGCCCAACAGACATGGCGATTTAAAGGCCCATCCCCGATATCTCTTTGGTGTTTTTATTTTCCTGGCGAACCGAAAAATAATCGGCCGGCCACCCTCCTGCTACCTGGCATCTAGCTCCGACCACTGCACCGCTGAAGAGGACGAGGAAACCGGCGGAGCCGCCGACCCCTATGCCGCCTCATCTTCCCCCCTCACAACATGTGCCTGCCTTCGATCCCTTTACTCTGACACCGACACGAGGGCACACCAAGTACCCAAGGAAATCCCTTGAATGCAACTTGTTTTCTTCTTCTTTTGTTGAGGTCAGCGCACTTGGACATAGTGTGCAACATGATTTGCCAGTGGAAGAGTTTTAGAAGTTTCACTGGTTCGACCGTCAAAGATCACATTGGCATTGAGGACCTCAGGTTCTCAGTGGAGGCAGGGCCAGAGGTGGACCAACAGGAGAAAGGTGGTTGAGGTCGAGATTGCAACACGAAGAAGCTTGGAAGATTGAGCAATTGCAAGTTGGAGGGCAATAATAACATTTTGCCATGCATGGGTAGTGTGAGACCGTAACGAGACCTATCTCCAAGGCGTCGACAAGCTGCTGCGGGTGGAGGAGCACAAGTGTGGTGTCCGTGACTAGCAACAGGAACATAGTAGGATGCATGTCCTTATTTATTTTTAATTCAAGAGCTTTATTGATTACTCGGCAGTAATACATTCGCGGGCGTCTCCGAGCAACTTTACTAGTCTGTTTAGCACAGTAATGGCCTAATGGGTAGCCATGTTTGCCTCACATTGTAGGATGCATGTTTGAACAACATAAATTTGAATAGCTGCCGTTATGTTGACTACAACTTACCAAAACACCAAGTACAACAAAATACTGGTTGTCGCGCATGCTATTACCCTAGTATTAAAAAGCCATCGTTACTTAGCAATCAAGTACTACTCTTGTTTCAACAAATCCTAACTAAACTTAGATCAGAATCACATCTTGTCAACGCAGATCTTGAGGGACATCTCCTTGGCTGGCCCTGCCCAAAACGTACATAGGCGGCACAACCAAGATGAACAACAACTTCTCCATGTCTACCTCGTCGAACCTGTGGCTACTCGTCACCGCATTCCTGTGCACCATACATCACCATGGGACCAACAACGATTGATGCCGATGAAGATGGTGATGATTTCCCCATCCGACATAGTACCTAGAAGAATTTTGTAGATCAAATCGCCTCGAACCGCAAAGTGGCATCAATGAGCACGATAAATGTTTCTTGAGTTGTTTGGGTATATATAAGCCAAGGGGAGCCAAGGGGGCGGAGGTAGACAAGGAAGCCTGGTGGGCTCAAGGCCCCACCCTGGGCATCCTGCACCTAGATGCACATGCCCCCTAGGGTCTAGGCTTCTGGCTTCTAGTCCCTTCCGGTCCTTAGACTCCGCTCATATTTTGATTTTAATTTCCCCGTGATGGAGAATATCCATTTTTGGTAAAACCAAAAACACTAAAAAACATAAACTCGCACCGGAAACTTTATTAATATGTTAGTCCAGATAAACTTTAAATATTGTAAAGAATGGTAGGAATATAGCATGAACACTATAACTATAGATACTCTTAGGACATAATAGTAGGCCGACATCTGCTTATTGACGAGCGGCTTAATTGTTGGTGGCGAGGTTAAGTAACCACAAATAGATGGTTAATCTGTAGTAGTGGACCGCTCTTAACTAGTGAGGGTGAATACAGATTCGAGGGTCAACCATTTATTGAGAGCTCATATGTTTTAAAATTATGTATTAGTGAATCTAGAGAATCTTTTACTACAGACTCCTATGACGATATTGATTAGGTTGTACAATGTAGAGCTCTCTATTAACATATTTAAATATGCTAAAATAGACAGAAACAAACATAAACATGATAGGGACAAGTTGTTTGTTCGATAAATGTGATTTTAACATCCTTTTATAGATGATTTTCTTAGATTAGTGAAATGTCCAAAGTATATTCGGAAAAACATTTATGTCCACATGCAAACATAGTTCTAACTTAGCATCGGTGTATCTCGTTGTAATAATTGATATTTGAATTTTATAAATAGCATAATTCAAGTTTTAGTATCATAAACACAGTTATGTCAGTTGACATATACAACTGAAATAAATAATACTTAATAGTGTACACTAGAATTGTAAGTGAAATAACTAGTTACGATTTAATGAAATATTGAACCATAAATAAGTAAAACTGTTCATTATAAATAATGATAATTTTGTATAATCCATCGTAGGCTAATAAAACCTCGTCAAATGATTATTGTGAAAGGGGGAAACAAAATAGTAAGTAAGTACTGAACCAATCTGTCATAATCACTGGTCCTTATTAACAAAGCTAAAGAAAGACCGAACAACCATAAGATGGAGCCAAAGAGCAAGCAAATACCAAATCTTGACGACAAATTATGACATGAATCGGTGTGAGGCTAGAACGAATTTCCTCACGACCTTGGACAATGACACCGCACCACAACCCCATAATTAAACCCCAATTTTATAATTACCTAATTGATATTGACATCAGGGCAAGCCACACAAGTCATCTAGGGTTCTCTTCCCTTAAAAAATCATTTGTTTCCAATTTCTGAGTTAGAAACCATGCCAGTCTCTCCAACTTAAGTATATAGTTTACCAATTTTCAGGATAGGTCAGTTCAAAGAATTTGTTGACATATAAATTTGGCATGTGACTTTGAACCTTCTACTTACGAGTAAAATCGGTTAGCCCACACACTCCAATTCAATTTCGATAAACTATCACTACTTCCATGTTCCTATCACACTTGATCTTG
>LR880968.1:10812829-10830537 GCA_904067115.1 Aegilops sharonensis | reverse complement strand
TGTTGGGTTGGCACGAATCGAGACTGGGATTTGTCACTCCGTATCACGGAGAGGTATCTCTGGGCCCACACGGTAATGCATCATCATAATGAGCTCAATGTGACTAAGTAGTTAGTCACAGGATCATGCATTACGGAACGAGTAAACTGACTTGCCAGTAACGAGATTGAACGAGGTATTGGGATACCGATGATCGAATCTCGGGCAAGTACCGATTGAAAAAGGGAATTGTATACGGGATTGATTGAATCCCCGACATCGTGTTTCATCCGATAAGATCATCGTGGAACATGTGGGAGTCAACATGGGTATCCAGATCCCGCTGTTGGTTATTGGCCAGAGAACTGTCTCGCTCATGTCTGCATGGTTCCCAAACCCGTAGGGTCTACACACTTAAGGTTCGGTGACGCTAGAGTTGTTATGGGAAATAGTATGTGGTTACCGAAGGTTGTTCGGAGTCCCGGATGAGATCCCGGACATGACGAGGAGCTCCGGAATAGTCCGGAGGTGAAGATCGGTGTATTGGACGAAGGGCATTGGAGTCCAGAATTGTTCTGGGAGTACCAGGTGACGACCAGCGTGACCGAAAGGTGTTTCGGAGGCCCCGGCAAGCGTTGGGGGGCCTTATGGGCCAAAGGGATGGGGCACATCAGCCCACTAAGGGGCTGTGCGCCCATCCAAACCCCTCTCACGTAACATGGAGAGGTGGGGGCACCTCCCCTAGGGCAGCCTCCCCTCCCGGCTTGGGGGGCAAGTTTCCTAGGGGTGGGGGCGCCCAAACCCATCTAGGGTTTCCCCTGTGGCCGCCACCCATCCCCTAGGGAACCCTACGGTGCCTCCTCCACCCCTCTTCCTCCTATATATAGTGAGGGAGAGAGAGGGCAGCCGCACCCTTCCCCTGGCGCAGCCCTCTCCCTCCTCATACGTCTCCTCCTCCTCCATAGTGCTTGGCGAAGCCCTGCTGGAGAACCACGAGCTCCACCACCACCACGCTGTCATGCTGTCGGAGTTCTCCCTCAACTTCTCCTCTCCCCTTGCTGGATAAAGAAGGAGGAGACGTCCCCGGGCTGTACATGTGTTGAACGCAGAGGCGCCGTTCGTTCGGCGCTAGATCGGATCTTCCGCGATTTGAATGGCCGCGAGTACGACTCCATCATCCGCGTTCTTGTAATGCTTCCGCTTAGCGATCTTCAAGGGTATAAAGATGCACTCCCTCTCTCTTGTTGCTATAATCTCCATAGATTGATCTTGGTGATGCGTAGAAAATATTGAATTTCTGTTACGTGCCCCAACAGTGGCATCATGAGCTAGGTCTATTGCGTATATTCTATGCACGAGTAGAACACAAGTAGTTGTGGGCGTTGGTTTGTTCAATATGCTTACCGTTACTAGTCTTATCTTGATTTGGCGGCATCGTGGGATGAAGCGGCCCGGACCGACCTTACACGTACGCTTACGTGAGACAGGTTCCACCAACTGACATGCACTTGTTGCATAAAGGTGGCTTTGCGTAGGTAAGAAACATTCTTGCTAGAAACCCATAGCAGCCACGTAAAACATGCAACAACAATTAGGGGACGTCTAACTTGTTTTTGCAGGGTATGCTATGTGATGTGATATGGCCCAAAAGAATGTGATGAATGATATATGTGATGTATGAGATTGATCATGTTCTTGTAATAGGAATCACGACTTGCATGTCGATGAGTATGACAACCAGCAGGAGCCATAGGAGTTGTCTTAATTTATTGTATGACCTACGTGTCATTGAATAACACCATGTAATTACTTTACTTTATTGCTAAATCGTTAGCCATAGTAGTAGAAGTAATAGTTGGCGAGACAACTTCATGAAGACACGATGATGGAGATCATGATGATGGAGATCATGGTGTCATGCCGGTGACGAAGGTGATCATGTCGTGCCTCAAGATGGAGATCAAAGGCGCAAGATGATATTGGCCATATCATGTCACTTTATGATTTGCATGTGATGTTTGTCATGTTTACATCTTATTTGCTTAGAACGCCGGTAGCATAAATAAGATGATCCCTCTTAAAATTTCAAGAAAGTGTTCCCCCTAACTGTGCACCGTTGCGAAAGTTCGTTGTTTCGAAGCACCACGTGATGATCGGGTGTGATAGATTCTAATGTTCACATACAACGGGTGTAAGCCAGATTTACACACGCAAAACACTTAGGTTGACTTGACGAGCCTAGCATGTACAGACATGGCCTCGGAACACAAGAGACCGAAAGGTCGAACATGAGTCGTATAGTAGATACGATCAACATGAATATGTTCACTAATGATGACTAGTCTGTCTCACGTGATGATCGGACACGGCCTAGTTGACTCGGATCATGTATCACTTAGATGACTAGAGGGATGTCTATCTAAGTGGGAGTTCATTAAATAATCAGATGAACTTAATTATCATGAACATAGTTAAAAGGTCTTTGCAAATTATGTCGTAGCTTATGCTTTAGTTCTACTGTTTAAGATATGTTCCTAGAGAAAATTTTAGTTGAAAGTTGATAGTAGCAATTATGCGGACTGGGTCCATAAACTGAGGATTGTCCTCATTGCTGCACAGAAGGCTTATGTCCTTAATGCACCGCTCGGTGTGCTGAACCTCGAGCGTCGTTTGTGGATGTTGCGAACATCTGACATACATGTTTTGATGACTACGTGATAGTTCAGTGCGTAATGTTAAACGGTTTAGAATTGAGGCACCGAAGACATTTTTTGATACGTCGTAGAACATATGAGATGTTACAAGAGCTGAAATTGGGATTTCAGGCTCGTGCCCACGTCAAGAGGTATGAGACCTCTGATAAGTCTCTTAACCTGCAAACTAAGGGAGAAAAGCTCAATCGTTGAGCATGTGCTCAGATTGTCTGAGTACTGCAATCGCTTGAATTGAGTGGGAGTTAATCTTCCATATGACACCGTGATAGTTCTCCAAAGTCACTGCCACCAAGCTACTAGAGCTTCGTGATGAACTATAACATATCAGGGATAAATATGATGATCCCTGAGCTGTTCGCGATGTTTGACACCACGAAAGTAGAAATCAATTCGGAGCATCAATTGTTGATGGTTAGTAAACCAGTAGTTTCAAGAAGGGCAAGGGCAAGAAGGGATACTTGATGAAATGGAAAATCAGTTGCTCTAGTGAAGAAACCCAAGGTTGAACCCAAACCCGAGACTAAGTGCTTCTGTAATGAAGGGAACGGTCACTGAAGCAAAACTACCCTAGATACTTGGTAGATGAGAAGGCTGGCAAGGTCGACAGAAGTATATTGGATATATATTATATTAATGTGTACTTTACTAGTACTCCTAGTAGCACCAAGGTAATAGATACCGGTTCGGGTGCTAAGTGTTGGTAACTCGAAATAAAAGGCTACGGAACAAACGGAGACTAGCTAAAGGTGAGATGATGATATGTGTTGGAAGTGTTTCCAAGGTTGATGTGATCAAGCATCGCAGGCTCCCTCTACCATCGAGATTGGTGTTAAACCTAAATAATTGTTATTTGGTGTTTGCATTGAGCATAGACATGATTAGATTATGTTTATCGTAATATGTTTATTCATTTAAGGAGAATAATGGTTACTCTGTTTATTTGAATAATACCTTCAATGGTCTTGCACCTAAAATGAATGGTTTATTGAATCTCGATCATAGTGATACACATGTTCATGCCAAAAGATATAAGAAGTAATGATAGTACCACCAACTTGTGGCACTGCCATTTGAGTCATATTGGTATAAAACGCATGAAGAAGCTCCATGTTGATGGATCTTTGGACTCACTTGTTTTTGAAAAGTTTGAGACATGTGAACCATGTCTATTGGTATGTACGCATGAAGAAACTCCATGCAGATGGATCGTTTGGACTCACTGGATTTTGAATCACTTGAGACATGCAAATCATACAACATGGGCAAGATGACTGAAAAGCCTCGTTTTCAGTAAGATGGAACAAGAAAGCAACTTGTTGGAAGTAATACATTTTTATATGTGCAGTCCAATGAGTGCTAAGGCACGCAGTGGATATCGTTATGTTCTTACTTCACAGATGATTTGAGTAGATGCTAAGTATATTTACTTGATGAAACACAAGTTTGAATTATTGAAAGGTTCAAGTAATTTCAGAGTGAAGTTGAAGATTGTCGTGACAAGAGGATAAAATGTCTATGATATGATCATAGAGATGAATATCTGAGTTATGAGTTTGGCACACAATTAAGACATTGTGGAAATTGTTTCACAACTAATACCGCCTGGAACACCATAGTGTGATGGTGTGTCCGAACATCATAACTGCACCCTATTGGATACGGTGCATAGCATGATGTCTCTTATCGAATTACCACTATCGTTTATGGGCTAGGCATTAGAGACAACCGCATTCACTTTAAATAGGGCACCACGCAATTCCGTTGAGATGACACCGTATGAACTATGGTTTAGAGAAACCTAAGTTGTCGTTTCTTAAAAGTTTGGGGCTGCGACGCTTATGTGAAAAAGTTACAAGCTGATAAACTCGAACCCAAAGAGGATAAATGCATCTTCATAGGGCACCCAAAAACAGTTGGGTACACCTCCTATCTCAGTTCCAGAAGCAAAAGGGATTGTTTCTAGAATCGGGTCCTTTCTCGAGGAAAAGTTTCTCTCGAAAGAATTGAGTGGGAGGATGGTGGAGACTTGATGAGGTTATTGACCCGTCACTTCAACTAGTGTGTAGCAGGGCACACGAAGTTGTTCCTGTGGCGCCTACACCAATTGAAGTGGAAGTTGATGATATTGATCATGAAACTTCGGATCAAGTCACTACCAAAACTCGTAGGTCGACAAAGATACGTACTACTCTAGAGTGGTACGTAATCCTGTCTTGGAGGTCATGTTGCTAGACAACAATGAACCTACGAGCTATGGAGAAGCGATGGTGGGCCCGGATTCCAACGAATGGCTCGAGGCCATAAAATCCGAGAGAGGATCCATGTATGAAAACAAAGTATAGACTTTGGAAGAACTACTTGATGGTCGTAAGGCTGTTGGGTACAGATGGATTTTAAAAGGAAGACGGACAATGATGGTAAGTATCACCATTAAGAAAGCTCGACTTTTCATTAAGATGTTTTCCGACAAGTTCAAGGAGTTGACTGCGATGAGACTTTCTCATTCGTAGCAATGCTAAGAGTCTGTTGGAATTATATTAGCAGTTACTGCATTATTTATGAAATCTTGCAGATAGGATGTCAAAACATTGTTTCCTCGACAATTTTCTTGAGGAAAGGTTGTATATGATACAACCAGAAGGTTTTGTCAATCCTATAAGATGCTAACAAGTATGCAAAGCTCCAGCAATCCTTCTAAGGACAGGAGTAAGCATCTCGGAGTTGGAATATACGCTTTGATGAGATGATCAAAGATTTTGGGTTTATACAAAGTTTATGAGAAACTTGTATTTCCAAAGAAGTGAGTGGGAGCACTACAGAATTTCTGATGAGTATATGTTGTTGACATATTGTTGATCGAAAATGATGTAGAATTTCTGGAAAGCATATAGGGTTTTTTGAAAAGTGTTTTTCAATGGAAAACCTGTATTAAGCTACTTGAACATTGAGCAACAAGATCTATAAGGATAGATCAAAACGCTTAATAGTACTTTCAAATGAATACATACCGTGACAAGATTTTGAAGGAGTTCAAAATAGATCGGCAAAGAAGGAGTTCTTGGCTGTGTTATAAGGTGTGAGTATTGAGTAAGACTCAAGACCTGACCACGGCAGAAGAGAGAGAAAGGACGAAGGTCGTCCCCTATGCTTTAGACGTAGGCTCTATAGTATGCTATGTTGTGTACCGCACCTGAAGTGTGCCTTTCCATGAGTCAGTCAAGGGGTACAAGAGTGATCCAGGAATGGATCACAGGAAAGCGGTCAAGGTTATCCTTAGTAACTAGTGGACTAAGGAATTTTCTCAATTATGGAGGTGGTAAAAGAGTTCGTCGTAAAGGGTTACGTCGATGCAAACTTTGATACTAATCTGGATGACTATGAGTAGTAAACCGGATTCATATAGTAGAACAGTTATTTGGAATAGCTCCAAATAGCGCGTGGTAGCTGCATCTACAAGATGACATAGAGATTCGTAAAGCACACACGGATCTGAAAGGTTCAGACCCGTTGACTAATAACCTCTCTCACAAGCAAGATATGATCAAACCACATGGGTGTTGGTTTCATTATCACGTGGTGACGTGAACTAGATTATTGACTCTAGTGCAAGTGGGAGACTGTTGGAAATATGCTCTAGAGGCAATAATAAAATGGTTATTATTATATTTCCTTGTTCATGATAATTGTCTATTGTTCATGCTATAATTGTATTAACTGGAAACTGTAATACATGTGTGAATACATAGACCCCAACATGTCCCTAGTGAGCTTCTAGTTGACTAGCTCGTTAATCAATAGATGGTTATGGTTTCCTGACCATGGACGTTGGATGTCATTGATAACGGGATCACATCATTAGGAGAATGATGTGACGGACAAGACCCAATCCTAAGCATAGCACAAGATCGTGTAGTTCGTTTGCTAAGAGTTTTTCTAATATCAAGTATCATTTCCTTAGACCATGAGATTGTGCAGCTCCCTGATACCGTAGGAATGCTTTGGGTGTACCAAACGTCACAACGTAACTGGGTGGCTATAAAGGTGCACTACAGGTATCTCCGAAAGTGTCTATTGGATTGGCACAAATCGAGACTGGGATTTGTCACTCCGTATGACGGAGAGGTATCTCTGGGCCCACTCGGTAATGCATCATCATAATGAGCTCAATGTGACTAAGTAGTTAGTCACGGGATCATGCATTACGGAACGAGTAAACTGACTTGCCAGTAACGAGATTGACCAAGGTATTGGGATACCGACGATCAAATCTCGGGCAAGTAACATACCGATTGACAAAGGGAATTGTATACGGGATTGATTGAATCCCCGACATCGTGGTTCATCCGGTGAGATCATCATGGAACATGTGGGAGTCAACATGGGTATCCAGATCCCGTTGTTGGTTATTGGTCGGAGAACCCGTAGGGTCTACACACTTAAGGTTCGGTGACGCTAGAGTTGTTATGGGAAATAGTATGTGGTTACCGAAGGTTGTTTGAAGTCCCGGATGAGATCCCGAACATGATGAGGAACTCCGGAATAGTCTGAAGTTGAAGATCGGTATATTGGACGAAGGGTATTGGAGTCCGGAATTGTTCCGGGAGTACCGTGTGACGACCGGCGTGACCGAAAGGTGTTTCGGAGGCCCCGACAAGCGTTGGGGGGCCTTATGGGCCAAAGGGAGGGGGCACTATTGGAAATATGCCCTAGAGGCAATAATAAAATGGTTATTATTGTATTTCCTTGTTCATGATAATTGTCTATTGTTCATGCTATAATTGTATTAACTGGAAACCGTAATACATGTGTGAATACATAGACCACAACATGTCCCTAGTGAGCCTCTAGTTGACTAGCTCATTGATCAATAGATGGTTATGGTTTCCTGACCATGGACATTGGATGTCATTGATAACGGGATCACATCATTAGGAGAATGATGTGATGGACAAGACCCAATCCTAAGCCTAGCACAAGATCGTGTAGTTCGTATGCTAAAGCTTTTCTAAATGTCAAGTATCTTTTCCTTAGACCATGAGATTGTGCAACTCCCGGATACCGTAGGAATGCTTTGGGTGTACCAAACGTCACAACGTAACTGGGTGGCTATAAAGGTGCACTACGGGTATCTCCGAAAGTGTCTGTTGGGTTGGCACGAATCGAGACTGGGATTTGTCACTCCGTGTGACGGAGAGGTATCTCTGGGCCCACTCGATAGGACATCATCATAATGTGCACAATGTGATCAAGGAGTTGATCATGGGATGATGTGTTATGGAACGAGTAAAGGGACTTGCCATAATGAGATTGAACAAGGTATCGGTATACCGACGATCGAATCTCGGGCAAGTAACGTACCGATTGACAAAGGGAATTGTATACGGGATTGCTTGAATCCTTGACATCGTGGTTCATCCGATGAGATCATCATGGAACATGTGGGAGCCAACATGGGTATCCAGATCCCGCTGTTGGTTATTGGCCAGAGAGCTGTCTCGGTCATGTCTGCATGATTCCCGAACCCGTAGGGTCTACACACTTAAGGTTCGGTGACGCTAGAGTTGTTATGGGAATTAGTGTGCAGTTACCGAATGTTGTTCGGAGTCCTGGATGAGATCCCGGACGTCACGAGGAGTTCCGGAATGGTCCGGAGGTAAAGATTTATATATGGGAAGTCCTATTTTGGCCACCGGAAAATGTTTGGGATTTTTCGGTATTGTACCGGGAAGGTTCTAGAAGGTTCCGGATTGGGGCCCACCTGCATGGGGTGACCCACATGAACGTGGGTAGTGGGGGCAAGGCCCCACACCCCTGGTCAAGGTGCACCAAGATCCCCCCTTAGAAGGAATGAGATCATATCCCGAAGGGATAAGATCAAGATCCCTAAAAAAGGGGGATAACAATCGGTGGGGAAGGAAATGATGGGATTTCTTTCCTCCCACCTTTGCCAACGCCCCTAAAAAAGGGGGATAACAATCGGTGGGGAAGGAAATGATGGGATTTCTTTCCTCCCACCTTTGCCAACGCCCCAATGGACTTGGAGGGCAAGAAACCAGGCCCCTCCACCCCTATATATAGTGGGGAGGCGCATGGGAGCTTCACCCTTCCCCTGGCGCAGCCCTCTCCCTCCCCAACACGTCCTCCTCCGTAGTAGTGCTTGGCGAAGCTCTGCCGGAGAACTGCAAGCTCCACCACCACGCCGTCGTGTTGCCGGAGCTCTCCCTCAACTTCTCCTCTCCCCTTGCTGGATCAAGAAGGAGGAGACGTCCCCGGGTTGTACGTTTGTTGAACGCGGAGACACCGTTGTTCGGTGCTTAGATCGGATTCGGCCGCGATCTGAATCGCTTCATGTACGACTCCACCGACCGCGTTCTTGTAACGCTTCCGCATCGCGATCTTCAAGGGTATGAAGATACACTCCCCTCTCTCTCGTTGCTAGTATCTCCATAGATTGATCTTGGTGATGCGTAGAATTTTTTTAATTTCTGCTACGTTACCCAATAGTGGTATCAGAGCTAGGTCTATGCGTAGTTTCTATGCACGAGTAGAACACAAAGTAGTTGTGGGCGTTGGTTTGTTCAATATGCTTACCGTTACTAGTCTTATCTTGATTCGGCGGCATCATGGGATGAAGCGGCCCGGACCGACCTTACACGTACACTTACGTGAGACAGGTTCCACCGAGTGACATGCATTTGTTGCATAAGGTGGCTAGCGGGTGCCAGTCTCTCCCACTTTAGTCGGATCGGATTCGATGAAAAGGGTCCTTATGAAGGGTAAATAGAAATTGGCATATCACGTTGTGGTTTTGGCGTAGGTAAGAAACGTTCTTGCTATAAACCTATAGCAGCCACGTAAAAACTTGCAACAACAATTAGAGGACGTCTAACTTGTTTTTGCAGCATATGCCGTGTGATGTGATATGGCCAAAAGAATGTGATGAATGATATGTGATGTATGAGATTGATCATGTTCTTGTAATAGGAATCACGACTTGCATGTCGATGAGTATGACAACCGGCAGGAGCCATAGGAGTTGTCTTAATTTATTGTATGACCTGCGTGTCATTGAACAACGCCATGTAATTACTTTACTTTATTGCTAAACTGTTAGCTATAGTAGTAGAAGTAATTAGTTGGCGAGACAACTTCATGGAGACACGATGATGGAGATTATGATGATGGAGATCATGGTGTCATGCCGGTGACGATGATGATCATGGAGCCCCGAAGATGGAGATCAAAAGGAGCAAAATGATATTGGCCATATCATGTCACTATTTGATTGCATGTGATGTTTATCATGTTTATGCATCTTATTTGCTTAGAACGACGGTAGTAAATAAGATGATCCCTCATTAAAATTTCAAGAAAGTGTTCCCCCTAACTGTGCACCGTTGCGAAAGTTCATTGTTTCGAAGCACCACGTGATGATCGGGTGTGATAGATTCTAACGTTCACATAGAACGGGTGTAAGCCAGATTTACACACGCGAAACACTTAGGTTGACTTGACGAGCCTAGCATGTACAGACATGGCCTCGAAACACAAGAGACCGAAAGGTCGAGCATGAGTCGTATGGTAGATACGATCAACATGAAGATGTTCACCGATGATGACTAGTCCGTCTCACGTGATGACCGGACACGGCCTAGTTGACTCGGATCATGTAATCACTTAGATGACTAGAGGGATGTCTATCTGAGTGGGAGTTCATAAGATGAACTTAATTATCCTGAACATAGCCAAAAGGTTTTTGCAAATCATGTCGTAGCTCGCGCTTTAGTTCTACTGTTTTAGATATGTTCCTAGAGAAAATTTAGTTGAAAGTTGACAGTAGCAATTATGCGGACTGGGTCCGTAAACTAAGGATTGTCCTCATTGCTGCGTAGAAGGCTTTTGTCCTTAATGCACCGCTCGGTGTGCTGAACCTCAAACGTCGTTTGTGGATGTTGCGAACATTTGACATACACGTTTTGATAACTACGTGATAGTTCAGTAATGTTAAACGATTTAGAATTGAGGCACCGAAGACGATTTCGAAACGTCGCGGAACATATGAGATGTTTCGAGGGCTGAAATTGGGATTTCAGGCTCATGCCTACGTCAAGAGGTATAAGACCTCCGACGATTTTCTTAGCCTACAAACTAAGGGAGAAAAGCTCAATCGTTGAGCTTGTGCTCAAATTGTCTGAGTACAACAATCACTTGAATCGAGTGGGAGTTGATCTTCCAGATGAGATAGTGATGTTTCTCCAAAGTCATTGCCACCAAGCTACTAGAGGTTCATGACGAACTATAACATATCAGGGATAGATATGATGATCCTTGAAATATTCGCGATGTTTGACACCGCGAAAGTAGAAATCAAGAAGGAGCATCAATTTTTGTTGGTTAGTGAAACCACTAGTTTCAAGAAGGGCAAGGGCAAGAAGGGATACTTCATGAAACGGCAAATCAGCTGCTGCTCTAGTGAAGAAACCCAAGGTTGAACCCAAACCCGAGACTAAGTGCTTCTGTAATAAGGGGAACGGTCACTGGAGCAGAATTACCCTAGATACTTGATAGATAAGAAGGCAGGCAAGGTCGACAGAAGTATATTGGATATACATTATATTAATGTGTACTCTGCTAGTACTCCTAGTAGCACCATGGTAATAGATACCGGTTCGGTTGCTAAGTGTTAGTAACTCGAAATAAAAGGCTACGGAATAAACGGAGACTAGCTAAAGGCGAGGTGACGATATGTGTTGGAAGTATTTCCAAGGCTGATGTGATCAATCGTTGCACGCTCCCTCTACCATCGGGATCGGTGTTAAACCTAAATAATTGTTATTTCGTGTTTGCGTTGAGCATAGACATGATTGGATTATGTCTATCACAATACGGTTATTCATTTAAGGAGAATAATGGTTACTCTCTTTATTTAAATAATACCTTCAATGGTCTTGCACCTAAAATGAATGGTTTATTGAATCTCGATCGTAGTGATACACATGTTCATGCCAAAAGATATAAGATAGTAATGATAGTACCACTTACTTGTGGCACTGCCATGTAAGTCATATTGGTATAAAACGCATGAAGAAGCTCCATGTTGATGGATCTTTGGATTCACTCATTTTTGAAAAGTTTGAGACATGCGAACCATGTCTATTGGTGTATACGCATGAAGAAAATCCATGCAGATGGATCGTTTGGACTCACTTGATTTTGAATCACTTGAGACATGCAAATCATACCACATGGGCAAGATGACTGAAAAGCCTCGGTTTCAGTAAGATGGAACAAGAAAGCAACTTGTTGGAAGTAATACATTTTGATGTGTGCAGTCTAATGAGTGTTGAGGCATGCAGTGGATATCGTTATGTTCTTACTTCACAGATGATTTGAGTAGATTCTGAGTATGTTTACTCGATGAAACACAAATCTGAATTATTGAAAGGTTCAAGTAATTTCAGAGTGAGGTTGAACATTGTCGTGACAAGAGGATAAAATGTCTATGATATGATCATAGAGATGAGTATCTGAGTTATGAGTTTGGTATGAAATTGAGACATTGTGGAAATTGTTTCACAACTAATACCGCCTGGAACACCATAGTGTGATGGTGTGTCCGAAAATCATAGCTGCACCCTATTGGATATGGTGCATACCATGATGTCTCTTATCAAACTACCACTATCGTTATAAATGATATAAATTTCATGACATGCATTAATATTTTGTTAATTAAATTTTTAGTTAAAATTTGACACAAAATGCAAATAGGACTTGACTATGATGAGACTTTCTCACTCGTAGCGATGCTAAGAGTCTGTTGGAATTAGATTAGCAGTTACTGCATTATTTATGAAATCTTGCAGATAGGATGTCAAAACATTGTTTCCTCGACGATTTTCTTGAGGAAAGGTTGTAGGTGATACAACCAGAAGGTTTTGTCAATCCTGAAAGATGCTAACAAGTATGCAAAGCTCCAGCAATCCTTCTAAGGACTGGAGTAAGCATCTCGGAGTTGGAATATACGCTTTGATGACATGATCAAAGATTTTGGGTTTATACAAAGTTTACGAGAAACTTGTATTTCCAAAGAAGTGACTGGGAGCACTATAGCATTTCTGATGAGTATATGTTGTTGACATATTGTTGATCAGAAATGATGTAGAATTTCTGGAAAGCATATAGGGTTATTTGAAAAGTGTTTTTCAATGGAAAACCTGGATTAAGCTACTTGAACATTGAGCATCATGATCTATAAGGATAGATCAAAACGCTTAATAGTACTTTCAAATGAATACACACCGTGACAAGATTTTGAAGGAGTTCAAAATAGATCAGCAAAGAAGGAGTTCTTGGCTGTGTTGTATGGTGTGAGTATTGAGTAAGACTCAAGACATGACCACGACAGAAGAAAGAGAAAGGACGAAGGTCGTCCCCTATGCTTCAGAGGTAGGCTCTATAGTATGCTATGCTGTGTACCGCACCGGAAGTGTGCCTTGCCATGAGTCAGTCAAGGGGTACAAGAGTGATCCAGGAATGGATCACAGGACAGCGGTCAAACTTATCCTTAGTAACTAGTGGACTGAGGAATTTTCTCGATTATGGAGGTGGTAAAAGAATTCGTCGTAAAGGGTTACGCCGATGCAAACTTTGACACTAATCCGGATTATTCTGAGTAGTAAACCGGATTCATATAGTAGAACAGTTATTTGGAACAGCTCCAAATAGAGCGTGGTAGCTGCATCTAGGAGATGACATAGAGATTTGCAAAGCACACACGGATCTGAAAGGTTCAGATCCGTTGACTAATAACCTCTCTCACAAGCGAGATATGATCAAACCCCATGGGTGTCGATTCATTACAATCACATAGTGATGTGAACTAGATTATTGACTCTAGTGCAAGTGGGAGACTGTTGGAAATATGCCCTAGATGCAATAATAAAATGGTTATTATTGTATTTCCTTGTTCATGATAATTGTCTATTGTTCATGCTATAATTGTATTAAGGGTCTTTTACATCTGTGTCCCTAACTTGAACCCACTACTCACATTTGCCCCTAATTCGAAAGCCTGCTCAAAAATGCCCCTCCGCCGTTAGGTGCCCTTACAGAAATATCCTTCCGCTCCGTTTCCGTCTGGTCAAAGGGGTTTGACCGTTTACGGGGCGTTTACTGGACATTTTGCCCCTCTATTCACTTGTCACTTACACATGGGCCCTGCCCTAGGAAAAAAACTCTGGCTTATCCCCTCTCTCTCACTTACTAAAAAAACTCTCTCACTCCTTGACATGTGGGCCAGGGACCCACTTGCATGGTCAACACGCTCCGAAGCGAGGCTAGGCTCGGCTCGCGTGGATCAGCCGGTGGCTGTCGCCGGCGAGAGGCGGCGCTCCTGCAAGTGAAGACCAAGGGGACGGGCTCCGGGTGGTCTGTCGAAGGATTTGCAGGTGGTGGTCAAGGTGGATGTCGGCGGGCAGCAAAGGCATGCACGGGGAGCGCCTGAGACATTCTGCGGAGGACGCCGTCGCCGCCGTCGCGGTCGGAGGCTAGATCGAGACCAAAGAGCATGCCCTTGAACCCTGCTGGACGCCTCGCCTCTGCCCAGCACGGTGAATCGGGCCTATGGCCGCGTGTAGACGATGGCAGAGACTCCGATCTCCGCCATAGATGCGCCCTTGGCCTCCTAAATCCGACTGCCCCGAGCCACCATTGACCTTCCCGACGTCCGTGTCGTTGTCCCTGAAATCACGCGGCCCTACTCCTCTCTTCCCCCGCTCGATTCTGTTCCCGGAGCGCCCTGCCTGAAGCCGGCCGCCATGACCGACCTCGACTGGCTCGGTCGTGTGCACGCGCCCACCTACCTACCTGTGCGGCGGCTCCACCCCTCCGTCGGACGACCCCGAGCCTCCCACCATGGCCCTCACATGCCAGTGCGCTATCCTTCGCCGGCGGCGACCACCGGCCGATCCGCCAAGCCTCGCCGTGACCACGAGCAAACAAGAGTTGACCCTGACAGTGGGTCCAATGGCCCACATGTCAGGGAGAGAGAGGAGGGGTTATGAGAGAGGTAGACAATTTTTTTTAATGTTGGTGGGCTCCACGTGTAAGTCAGAGATGGGATGAGAGAGAGGGAGTTTTTTTTCTTTTCTTTTCCTAGGTAGGTGCCACGTGTAACTGGGATGTGCACAGAGGGGCAAAAATGTCGAGAAAACGTGAGGAAAACGGTCAAAGGCCTTTGACCTGACGGAAACGGCACGGAGGGGCATTTCTGTAAGGGCACATAACGGCGGAGGGGCATTTTTGAGCAGGCTTTGGAATTAGGGGTATATCTGATTAGGTGGTTCGAGTTAGGGACAGAAATGCAAATGGCCCTTGTATTAACTGGAAACCGTAATACATGTGTGAATACATAGACCACAACATGTCCCTAGTGAGCCTCTAGTTGACTAGCTCGTTGATCAATAGATGGTTACGGTTTCCTGACCATGGACATTGGATGTCATTAATAACCGGATCACATCATTAGGAGAATGATGTGATGGACAAGACCCAATCCTAAGCCTAGCACAAGATCGTGTAGTTCGTATGCTAAAGCTTTTCTAAATGTCAAGTATCTTTTCCTTAGACCATGAGATTGTGCAACTCCCGGATACCGTAGGAATGCCTTGGGTGTACCAAACGTCACAACGTAACTGGGTGGCTATAAAGGTGCACTACGGGTATCTCCGAAAGTGTCTGTTGGGTTGGCACGAATCGAGACTGGGATTTGTCACTCCGTGTGACGGAGAGGTATCTCCGGGCCCACTCGGTAGGACATCATCATAATGTGCACAATGTGATCAAGGAGTTGATCATGGAATGATGGGTTATGGAACGAGTAAAGAGACTTGCCATAATGAGATTGAACAAGGTATCGGTATACCGACGATCGAATCTCGGGCAAATAACGTACCGATTGACAAAGGGAATTGTATACGGGATTGCTTGAATCCTTGACATCGTGGTTCATCCAATGAGATCATCGTGGAACATGTGGGAGCCAACATGGGTATCCAGATCCCGCTGTTTGTTATTGGCCAAAGAGCTGTCTCGGTCATGTCTGCATGATTCCCGAACCCGTAGGGTCTACACACTTAAGGTTTGGTGACGCTAGAGTTGTTATGGGAATTAGTGTGCAGTTACCGAATGTTGTTCGGAGTCCCGGATGAGATCCCGGACATCACGAGGAGTTCCGGAATGGTCCGGAGGTAAAGATTTATATATGGGAAGTCCTATTTTGGCCACCGGAAAATGTTTGGGATTTTTCGGTATTGTACCGGGAAGGTTCTAGAAGGTTCCGGAGTGGGGCCCACCTGCATGGGGGGACCCACATGAACGTGGGTAGTGGGGGCAAGGCCCCACACCCCTGGTCAAGGTGCACCAAGATCCCCCCTTAGAAGAAATAAGATCATATCCCGAAGGGATAAGATCAAGATCCCTAAAAAAGGGGGATAACAATCGGTGGGGAAGGAAATGATGGGATTTCTTTCCTCCCACCTTTGCCAACGCCCCAATGGACTTGGAGGGCAAGAAACCAGGCCCCTCCACCCCTATATATAGTGGGGAGGCGCATGGGAGCTTCACCCTTCCCCTGGTGCAGCCCTCTCCCTCCCCAACACCTCCTCCTCCGTAGTAGTGCTTGGCGAAGCTCTGCCGAAGAACTGCAAGCTCCACCACCACGCCGTCGTGCTGCCGGAGCTCTCCCTCAACTTCTCCTCTCCCCTTGCTGGATCAAGAAGGAGGAGACGTCCCCGGGCTGTACGTGTGTTGAACGCGGAGGCACCGTTGTTCGGTGCTTAGATCGGATTCGGCCGCGATCTGAATCGCTTCATGTACGACTCCACCGACCGCGTTCTTGTAACGCTTCCGCATCACGATCTTCAAGGGTATGAAGAGGCACTCCCCTCTCTCTCGTTGCTAGTATCTCCATAGATTGATCTTGGTGATGCGTAGAAATTTTTTTAATTTCTGCTACGTTACCCAACAGTGGTATCAGAGCTAGGTCTATGCGTAGTTTCTATGCACGAGTAGAACACAAAGTAGTTGTGGGCGTCGATGTTGTCAATTTACTTGCCGTTACTAGTCTTATCTTGATTCGGCGGCATCATGGGATGAAGCGGCCCGGACCGACCTTACACGTACACTTACGTGAGACAGGTTCCACCGAGTGACATGCACTTGTTGCATAAGGTGGCTAGCGGGTGCCAGTCTCTCCCACTTTAGTCGGATCGGATTCGATGAAAAGGGTCCTTATGAAGGGTAAATAGCAATTGGCATATCACGTTGTGGTTTTGGCGTAGGTAAGAAACGTTCTTGCTATAAACCTATAGCAGCCACGTAAAAACTTGCAACAACAATTAGAGGACGTCTGACTACTGGAATCGGGTACTTTGCCATCTGCCAGCTCTTTGTCGTCCGCTAGCAGACGGCAAAGAAGCTCTTTGCCATCAGCTACCCGAAAGCTGACGGCAAAGAACTGGCTGATGGCAAAGAAAGTCTTTGCCATCAGCCTGTTCTTTGCCGTCCGCTAGCTGACGGCAAAGACTCTTTGCCGTCCGCTAGTAGACGGCAAAGAGGGAGGGGGCCCCACTGAGGAGCTGTTTAAAAAAAACTTAACGTCCCCCCTCTTTGCCGTCTGCTAGCAGACGACAAAGAGCAAAAAAGCGGACGGCAAAGATTCAACATATCTAACTGCACGCCCCACCCCGCCCTCTCTCTCTGTTTCTCTCCCCACACGCGCGCCGCCGCCCCCAGCACTCGCCGCCGCCCGGTCGCCCCACGGGCCCCCCGCCCCGTCGCCCCCGCCGCCTTGCCGTCTCGGCGCCGCCTCGCCCCGGCCACGCGGCGCCCCAGCCCCCCCGCGCCCCACCACCCCGGGCCCGGCGCCGCCGCCCCAGGCCGCCCCGCCCCCCTCCTCCACCGGCCCCCTCCTCCACCGGCCCTGCCCCAGGTGAGCTCTACCTCCTCTTTTTT
>LR880968.1:10766104-10785349 GCA_904067115.1 Aegilops sharonensis | reverse complement strand
ACAACATGTCCCTAGTGAGCCTCTAGTTGACTAGCTCGTTGATCAATAGATGGTTATGGTTTCCTGACCATGGACATTGGATGTCATTGATAACGGGATCACATCATTAGGAGAATGATGTGATGGACAAGACCCAATCCTAAGCCTAGCATAAGATCTAGTAGTTCGTATGCTAAAGCTTTTCTAAATGTCAAGTATCTTTTCCTTAGACCATGAGATTGTGCAACTCCCGGATACCGTAGGAATGCTTTGGGTGTACCAAACGTCACAACGTAATTGGGTGGCTATAAAGGTGCACTACGGGTATCTCCGAAAGTGTCTGTTGGGTTGGCACGAATCGAGACTGGGATTTGTCACTCCGTGTGACGGAGAGGTATCTCTGGGCCCACTTGGTAGGACATCATCGTAATGTGCACAATGTGATCAAGGAGTTGATCACGGGATGATGTGTTATGGAACGAGTAAAGAGACTTGCCATAATGAGATTGAACAAGGTATCGGTATACCGACGATCGAATCTTGGGCAAGTAACGTACCGATTGACAAAGGGAATTGTATACGGGATTGCTTGAATCCTTGACATCGTGGTTCATCTGATGAGATCATCGTGGAACATGTGGGAGCCAACATGGGTATCCAGATCCCGCTGTTGGTTATTGGCCAGAGAGCTGTCTCGGTCATGTCTGCATGATTCCCGAACCCGTAGGGTCTACACACTTAAGGTTCGGTGACGCTAGAGTTGTTATGGGAATTACTGTGTAGTTACCGAATGTTGTTCGGAGTCCCGGATGAGATCCCGGACGTCACGAGGAGTTCTAGAATGGTCCGGAGGTAAAGATTTATATATGGGAAGTCCTATTTTGGCCACCGGAAAATGTTTGGGATTTTTCGGTATTGTACCGGGAAGGTTCTAGAAGGTTCCGGAGTGGGGCCCACCTGCATGGGGGGACCCACATGAACGTGGGTCGTGGGGGCAAGGCCCCACACCCCTGGTCAAGGTGCACCAAGATCCCCCCTTAGAAGGAATAAGATCATATCCCGAAGGGATAAGATCAAGATCCCTAAAAAAGGGGGATAACAATCGGTGGGGAAGGAAATGATGGGATTTCTTTCCTCCCACCTTTGCCAACGCCCCAATGGACTTGGAGGGCAAGAAACCAGGCCCCTCCACCCCTATATATAGTGGGGAGGCGCATGGGAGCTTCACCCTTCCCCTGGCGCAGCCCTCTCCCTCCCCAACACCTCCTCCGTAGTAGTAGTGCTTGGCGAAGCTCTGCCAGAGAACTGCAAGCTCCACCACCACGCCGTCATGCTGCCGGAGCTCTTCCTCAACTTCTCCTCTCCCCTTGCTGGATCAAGAAGGAGGAGACGTCCCCGGGCTGTACTTGTGTTGAACGCGGAGGCACCATTGTTCGGTGCTTAGATCGGATTCGGCCGCGATCTGAATCGCTTCATGTACGACTCCACCGACCGCGTTCTTGTAACGCTTCCGCATCGCGATCTTCAAGGGTATGAAGATGCACTCCCCTCTCTCTCGTTGCTAGTATCTCCATAGATTGATCTTGGTGATGCGTAGAATTTTTTTAATTTCTGCTACGTTACCCAACAGGCACACCAGCTCACTAAGGGGCTGTGCGCCCCTCCCAACCCCTCTCACATAACTTGGAGAGGTGGGGGTGCCTCCCCTAGGGCATCCTCTCCTCCCGGCATGGGGGGCAAGTTTCCTAGGGGTGGGGGCGCCCAAACCCATCTAGGGTTTCCCCTGTGGCCGCCACCCATCCCCTAGGGAACCCTAGGGCGCCTCCTCCACCCCCCTTCCCCCTATATATAGTGAGGGAGAGAGAGGGCAGTTGCACCCTTCCCCTAGCGCAGCCCTCTCCCTCCTCATACATCTCCTCCTCCTCCATAGTGCTTGGCGAAGCCCTGCTGGAGAACCACGAGCTCCACCACCACCACGTCGTCGTGCTGTCAGAGTTCTCCCTCAACTTCTCCTCTCCCCTTACTGGATAAAGAAGGTGGAGATGTCCCCGGGCTGTACGTGTGTTGAACGCGGAGGCGCCGTCCGTTCGGCGCTAGATCGGATCTTCCGCGATTTGAATCACCGCGAGTATGACTCCATCATCCGCGTTCTTGTAACGCTTCCGCTTAGCGATATTCAAGGGTATGAAAGATGCACTCCCTCTCTCTTGTTGCTAGAATCTCCATAGATTGATCTTGGTGATGCGTAGAAAATTTTGAATTTCTGCTCGTTCCCCAACACCATCAATGTCGAAAGGAAGGCAAGCATTTCAAAGGCGAGGCAGATCACCGGAAGAAGCCCGCCGTCCGTACTGGTGATCACATACTTGCTATGGTCAATGATTTATAAGTAATCTTTGGAAAGGGTCCCGGCGGACTATCTGTTCCAAATGACGCTAAGGGACGCGCACCCATGTCAAAGAAGAAATCTGTATTTTGGGACTTATCCTACTGGAAACACTACAAGAAATACGTCAACTTGCGACCATCACTATTGGTCACTGAATGGTCATTGTTTTGCATTTGCAACCTTTTTAACCAAAAACAGATGGTCAAAAGCTGGTCGTCGTAAACTAAAATTAACGACCTTCTTTGTGATAAGGTCATGGAAGTCAATGACCAAAACAAGAGGTCATGGATTCTACGACCTTCTGTTTTGGTCACTGGCTGATTGCCCAGGCCACGTCGGATCCGATGTGGCAATCTGACATGGCAAAATTGCGACCAATTCAAAAGGTCATTGATAAGATTCAGCCCGGTCCAATTCAGTGTTTTACATGGGCCGAGCCCAACAATTCAGCCTTTCTATATATTTTTTTCGTGCCAATTTTTGGTCGATTTTATGGGCCTAGCCCAACATTATAGCCTTTTTATTTTTTGGGCCATAGCCTTTGTTTCTCTTTTTTTAATGCATGCCAATTGTCAAACTCTGGTAAGTGGGTCCCAAATGTGACGTTCTAGTTTGTGGGACCCTACTGTCAAGGTCATGTTCTTCATATTTCAATATGCAAATACAGAAAACAGACACAATATTTCAAATAATAGGAGGAAGCAATCTGCTACATCATATAACATACATAAAAATGTGATCAACATCAACTTTACAATTAGATAACACACATACAGCCCAAGTGTATCATCCCAAGTCTATCACATGAGTCTATCACAGGAGCCCTACAAGTTCTGCTACATCATATAACACACAGATAGGATCAGCATTATTCCAATGAAGTAGCTCCTAGAACTAGCACACATACAAGTTCTGTTACAAGGAATTCGTTACTCCCAGAACTAGCTCAATGAGGTAAAACTATGCTTCATCCAACTTTTTTGTCCTGAATGAAAGGCCGGCATCTGCACATTGTAGAAGAAAATGCTTAGGAACAAAATATAAGTAAATCTAACAGCAAAGTATCAAAAAACCAAAGTATTAAAAACTGCAGTAATTTACTCGTAGTTGGCAGGTATACAATACCATGGTTTTAATTTAATAGAGTTTTTTAGAGTATTCAAAATACAGAGCAAGTGTTTGGCTACAACACATAATGTTGTAAAATTTGTTGACTAGCCCTTAAGCATTCGCATCTAGCTAGCCGAGGTGGCAACAATGCAAACACGAGCTGGCCGGTTGTGTACTGTTCCTGTTATGTTAATCTAGCTAAGTAGGCTGGCTGGCCCTTGCCATTCAGGTCCATATTAACCGAAGCATACATAGACGACAAATTTTGGCATGCTAGAATTCTTACTGTGGACAAGATTGTTTGTCCAGTAAATTATTCGTTAGGAACATCTCAGGCATACAAGAAATGGGATAATGATTCATTATCCATATGCGAGTGACCTTTGTGGTGCCGTCTATTAAGTACAAGTACATTAAGAAACCCCGAAACAAAACCCTAAGCAACAAGATATCAAGATATCAAGCACACGCCCACAATTCAATGCATTTCAGGCCATGGGGGCACTGAACTGTATAACCATGCATGCAAAGGAAAGCAAATAGCACAAATAATGGCGTTTAACAAGTGCGCCAATAGTTGCATTTAAGGTAAACAAGAGCTGCATAGCAGAGTGCAGGAGAATGACAGCAGAATTCCTCAGCAGTGTAGCAGGGTCAAATCGAATCACTCCCAAAATACACTAGTTGCAGCTACACCCAAACTAGGGGAGTCAAAGAAGCAGCACATATGGCCATGATAGGAGGAAGAAGCGACAGATAGAGGAAATTGTCTCACCTGCAGCAGCAGCAGCGGGCAACGAGCAAAGTTGAGGAGGGTCGGTGGCAGGAGCAACTTGGGGACGTGGTCTAGGAAGACTGTCGGTAGAAGCAGGTCTATTACATCCACGGCCTGCCTACCGTCGGGCACCCCCGTAGAGACGCTGGAGGAGGTAGTGGAGTAGCTCAATAAAAGGAATAGAGTATGATTAACTCACATCGGCAGTAAAATAATAAATAGGTATTATACAGCAGGAAAACAATAATTCCAAGAATTTTACTTTTACATGATTATCTATGATGATTACTTATTTATTCTGCAAGGAACCACAACATATTTCTGCAGAAAAAGAACATGTGTTCAAACCAATCACCAAACAAATAATGAGCTGGTTCATCTTATACCACAATAAAAAGAACACCGACAAGGAATAGAAGTGTTCCCTGGTTTTCAAGCACACCACTTCATAGACACTAGACCTCCAGCGCGCCTTGGCGCGCGTTGCCGGTTCCTAACTTTTTCTTAGCATGTTTATAATATAAAAAAACTGAACTAATTTTACATTAAGTTTAGTACTGAGGTAGGGGCATAATATAGCTATAGTGGTTGTGAGATCAATGTTGAGCAAGGAAAGCAATTAGCAAACCACGGAGCCAGCACATAATCCCTTATGTATATTATTTTCATACTAAGGAATCGAAAGGTTTAAGGGGGCATCTAGCAGTTTTGATGCTACATAATTTTCGAGCAAGGCATTCCTACAGAAGACGCAATGGTCGAACCGAAGACCAATGAAACGGCTTGGTAGCTAATGATCGAACATAGATAGTTGGGTAGTCATTAGCGCCAAAGCAAGTGATTCCTGCCACTGTCTGGCCATCATTGGGAAATAACCTGTGTAAGAACGCATTGTTATTTATCAATAATAAGTAATTAGCCGAATGACTAATAGAAATACAAGGTAAGACGTACAAGTCAAAAGATAGCATGATACACCAAAAGCAAATCATAGCCGTAGTCCAGGATAATGATTTGTATGGTTCTCGCATGGCATACAATGATGCAACATTTTGGCAATTAGGATTGGTTCACAACAGAACCATATGAATTAGGCGGCAAATGAGTAAGAAGTAAGAACAGTAGCCCTGTTCTAGCCAAATTAGGGGGCTCATTGTGGTATGGTGCTGCACTGCTGCTCAAGCGGTTGCGAAAGTGCGTTCCCTTCCAGGTTATAAACTTACTAATTGCAAGAAAAGCTTTAATGTATAAGCTTGAGCAAAAACATGCAAGTCTTGTCTGACAAAAATGCTAATGACACGAAAAGTTAAGAGTGCTAAGATTATTTCAGTATCTCAACATATTCTTCCGTATATGTACAGCGTCAGCGTGTGCCAGGGCCCTTGCCCAACTTAGTACGCACGCGTCGATACTAAATACACGCGCCACGCCGGCAGAGGTTGCCGGTGGCTAGCCAGGCTAGGTGGTGCCCTCGGCTGGGGAGCTAGATAGGCTCAAGGATCCACCAGGTACTTTCTCTACAATGCAATTTATGCAAATGTAAAACGACTCGACCGCATGATCCAAATATCCTACGATCTGGCTTGCTATCAAGATCATGAGATGAGATGATATGAGCTCACGTGAGATGAGATGACATGACATGAGCTCACCACCAAGTCATGTGGTTGGAGGAGGAGTAGGGAGCAGCCATGAGGCCTCGTCATCCACCTGCAGGAGCAGCAGCAGCTCGTCCAGATCAGATCGGAGCAACCTGCACAAAAAACAAATCAAATCAAACCAAACACAGGAATCACACCAAGACAGGAGAAGGGATTCCATGGCTCACCTTGTCGTCAGGGTCGAGGAAGAAGCGTCGCCGCGGGGGGCAGTGGTCGGAGCTGAGTTGGTGGCCACTGCATCATGTACTTGCGTAGCGCCAGCCCGCTGAGCGCGTCCTCCTCGGCCTCAACCGTGAGCCGCCTCGACCGGCTCGGCGGCGTCGGCCCCGGAGGCAGAGAGGACGGGGAGGCGGAGCAGCAATAGCTCCATCCATGCTATGGCACGTTGGCAACGTCCGAGCAGAAGCAGACGAAGGTAGAAGTTGGCCTCCTCTCATCTCGAGCGAGGCCCGCTCTTGATGGCGGCGCAAATCCGTCGCGATCTGGCCGCCGCCTAAGGTGGGATGAGGAGGAGCAGACGGACAGAGGTGCTGTCCCGGCGTGCGCTGGCAAGGGATTGAGGTCTAGATCAAAGCCCTAGCCGCATCTGCACAACCTCCCTCTTCTCTTTCTCTTCCGATGAGGGGAGGAGGGAGTGGGGATGGGTAGAGGAGAGGGTGGGGAGGCAGGTGTGGGGGGAGAGAGCGAAGGCCATGGTCGACGGCGAGGTCTGCCAGAGGGAGGGGGACACGGGGCGGCGACGATGTGGGGGAGGAGGGAAGGCTTCCTCGTCCACTTTAAGATCTGATTGAATCGAGAGCGGTGGGACTGGGAATGGGTAGTGTGCTGCTCGCTGAGGGGGATAAGCTTTCGCTCTACAAGTGTTGAGTGTGGAAGGGAGGAAGGGAGCAGGAGTGGCGGCGGCGATGGGGAAAAGGGAGCGGGAGCGGCGGCGGCGATGGGGAAAAGGGAGCGGCAGCGGCAGCGGCGATGTGGATAAGTGAGCTAGGGTTTCGTGGGTGGACGAGGATGAGAGGGAGGGGCGAGAGCGACGAGGGGGGTGTGGGCTGCCGTTGGATCTGGGCGCATCAGACGGTGCTAATCCATGATCCGCGTGAGATGGTTTTTGCCAATCAAAACACAATACCCCTTAGATGATTTTAAGACCATTTAAATTGGTCATAATCGATGATGCTATTTGACGGCCTAGGAAATTTATAAAAACAAATAGATATAAAAAACTTTCCATTGTGTCACCAAGTGTGACCTACTTTTCAGTAAGAATAACAAACTTTGAATAATGCAAATATCATAAAAAAAGTGTTCTCATAAATAAGTTTTCTGTAAGAGAATTATTTTTCGAGTGCCCAAAATGATTTTTTATGAAGAACCTAGCAAATATTTGTTGCAAATTTGGACCACATCAATTTTATAAAATCTTAGGTCATATTTAATGTTTAGTTGACCAAATGGTTCGGTGTCAAAAGCTTTGTTCCACCTCTGGTGAAAAAGACAAATTTCCGCCGATTCAGCAGGAAACGGGTCAAATTTTAACTGCAGCTGCCTCATAGTTTGCTTTTTATTTTTTTCAAAAATTATTTCTAGGTACATAAGTATCTATTCAATAAGAGAAAAACCAAAAGTTTTCCAAGATTCAACCAATAGTTAGGAACGGTCATGCCCACCGTTTTGACAGCATTTTGAAAAAGGGATTAAAAATAAAAAAAATCAAAAAATTGGAAAACCTTCGCATTGTGTCATTATATGTGACCAAGTTACCAGGAAAAATAATAAACTTGTAATACATCAATTCTTTTTAAAAAGTGTTCTCAGAAATTAGCTATCATCTGTGATGATTCATGGCTTTCAAGCCAAATGATCAATCTTATGACCGCATTCATGGCATAGTTTGTTCATATGATCTCATATTGTGCACAAGGGTGTATCTTGGAATGGCAAACAATATTGCCTAAGGGAGTTTTCATTTTCTTTCGACGAAAAATTCATTTTGCATTTTTTGAATGCCCAAAATGAGTTTTTTTTGTGAAGGATCTATCATATATTTATCGCAAAATTGGACCAAATAAATTTTCAAAAATACTAGGCCATATTTAATGCACAATTGACCAAATGGTTGGATGTCAAAAGTTTTGAACCACCTCTGGTGAAAAAGACAAATTTCTGCCTATCTAGTTGGAAGCGGGTCAAATTTGAACTGCAGTTGCCTCATAGTTTGCTCTTTATTTTTTACAAAAATCATTTCTCGGTACATAAGTATCTATTTAATCAGAGAAACACCAACAAAATCCAAGATTCAACCACTAGCTAGGAACGGTCATGCCCGCCATTTTGACCGCATTTTGAAACGGGCATAAAAAATTCAAAAAAAATCAAAAAATTGGAAAACATTCGCATTGTTTCATTATATGTGACCAAGTTACATGAAAAATAATAAACTTGTAATACGAAAATTATTTTTAAAAAGTGTTCTCAGAAATGAGCTATCATGTGTGAAGATTCATGGCTTCCAAGCCAAATAATCAATCTTATGGCCACATTCATGCCATAGTTTGTTCAAATGACCTCATATCGTGCACAAGGGTGCACCTTGGAATGACAAACAATGTTGCCTAATGAAGTTTTTATTTTCTTTGGACGAAAAATTCATTTTAATTTTTTTTCGAGTGCCTAAAATGAGCTTTTTGTGAAGGACCTACCATATATTTGTTGCAAAATTGGACCAAATCAATTTTCTAAAATACTAGGCCATATATAATGCACAATTGAACAAATGGTTGGGTGTTAAAAGTTTTGACCCACCTCTCGTGAAAAAGACAAATTTCCGTCGATTCAGTTGGAAGCGGGTCAAATTTGAACTGCAGCTGCCTTATAGTTTGCTCTTTATTTTTTACAAAAATCATTTCTATGTACATAAGTATCTACTTGATCAGAGAAACACAAAAAAATCCAAGATTCAACCACTAGCTAGGAACGGTCAAGCCCGCCGTTTTGACCGCATTTTGAAACGGGCATAAAAAATTCAAATAAAATCAAAAAATTGGGAAACCTTCGCATTGCGTCATTATATGTGACCAAGTTTCCAGGAAAAATAATAAACTTGTATTACGGCAATTATATTTAAAAAGTGTTCTCAGAAATGAGCTATCATGCATGAAGATTCATGGCTTTCAAGCCAAATGATCAATCTTATGGCCACATTCATGGCATAGTTTGTTCAAATGATCTCATATTGTGCACAAGGGTGCATATTAGAATTCCAAACAATGTTGCCTAAGGGAGTTTTCATTTTATTTTCACGGAAAATACATTTTCCATTTTCCGAGTGCCCGAAATGAGTTTTTGTTGTGAAGGACCTACCATATATTTGTTGCAAAATTGGACCTAATCAATTTTATAAAATATACTAGGCCATATTTAATGCACAATTGACAAAATGGTTGGGTGTCAAAAGTTTTGATCCACCTCTGGGGAAAAAGACAAATTCCCGCCGATTCAGTAGGAAGCGGGTCAAATTTAAACTGCAGCTGCCTCATAGTTTGATCTTTATTTTTTTCCAAAAATCATTTCTAGGTAAATAGGTATCTATTTAATCATAAATACATGGTTTGGTGGCAAGACATCGAGGTTTGGATGGTGGCCGAGGGCCCCAACTCTAGAGCGCGTAAGCTCGCATGCCTGTCGCATGGTCACCACGTGACCGTGGCGTTGCCATGCATTTTGGGCGGCCTAGGCATGTCTAGTGGGTTGGGCACTCCCCAAGTAGGTGCTAGGAAGAAATTTCAGCATAAGATTCTCATGAGGAGACCGAACTATGCTCAAAGATGAATTAGCAGCCAAGTGTTTGATTAGCGGTACGGGAATGCACATGGCCAATGGACGTGAGTTTTGGCTGAGGATGATAATCCACTAAGAATAATATCTTCACAAATTTTCAGCTCAAAAGGAGGATCCTAGGTGGTACTTCCTTCACAATGCTTCTAGGTGGACAAAAACTTTGGAAATTCGCCGAGGAAGATTTGCTGGGCAAATGGAGCTGAATTTTGTCATGAGGCGATGATTTGGATAGGAAAAAGTGCCCAAAAATTTTGAGGGCAATCAAAAATGTATAAATAGCACTTCCTTCATTAAGTGCTGTTGTGAACAGAATAGGAAAATGAATATTGTTGAATTAGTTTTGAACTAGGCAAGGAAGGATTTTTACATATTTGACGAAGATATGACCCAAGGAATTTATGAGATTTTTTGGGAATTTTGGGAATGACAGAAATATAGGTTGCTTCACAACCTAGGGCAAAAATTGGCACATTGACATGACACATAGGCAAAACTGATGAGGTGGCGCCTAGTCATACCAATCCACCATAATTTACAAGGTTATGACCATCTATATTGGTCATGATCAGGTAGAAATAAGGCAGCGGACCAGTGCTGTCTGCTTTGTGACCATTTCGTGTAAGGAAATTACGACCTTTCTGACCAAAATGGTCGATATAGTTTAGGGTTTGGAGCCCCCCAAACAGCTTTTGACCAATTGGTCTCAAATGGTCATAGATCTATGACCAATTCTGCTAGGGTCACTGACAGAAGGTCACTAGTTGACATATTTCTCTTAGTGAAAGACCTAGAGGTCCACTCTGCAATCGACGTGATGCACGTGAGGAAGAATCTTTGCGTGAACCTGCTAGGATTCTTGGGCGTGTATGGGAAGACAAAAGATACACCGTAGGCATGGGAGGACCAGCAACGTGTGCACAGAAAAGATGACATGCCTCCAAGGCAGTATGAAGGTCCTGCCAGCTACGGTCTTACCAAAGAAGAGAAGGAAATCTTCTTTGAATGCCTGCTCAGTATGAAGGTCCCGCCTGGCTTCTCATCGAATGTAAAGGGAATAATAAATATGGCAGAGAAAAAGTTTCAGAACCTAAAGTCTCATGACTGCCACGTGATGATGATGCCTTTGAAGTGATTTTCAATTTCAGGGTCATTTAGCTCAAAAAAAATCAGTAAATGCATGAAAAATACCAAATGATGTCAGAAAGGGTTGAAAATTGATGATGTGGCTTTGAATGGTTCATGTTGAACGGACAAAAAGTCTGGAGTTCAAATAAGTTCAAAAAGTTGAAATAACTTTGTAACAGATGAGTTTTCATCCGAAACCCTGATACTTCGAAAGAGATTGTCCGTTTTGTACACGAAGTGCATCCAGTATTTGTCGTAACCCTCTCAACTTTTTAGAACATGCTATGTGGGTGAAATTATGATACCATGCTAACTTTCAACCTTTTCAAAGTTCATTTGCAGTGCTTTTCAATTTCAGGGTCATTTAGCTCAAAAAAATTAGTAAATGCATGAAAAAAAGCTAATGAAGTCAGAAAGCATTAAAAATTGATGATGTGGCTTTGAATGGTGCATTTTGAACACACAAAAAGTCCGGAGTTCAAATAAGTTCAAAAAATGAAATCCCTTTGTAACAGATGAGTTTTCGTCCGAAACCCTGATACTTCGAAAGAGATTGTCCGTTTTGTACACGAAGTGCATCCAGTTTTTGCCGTAACCCTCTCAACTTTTTAGAACATACTATGTGGGTGAAATGATGATATAATGCCAACTTTCAACCTTTTCAGAGTTCATTTGCAGTGCTTTTTAATTTCAGGGTCATTTGGCTCAACAAAAGAATCAACTAAAAAGATTTTTACAAACCTCTAGTATTTTTGAAACTAAAATTATATAAAATTTATGCAAATAAAATTATCAATGTATTTTTTGTTCAAAACATTAATAGCAAAAAGAATTTTCATAAAGATTTTTTTGTTAAAAACTTCAATAGAAAACTAAAATAACAAAATCTGTTTTTGATTAAAACGGACATTTAAAATAACCTAAAAATTACCAAATTGAATATAATGATAAAACATAGTAATATTAAATAGCAGGAAAAAGAATCACTCAAAATTCTATTTTTATAGTAAAGTTATTCACAAATTAGTGATTCACACAAATTTCATAGAATTCAAATTTAAACTATGCAAATTTGAAAACTAATGGCACTAACAAAAAGTTTATAATTTTTGTGACCTAAAAGCAAAAGGAATCACTGAAAAACTGTAAGTAGAAACAAAATAAAATAAATAAAGCAAAAAACAAAACAAAAAAATAAAATAAAATAAAACAAAATGCCACCTACTAGGCCACCACGGCCTGAATACGACTAGAAACCCAACCATGGGCCAGGATTCAGGCCCGCAGAAGGCCCAGTAGGCCCACAGGCAGATACAGTGTGTTTAGGCCCGTAAGCCTGCATTAGAGAGGAGCTCGACATCGAAGGGGCAGTAGGGCTTATAAACAAGTCCTGACCTCTCTCAGCTAGCGAGCTAGGACTAAACTCCCACCACACCACGGTTATGCTAGGCACAGGCTATTGGTCCCGGTTGGTGGCAAGAACCAGGACCAATGCCCACCTTTAGTCCCGGTTGGTGCCACCAACCGGGACCAAAGGTCTCTGCTTCCTGCCCTTTGGGCTGCTGGAAATTGTCCTTTGGTCCCGGTTCGTGTCGCCAACCGGGACAAATGTCCACCTTTAGTCCCGGTTGGTGCCACCTACCGGGACCAAAGGTCTCTGCTTCCCGCCCTTTGGGCTGCTGGAAATTGACCTTTGGTCCCGGTTTGTGACATGATCCGGGACCAAAGGTGGTTGCTATATAACCAACCACTTAGCAAATTTCACCCCACCTGGCATTCCTCTCTCAACGACGCCGCTAGGCTGCTGCTGCTGCACCCTCGCCTTGCCTCGTCACCATCATCGCCGAGCTGCCTCGGCGCCATCCCCGATGTCGCCGTTGCTGCGCCCCCGCCCCGATCGACGCCATCGCCGTGCCCTTGCCCCGACATCACGCGCGGCGTCACCTCCCGAGCCGCCCCGAGGTAGCCGTCGCCTCCCTGAGCCGCCTCGAGGTCGCCGTCACCGTCGCCTCCCCGAGCCGCCCCGACGCCTCCCCCATGCGCATCTGCCCAAGTGAGCCCCTGCCCGATGAGATGAAATGAGCGCTAGTTTAATTGAAAGATTGCATTATAGCTAACTTCTCAATGGAATTTTTTGTTGCAAATCATTGTTCATAATTCCATTGCATCTGGTTAGGTATTGAAACATACTGTTATAATTCTAGCTTTCTTGTTGATGTATAAAAGTTATGACCAAGAAGCTCTGGCTGTTATATATGGTTGTGTTATATTTCTTTGAATATCATTTTGGGTTGAAGTGTTTGTCTTGAGTGTTGATGCTAAAATTACAAGTTAGTTGGACCAGCATTTGAAATGTTTGCCGATAGCTCCGACTCATGTCTATTTTATCTTGAACTGAAGAATGGACTTTTCTTTTTTTCCCTGTAAGCACTTCATTGTTAGCAAACTAGCTGCCTCTTATTCTCTTTTATCGAATCGTATATTTGACCTGCCTTTTTATTGATGTCTTCATTTTTAGAGTTTACCCAGTTGTCCTTTTAACACTAAATATTTAGAAAATGAACAGTTCATTTATGTTCCTATGTTTTGTTTTAGCAGACGGTGAAATAAGACAGATTATCCTTCTTGTTGACCAGCTAGTTGCATCTGATTTCAGGAGAGCTTGCAACTCTAGTTAAATTGAATGATTGCATTATAGTCAACTTTCAAGTCAATGTTCTGCTGTAGTTCATTCATGTTCATGATTTCATTAACATCTGGTTAGGTATTGACACATAGTGTTATAATTCTGCCTTTGGGTTGCTTCATTTGGAATTCCATGTATAACTTCACTTTAACTACTAACCACTTTTGAGGAATAATTGCTTCATGTGATCTTTGATCTTAACATATGCTTGAGAAAATGGAACTTGTATAGTTTTCTTTTTGTTCATAGCTTTTTTGTTCATAGCAATGTTTTTCCATGTATGTATGTTTTTTTCAGGTGAGATGAAATGAGATGAGATGACATGTATGAGATGAGATGTATTTTTTCGGTTCTAAATCAGTCAGGTAAAAATGCATAAATTGTTTAACCCATGAATACTAAATGATGTAAAGTAACATAAAAAAATAACTTTATGACTTATGGTCTATACTTCCTGTTGCTTTGTGGATGTTGAAGATGTCTCATCAAATAGCAAGTATCGCATATCGAAAGCTATCCAACTAAAGTTGTTAATACCAATCATGTCCAACTTAGAGAGTGCATAAGGAATGCCAAAGTAACTACAACATTGACGAAATAAACACTTGATTAGTTATTCTACCTGATAACATCCGTAGCTAGAGAGACTTCATTATAATCACTCATGTTCTTCTTTTGAAACCATTTTAATTAATGACAAAGGTATTTCTGATCTTACTCATTATAGAAATCCAATGACTTCACTCCAACATCCAATGCAAATTTCCCTTGTTCACTCTTACCAACTTCAGTGTACACACAACTCTAGTGCCTAAAAATAGAATAACTGAAAGTTTGTCAGTATCACATGGCTCGTGTTATAATTCTGACTAGCATTGTTTATAATCATTTGTCACAATTTGTTTGTTACCCAATAATTCTTTGTGCTTTTATTGTTCTAGATAAGATTAAATAACATTTTGTCACTTGGGCTTGATTCAGGGGATAAGCAACTCATCCGACCACTCCCATCACTTCTCAACGCCGGCCATGGCGCCTAAGAAGAGGCCGTCTGCAAGAGCTTTTCGCCGTGCTCAAGATCGATGGGAGGAGACTGTCAGCAAATTCTGCAAGGGAGATTCAGAGAAAAGGGCGGACGTAGAGGAGATCTAAAATAGGTTTCGTAGCTTGCAGATGTGCGTCGACCACGCTAGGGGCCTCATCACCGTGGCTACCGATGATGAGAAGAAGACGATGTTCCCCGGCGGCCGTGGAATTCCTCTTGTCGTTGTTTTCCTTTGGACTATGAATGAAGCAGAAAACTCACCTCCGCGTCAGCGTGCTAGGTGGTACGACTACTGCTCCCGCCGTCGCGCCCCTCCAGCTCCAGTGGAAGGTCTCGTCGGTGTCGTGGTCGTTGTACCAGCTGCAGTGAAGCAGATGATTGTCCACTCTGACAGCGAGGGAGAGAGCAGTGAAGATGAGGATGAGGAGGATGAGGAGGAGGAGGAAGAGTCCAACGAGGGGGAGGAGGAGCCAGGTGTGGACGTGGTGGTGGAGGTGGAGGACGACAGCGAGCAGGAGCAGCTGGTGGTGGAGGTGGAGGACGACAACAAGGGGGAGGTGGCGCAACAGCTGCCTGCCAGCGACGACCTGTACATGGTGGCGTCGGGGATCCCCCAGCTCGGCAACATGAGCATGCCAATCGAGGCAGAGACCTACATCCGCGTCGGCATTCGCCACTCTGACCGCATCAAGAAGATGAAGGAGATAGAGAAATGAAGAAATGCGGTGAGTGTCAGTTAGATAAGTGTTAGTGTTTATGTTCAGTATGCTGAACCTGTTATGTATTGCAGCTGTTTAAGCAATGTCAAGTTGTTATGTACTGGAAGTGAAGTTGTTATTGTTGGAAATATGCCCTAGAGGCAATAATAAATTAGTTATTATTATATTTCCTTGTTCATGATAATCGTTTATTATCCATGCTATAATTGTATTGATAGAAAACTCAGATACATGTGTGGGTACATAGACAACACCATGTCCCTAGTAATCCTATAGTTGACTAGCTCGTTAACCAATAGATGGTTACGGTTTCCTGACCATGGACATTGGATGTCATTGATAAGGGGATCACATCATTAGGAGAATGATGTGATGGACAAGACCCAATCCTAAGCCTAGCACAGATCGTGTAGTTCGTATGCTAAAGCTTTTCTAAATGTCAAGTATCATTTCCTTAGACCATGAGATTGTGCAACTCCCGGATACCGTAGGAATGCTTTGGGTGTACCAAACGTCACAACGTAACTGGGTGACTATAAAGGTGCATTACAGGTATCTCCGAAAGTGTCTGTTGGGTTGGCACGAATCGAGACTGGGATTTGTCACTCCGTGTGACGGAGAGGTATCTCTGGGCCCACTCGGTAGGACATCATCATAATGTGCACAATGTGACCAAGGGGTTGATCACGGGATGATGTGTTACGGGACGAGTAAAGAGACTTGCCGGTAACGAGATTGAACAAGGTATCGGATACCGACGATCGAATCTCGGGCAAGTACAATGCCGCTAGACAAAGGGAATTGTATACGGGATCGATTGAGTCCTTGACATCGTGGTTCATCCGATGAGATCATCATGGAACATGTGGGAGTCAACATGGGTATCCAGATCCCGCTGTTGGTTATTGACCAGAGAACGTCTCGGTCATGTCTGCATGGTTCCCGAACCCGTAGGGTCTACACACTTAAGGTTCGATGACGCTAGGGTTATAAAGGAAGTTTGTATGTGGTTACCTAATGTTGTTCGGAGTCCCGGATGAGATCCCGGACGTCACGAGGAGTTCCGGAATGGTCCGGAGGTAAAGATTTATATATAGGAAGTCTTATTTTGGTCGCCGAAAAGGTTTCGCGCATTATCGGTATTGTACCGGGAGTGCCGAAAGGGGTCCGGGGGTCCACCGGGGGGGTCCACCTGCCCCGGGGGGCCACATGGGCTGTAGGGGGTGCGCCTTGGCCCATATGGGCCAAGGGCACCAGCCCCAAGAGGCCCATGCGCCAAGGAGACTTGGGGAGGGAAGAGTCCAAAGGGGGGAAGGCACCTCCGAGGTGCCTTGGGGCGGATGGACTCCTCCCCCCCTCTTGGCCGCACCCCTTCCTTGGAGGAAGGGGCAAGGCTGCGCCCTCCCCCCTCTCTTGCACCTATATAAAGGGAGGGGAGGGAGGGGAAGCCACACCTGAGTCCCTGGCACCTCCCTCCCTCCCGTGACACCTCCTCCTCTCCCGCAGGTGCTTGGCGAAGCCCTGCAGGATTGCCACGCTCCTCCACCACCACCACGCCGTTGTGCTGCTGCTGGATGGAGTCTTCCTCAACCTCTCCCTCTCTCCTTGCTGGATCAAGGCATGGGAGACGTCACCGGGCTGTACGTGTGTTGAACGCAGAGGTGTCGTCCGTTCGGCACTAGGATCATCGGTGATTTGAATCACGACGAGTACGACTCCATCAACCCCGTTCACTTGAATGCTTCCGCTTAGCGATCTACAAGGGTATGTAGATGCACTCTCCTTCCCCTCGTTGCTGGTTTCTCCATAGATAGATCTTGGTGACACGTCAAAAATTTTGAATTTCTGCTACGTTCCCCAACAGTGGCATCATGAGCTAGGTCTATTGCGTAGATTCTTTGCACGAGTAGAACACAAAGTAGTTGTGGGCGTTGATTTTGTTCAATATGCTTGCCGTTACTAGTCCTATCTTGTTTCGACGGTATTGTGGGATGAAGCGGCCCGGACCGACCTTACACGTACTCTTACGTGAGACAGGTTCCACCGACTGACATGCACTTGGTGCATAAGGTGGCTAGCGGGTGCCAGTCTCTCCCACTTTAGTCGGATCGGATGTGATGAAAAGGGTCCTTATGAAGGGTAAATAGCAATTGACATATCACGTTGTGGTTTTGCGTAGGTAAGAAACGTTCTTGCTAGAAACCCATAGCAGCCACGTAAAACATGCAAACAACAATTAGAGGACGTCTAACTTGTTTTTGCAGGGTATGATATGTGATGTGATATGGCCAAGAAGAATGTGATGAACGATATGTGATGTATGAGATTGATCATGTTCTTGTAATAGGAGTCACGACTTGCATGTCGATGAGTATGACAACCGGCAGGAGCCATAGGAGTTCTCTTTATTTATTGTATGGCATGCGTGTCATTATACAACGCCATGTAATTACTTTACTTTATTGCTAACCGATAGCCATAGTAGTAGAAGTAATAGTTGGCGAGACAACTTCATGAAGACACGATGATGGAGATCATGATGATGGAGATCATGGTGTCATGCCGGTGACGATGATGATCATGGAGCCCCGAAGATGGAGATCAATGGAGCTATATGATATTGGCCATATCATGTCACTGTTTGATTGCATGTGATGTTTATCATGTTTATGCATCTTATTTGCTTAGAACAACGGTAGTAAATAAGATGATCCCTCATTAAAATTTCAAGAAAGTGTCCCCCCTAACTGTGCACCGTTGCGAAAGTTCGTCGTTTCGAAGCACCACGTGATGATCGGGTGTGATAGATTCTTACGTTCACATACAACGGGTGTAAGCCAGATTTACACACGCGGAACACTTAGGTTAACTTGAAGAGCCTAGCATGTACAGACATGGCCTCGGAACATTAGAGACCGAAAGGTCGAGCATGAGTCGTATAGTAGATACGATCAACATGAAGATGTTCACCGATGATGACTAGTCCGTCTCACGTGATGATCGGACACGGCCTAGTTGACTCGGATCATGTAATCACTTAGATGACTGGAGGGATGTCTATCTGAGTGGGAGTTCATTAGATGAACTTAATTATCCTGAACATAGTCAAAAGATCTTTGCAAATTATGTCGTAAGCTCGCGCTTTAGTTCCACTGTTTAGATATGTTCCTAGAAAAATATAGTTGAAAGTTGACAATAGCGATTATGCGGACAGTAGAAAGCTTATGTACTTAATGCACCGCTCAGTGTGTTGAACCCCAAACGTCGTTTGTGGATGTTACGAACATCGTACATACACGTTTTGATAACTACGTGATAGTTCAGTTAAACGGTTTAGAGTTGAGGCACCAAAGACGTTTTTCAAAACGTCGCGGAACATATGAGATGTTTCGAGGGCTGAAATTGGGATTTCAGGCTCGTGCCCACGTCAAGAGGTATAAGACCTCCGACGATTTTCTTAGCCTGCAAACGAAGGGAGAAAAGCTCAATCATTGAGCTTGTGCTCAGATTGTTTGAGTGCAACAATCACTTGAATCGAGTGGGAGTTGATCTTCCAGATGAGATAGTGATGTTTCTCCAAAGTCATTGCCACCAAGCTGCTAGAGCTTCGTGATGAACTATAACATGTCAGGGATAGATATGATGATCCTTGAGGTATTCACGATGTTTGACACCGCGAAAGTAGAAATCAAGAAGGAGCATCAATTGTTGATGGTTGGTGAAACCACTAGTTTCAAGAAGGGCAAGGGCAAGAAGGGACACTTCATGAAACGGCAAATCAGTTGCTGCTCCAGTGAAGAAACCCAAGGTTGAACCCAAACCCGAGACTAAGTGCTTCTGTAATAAGGGGAACAACCACTGGAGCAGAACTACCCTAGATACTTGGTAGATAAGAAGGCTGGCAAGGTCGATAAAAGTATAT
>LR880968.1:10724660-10739543 GCA_904067115.1 Aegilops sharonensis | reverse complement strand
TGTTGGATTCCTTCATTTGAAGATTGAAGCTGGAGAACTTTAGGGTGTAGAGTTATCAACGTGAGATATATCGAATTTATATAGGTATAGTATGATTGAAATGAGTGTGGTATTGGTGGACTATTGGATCATCTTGGATATTACTACTTGGATTCTAGGTTTAAGATAACTTGGGCACTTGGATTTGTGATATTTTGACCTAGGCTTAATAGCTTGTATGTGCCCCATATGAATATGAGCCATGGAGATGATACAAATGGATCGGAGTTGGTAGACCTCGGTCATTTTGCTAACCCTCCCCAAAAATGTTATGTACAAGATCATCATGGTCGTGGAGGGAGAAAACTAGGCATGACTCGACCCAATGTATAAGAAGAAATATGATTTTGACCATGCGAATGGAAATACATGTACATGAAGTGCCAACGGAAAAATGTTAATTTAGGGGATTTTGGTACGAAGCCACCTTGCAAGAGGTTATTGAGTGCAGGCAACCCTGCGTTGGTGAAGGACCCTTCCTTGGCGCTGGGGGAAATGAAGTGACAGGGGTCTTAAGACTGTGAGGGCAAAATTGGGACGAGTGACTCAGCTCAGGGTTCCTCTTTGCAAGTTCAAGTGAAAAGGCAGAGGATGGCAGGGCGTGCTGCTCTTGATAGCGTTTGCATCGCTTCTTCATACCTCTCGTGCACTCTTCGTTTCTCGTCGATTCGACTTGGCGTCCTTACCTTGTTTGAGGGTTATGTGTCACGGACTTGGTTCCGCATCCCACGTTCCCTTGCTAGGAGTCCCTAGCCTTGGCGACAGGTAGCGACGTGCACTTGGGCGCTTGGCGTCCTTGGGTAAGTTCGGGGGCGGTGCCCAAGCTTGCAGCTATGGCGACAACTTGCATGGGAGCAGATGATGTAGGAACAAGGCAGCACACGAGTAACTCGCAGCCAGGGAAATGATACCTAGCCGGACATGCAGGCAGTGGAGACTACACGGGAGGTGTGGGTAGGGGTGAAAACGCTGTCGGGAGCGTACTGCTACTGCCGTTAGTGAGCCTTTAGATCCAGAGTCGAGTGGCGAGGGTATGACGATAGGGGAAGCGGGGAAGATTCCTTCCTTTGAAGATTGAAGCTGGAGAACTTTCGGGTGTAGTATGATCAACCTAAGATATATCGGATTTATATATGTATAGTATGGTTGGCATGAGTGCGATATTGGTGGACTATTAGATCATCTTGGACATTACTACTTGGATTCTAGGTTTGAGGTTACTTGGGCACTTGGATTTGTGATATTTTGACCTAAGCTTAGTAGCTTGTATATGCCCCATTGGATCATTTTGGATATTACTACTTGGATTCTAGATTGGAGGTAACTTGGGCAATTGGATTTGTGATATTTTGACCTAAGCTTAGTAGCTTATATGTGCCCCATATATGGATATGAGCATGGAGATGATACAAATGGATCGAAGTTGGTAGACTTTGATGATTTTGCTAGCCCTCCCCATATGTATTGGACATAGATAACTATGATACTAGGCTTGGTTGGATTATAATTATGATTTTTGCTAGATTCCTTTGAAGATTGAAGCTGGAGAACTTCAGGGTGTAGTATGATCAACTTGAGATATATCAAATTTATATAGCTATATATGATTGGCATGAGTGTGGTATTGGTGAACTATTCGATCATCTTGGATATTACTACTTGGATTCTAGGTTGGAGCTAACTTGGGCACTTGGATTTGTGATATTTTTACCTAAGCTTACTAGCTTGTATGTGCCCCATATGGATATGAGCATCGAGATGATACAAATGGATCAGAGTTGGTAGACGTTGATGATTTTGCTAGCTCTCGTGTATTGGGCTTAGATAACTATGATACTAGGCTTGGTTGGATCATAGTTATGATTTTGTGCTAGATTCCTTTGAAGATTGAGGCACTACCTGGAATCTAGGTTGGAGGTAACTTGGGCACTTGCATTTGTGATATTTTTATTTAAGCTTAGTAGCTTGTATGTGCCCCATAAGGATATGAGCATGGCGATGATACAAATGGATCGCAGTTGGTAGACTTTGATGATTTTGCTAGCCCTCCTCATGTGTATTGGACTTAGATAATCATAGTTATGATTTGTGCTGGATTCCTTCATTTGAAGATTGAAGCTAGAGAACTTTAGGGTGTAGAGTTATCAACGTGAGATATATCGAATTTATATAGGTATAGTATGATTGAAATGAGTGTGGTATTGGTGGACTATTGGATCATCTATGATTTTGCTACTTGGATTCTAGGTTTAAGATAACTTGGGCACTTGGATTTGTGATATTTTGACCTAACCTTAATAGCTTGTATGTGCCCCATATGAATATGAGCCATGGAGATGATACAAATGGATCGGAGTTGGTAGACTTCTATGATTTTGCTAACCCTCCCCAAAAATGTTATGTACAAGATCATCATGGTCGTGGAGGGAAATAACTAGGCATGACTCAACCCAATGTATAAGAAGAAATATGATTTTGATCATGCGAATGGAAATACATGTACATGAAGTGCCAACGGAAAAAGTGTTAATTTAGGGGATTTTGGTACGAAACCACCTTGCAAGAGGTTATTGAGTGCAGGCAAGCCTGCGTTGGTGAAGGACGCTGGGGGAAATGAAGTGACAGGGGTCTTAAGACTGTGAGGGCAAAATTGGGACGAGTGACTCAGCTCAGGGTTCCTCTTTGCAAGTTCAAGTGAAAAGGCAGAGGATGGCAGGGCGTGCTGCTCTTGATAGCGTTTGCATCGCTTCTTCATACCTCTCGTGCACTCTTCGTTTCCCGTCGATTCGACTTGGCGTCCTTACCTTGTTTGAGGGTTATGTGTCACGGACTTGGTTCCGCATCCCAGGTTCCATTGCTAGGAGTCCCTAGCCTTGGCGACAGGTAGCGACGTGCACTTGGGCGCTTGGCGTCCTTGGGTAAGTTCGGGGGCGGTGCCCAAGCTTGCAGCTATGGCGACAACTTGCATGGGAGCAGATGATGTCGGAGCAAGGCAGCACACGAGTAACTCGCAGCCAGGGAAATGATACCTAGCCGGACATGCAGGCAGTGGAGAGTACACTGGAGGTGTGGGTAGGGGTGAAAACACTGCCGGGAGCGTACTGCTGCTGCCGTTAGTTAGCCTTTAGATCCCGAGTCGAGTGGCGAGGGTATGACGATAGGGGAAGCGCGGAAGATTCCTTCCTTTGAAGATTGAAGCTGGAGAACTTTCGAGTGTAGTATGATCAACCTAAGATATATCGGATTTATATATGTATAGTATGGTTGGCATTAGTGCGGTATTGGTGGACTATTAGATCATCTTGGACATTACTACTTGGATTTTAGGTTGGAGGTAACTTGGGCACTTGGATTTGTGATATTTTGACCTAAGCTTAGTAGCTTGTATATGCCCCACTGGATCATCTTGGATATTAGTACTTGGATTCTAGGTTGGAGGTAACTTGGGCAATTGGATTTGTGATATTTTGACCTAAGCTTAGTAGCTTGTATGTGCCCCATATATGGATATGAGCATGGAGATGATACAAATGGATCGGAGTTGGTAGACTTTGATGATTTCCTAGCCCTCCCCATATGTATTGGACTTAGATAACTATGATACTAGGCTTGGTTGGATTATAAATATGATTTTTGCTAGATTCCTTTGAAGATTGAAGCTGGAGATCTTTAGGGTGTAGTATGATCAACTTGAGATATATCAGATTTATATAGGTATATATGATTGGCATGAGTGTGGTATTGGTGAACTATTGGATCATCTTGGATATCACTACTTGGATTCTAGGTTGGAGGTAACTTGGGCACTTGGATTTGTGATATTTTTACCTAAGCTTAGTAGCTTGTATGTGCCCCATATGGATATGAGCATGGAGATGGTACAAATGGATTGGAGTTGGTAGACTTTGATGATTTTGCTAGCTCTCGTGTATTGGACTAACTATGATACTAGGCTTGGTTGGATCATAGTTATGATTTTGTGCTAGATTCCTTTTGAAGATTGAGGCACTACCTGGAATCTATGTTGGAGGTAACTTGGGCACTTGGATTTGTGATATTTTTATTTAAGCTTAGTAGCTTGTATGTGCCCCATACGGATATGAGCAGGGCGAGATGATACAAATGGATCGGAGTTGGTAGACTTTGATGATTTTGCTAGCCCTCATGTGTATTGGACTTAGATAACTATGATACTAGGCTTGGTTGGATCATAGTTATGATTTGTGCTGGATTCCTTCATTTGAAGATTGAAGCTGGAGAACTTTAGGGTGTAGAGTTATCAATGTGAGATATATCGAATTTATATAGGTATAGTATGATTGAAATGAGTGTGGTATTGGTGGACTATTGGATCATCTATGATATTGCTACTTGGATTCTAGGTTTAAGATAACTTGGGCACTTGGATTTGTGATATTTTGACCTAAGCTTAATAGCTTGTATGTGCCCCTTATGAATATGAGCCATGGAGATGATACAAATGGATCGGAGTTGGTAGACTTCGATGATTTTACTAACCCCCCCCAAAAAATCTTATGTACAAGATCATCATGGCCGTGGAGGGAAAACTAGGCATGACTCAACCCAATGTATAAGAAGAAATATGATTTTACCATGCAAATGGAAATACATGTACATGCAGTGCCAACGGAAAAAATGTTAATTTAGGGGATTGCTGCTGCCGTTAGTTAGCCTTTAGATCCAGAGCCGAGTGGCGAGGGTATGACGATAGGGGAAGCGGGGAAGATTCCTTCCTTTGAAGATTGAAGCTGGAGAACGTTCGGGTGTAGTATGATCAACCTAAGATATATCGAATTTACATATGTATAGTATGGTCGGCATGAGTGCGGTATTGGTGGACTATTTGATCATCTTCGATTCTAGGTTGGAGGTAACTTGAGCACTTGGATTTGTGATATTTAGACCTAAGCTTAGTAGCTTGTATGTGCCCCATATATGGATATGAGCATGGACATGATACAAATGGATCGGAGTTGGTAGACTTTGATGATTTTGCTAGCCCTCCCCATATGTTTGGACTTAGATAACTCTTATACTAGGCTTGGTTGGATTATAATTATGATTTTTGCTAGATTCCTTCGAAGATTGAAGCTGGAGGGGTGTCGTATGATCAACTTGAGATATAGCAGATTTATATGTGATTGGCATGAGTGTGGTATTGGTGGACTATTGGATCACCTTGGATATCACTACTTGGATTCTAGGTTGGAGGTAACTTGGGCACTTGGATTTGTGTTATTTTTACCTAAGCTTAATAGCTTGTATGTGCCCCATATGCCATATGGATATGAGCATGGAGGTATACAAATGGATCGGAGTTGGTAGAATTTGATGATTTTGCTAGCCCTCCTCATGTGTATTGGACTTAGATATGATACTAGGCTTGGTTGGATCATAGTTATGATTTTGTGCTAGATTCCTTTGAAGATTGAAGCTGGAGAACTTTAGGGTGTAGTATGATCAACGTGAGATATATCCGATTTATATTTGTATAGTATGATTGGTATGGGTGCGGTATTGGTGGACTATTGGATCATCTTGGATATTACTACTTGAATTCTAGGTTGGAGATAACTTGGGCACTTGGATTTCAGATATTTTGAGCTAAGCTTGGTAGCTTGTATATGCTCCATATGGATATGAGCATGGAGATGATACAAATGGATCGGAGTTGGTAGACTTTGATGATTTTGCTAACCCTCCCAAGAATGTTATGAGTACAAGATCATCATGGGAGGATGATTTGGATTAATTAGAATAGATGGCAATTTCAGTGGTATGTGCCTTTTTGGGGCAGCTGATCTTGCTTTTATTATGTGTTGGATGCAATATTAGTAGGAGAGTATGACTTATGAAGTATTATATTCTTGGATAAATAGATCTTTAATAAACCTTGGGTGATTGTGATCTTGAAAAAAATCTCGTGGATGATAACTTCTAATTTTTGTATCTATAGTCATCAAGTGCAAGCTTTATATTGGACTTCCAAACCGTGATACTAGGCTTTGTTGGCTCATGATTATGATTTGTTCTAGATTCCCACCTTTGAAGATTGAACCTGGAGGACTTTTGGGTGTAGTATGATCAACCTGAGATATATTGAATTTATATAGATGTAGTACAATTAGCATGATTGTGGAATTGGTGGACAGGATCATCTTGGATTGAATTACTTGTAAGGAAACAAAGATCTTTGAGTAATAGAAATGGTGTTTGGTTAGATGATATAACTATTTGGATTCTAGGTTGGAGATAAATTGGGCACTTGGATTTGTGATTTTTTTACCTAGGATTAGTAGCTTGTATGTGCCCCATGTGGATATGTGCATCGAGATGATACAAAGGGATTGGAATTGGCAGACTTTGATGGTTTTGATGACCCTCCGTAAGAATGTTATGAGTACATGATCATCATGGAAGGATGGTTTGTATTAATTAGAATGGATGGCAATTTTGTTGGTATGTTCCTTGTTGGAGCAGCTGATCTCGAGAAATGCACACCCGACGACTCACCAGATCCGAACACCGACAACCCTTGTGCTCATCACTGTAACCTAAAAAGACACACTCAACATATTGATCAGACAGTTTGGTGTGTGAAGAACGTAGCAGAAGCAACCAAACAAACAAAGTGTTTAGTAGTTAGGAGAATGCCCACAAAGACGTACGAGAGGAATATCACCGTGTAGAGCAGAGGAAGTATGAATGTTGATGAGATAGGTGGCTATGATCATCAACGCACTATCCGCCTCATGAAGGTGCCGATGCTTGCGCTCAGAGCGGCACCATTCTGAGCTTGAGCATGAGGATAAGAGAACTGAGCAAGTGTGATAGCTTGCATGTGCCCCATATGGATATGATCATGGAGATGATACAAATGGATCGGAGATGGTAGACTTTGATGATTTTGCTAACCCTCATATGTACCGGACTTATATAACTACGATACTAGGCTTGGTTGGATCGTAGTTATGATTTGTGCTAGATTCCTTCCTTTGAAGATTGAAGCTGGAAAACTTTAGGGCGTAGTATGATCAACCTGAGATATATCGGTATAGTAGGATTACCATGACTACGGTATTGGTGGACTATTGGGATCATCTTGGATATTGCTACTTGGATTCTAGGTTGGAGATAACTTGGGCACTTGGATTTGTGATATTTTGACCTAAGCTTAGTAGCTTGTATGTGCCCCATGTGGATATGAGCATGGAGTTGGTAGACTTTGATGATTTTGCTAACAACCCCCTCCTCCCCCCCACCCCACCCCAAGAATGTTACGAGTACAAGATCATCATGGGAGGATGATTTGGATTAATTAGAATAGATGGCAATTTCAATGGTATGTGCCTTTTTNCCCACCCCAAGAATGTTACGAGTACAAGATCATCATGGGAGGATGATTTGGATTAATTAGAATAGATGGCAATTTCAATGGTATGTGCCTTTTTGGAGCAGCTGATCTCGCTTTTATTATGTGTTTGTGCTAGTTTAGATGCAATAGTAGTAGGAGGGTAGCATAGGAGGCACACCTTCCCCTTGCCACTGTCAAGGCCGAAACCTGGCGAGAGGGAGACATGCATGAGCGGGTCAGGGCAGAAAGCACAAGGCTGCACTGTAGCATCTTCATCGGCACCTCGTTGGGGTCGTCCACCCATGCCCTGACGAAAAGTACGAGAGGTCGAGCCTATCGAAGGATTCAATGGCCATATGGTAGATTAGGCATTCGGGCAACAGTTCTTGGGTGGTTTGAGGCGAGAACTCCCGCAGGGGATGCGTTGGATGGACAGCCCAACACTGTAGCAGCATTGAACCGATGTGGCGAAGGTTATCTTGTTCGACCGCCACACTAGGAGCGGCGTGCCGCGGTAGTGGACTGCATCCACCCCACTAACCATGTCGAACCACCGGCAGTGCGTGAAGCTGGCGAAGAAAGATCCTAGCTGCATGAGAGAGACCTGAAAGCCGTTTGTTCGAAAGCTCCGGGAAGTCATCCTTATGCCCTCAACAATTTTTACCAGGATTAGAGACGACCTCGTACCCGCCACCATGAGCACCAGCGTCAAATCCCATAGGTAAGAACATATCCTCGATGAGGCACCTCGTCTTGCGCGAGCGGGTGTTGCCCCTCGCCGGGTCGTACGCGAACCTAGCCGACATGGAAGGCTCCAGCGACGAAAGGGCGGGTGGCTCCTTGTCGGGAAAGGTAAACCTGGAATGAGTCGGCGATTCGGGTGGTCGAGGGGTGGGGGGGACCAGCCTGGATTGGACTGACTAGCGGCGGCGGCGGGGGTGGCAGCTGCACTCACGGCCTTGGCGGTGGTCAAGGCGGGGCTAAGAGTAGTGATGGACTCATTAGCGGCGGCCAGGTCATCATGGCGGCGTGTGAAGTTCCTTCTGAAGCACATCCTCTAGCCCAAGTGGTACATTTGTTCATTTGTGATATGTTCTGTTAGTGTTATGTTCTCGTTTGTCTCTTGCTCTGTTTCTCTTGCCCACAGGTACATTTGTTCATTTTCGTAGACCTGCTATGTTCTATTGTAATTCGAGTTCAAATGTCAAGTTGCGCCGCCACAAAATGCTGCTACTTTAACTTCTGTAAGCGCAGCGAGCAGCGTAGGCGGCCGCTGTAGCTGCTCACATGGAATGTATGCCCTGTTGCAGCCTCGCAGGTACCCACATCTCTCCCTCCCCCCTCCCTCCCTCCTCTCGATTTGATCCCCATAAATTCTCAGCTTTATTTCTGTGGATTTTTGTTTTATCTATGCCTGTTATGTCTTTTAAAATCCAAGCAGATTGAGGGGAAGATTTTGTGCTTAGTTTTTTACTCAAGTATTTCATCTTTCTCTCAAATTTAGCTCCAATGAACTGAATTTTTTTGGCATCACTTTTTTCCCTGGAGATCATTATCATCTCATCTCACCACTCATGCCACATAACCCGGCGAGCTCACTCCTTACTCATTCTATGTACCACATTTGTAGATCAGTTTAAGGTACTGTTAATGAACCAAAAGTTAATGTTGTTGGCCTTTGCCAAAATGCCATGAAGCTTAACACTCACACTTCCTTCAAAGGGGTCCTTCAGCCTCCAAGGAGAAGGGAAGTGATGTCTGACAGGGAAAGAAACTAGGCGAAGCTCTGGATGCTCGATCGGGTACGCACCCAATTAGCATCTACTTCGTCGGTTGTCCACTGAAATTTGCTCCATGACATCTTGCTTGCCATGTGGTCACCTTACCTCAAAATTGACATATTATAATCTCTGAACTACTACAAGTAAACTATACAACCAAATGATTGTTCCAAAAATTCAAATTTGCACCATGCTCTTTCCACCTGATCTGCCAGTTTAACTATCTTAATTGTACCGCAGACATTTGATGTGTGGTAGTACGTGTTTGATGAAGCATGGTGTAGTAGCAAACTAGCAACTGAATTTTCTGACATACCATGGATTTCTTTCTGCCTCTATTTGATGCTCAGTGGTGCTGATCCGAAGGTCCATGCGGACCCTGCTCTGGACATATGTCTCCTTAATTTCCGTGTGCAATTGTGCAATCCATGCTTTACACTTTAAAATGAGACAATAAAGTTTAGCTCATGTTGCCCTTCCATCATGCACCCAGAATATATTACCTTTCTGCTTTTTATATTTTGGTTGGGCATGTTTCATGATCAGAGGATCGATGATTTGTGATGATTTGTTATGCTAGACAATGGAAATAAGATTTGGTGGAAAACAAATGATATGATAGGTGATTTATGATGTACTACTATTTTAGATAACGATACTAAGCTTTTATTTGGTTGTTCTGCATTTTTTCCATTTGCAAAGATAGATATTATAAGAGATAAACATCATGTACAAGTTAACTTCTTGTGTACCTATTAGTATGCCTTGCTGCCAAGTGGAAATAGTCTATATTATGCTCATAAATAGAGCTTCCTGGTGGGAAGGATGAGGCACACTCATTGATACTTTGGTTTTATATCCATTTGTTATAATACAGTTTTTCTCTTCCAAGCATATAAACTTTAGCAAATTAGAGTGTGCAATCAAGTCTCCTAAGTGAACATTTTACCATATTATCAAGTTTGAGGGCATATACGATACGAGCATATAAGATAAGAGCATGTCATGCTACCTGAAATCCTGCTTGGAGATCTAATTTCGTATTTTTTTCTATTTTGTCGGTTAGAAAACCAGTTTCCTGAGTTGTTAGTCTGAGTATTCAAATTGATCCGCAGAGTTCAGGGCTTCTGGATGGAAGAGTTTCCTACAACGTCAAAATCTTAGTACTCTCTACATAGACTTCATAATTATGCCTGACTTTTTCTGAGGAATTGTTGAAGTATGTCTTTTCTTTGGGTTGTTTGTGCATTTGCAGTGTTGGAGGTGTTAGCGCAAGATTGTAGAGTTGGAAAGTATAATAAAACGTCAGTTGGTGCAGGGACTTGGTGAAGCCATCAGCCTCGACTGTGTCTGCTTCCCCGATGGTTTTGACTTCTGACTGGTGATTCTGATGCATATTACTTGATGATTTGGTCTTTGTGGCAGCTTTCAGTTTGAACTGGCATTCAGTGGCTTCATCCTCTTTGGTGCAGCCTGGAGTTAGTAGTGTGCACATCTGAATCTCTTGACTTTTCCTGAAGCATATTACGTGGTTTATTGTGTCTGCTAACTTGCATGCGATTTTGATGGAATCTGATCGGACACGGAGTATGTGATCACGAGCGCCTGTGCGCTCGGAATCTGACCCCTTCGTTTCAGCTTTGCGATTCTCTCTATTCAATTCGTTTGACACGGTGCTGGTCCACCACGGACAGAAAAAATGTAATATATTCCTGCCTGGTGGATGGCGAGAGGCAGAGCCGTGGCTCGACGTGCCGCTGGCGTCCTGATCCGTGGATCGGAATCCGGGCTTTCCGGTTACGACGTCAAGCTGCCGCAGTAAATGCGGGTAGGTGATAGGGAGAGGGCGGCTCTCTTCCACCTCTCGTCCATGGATCTTGGAGGCTTCAGAGCGGCGAAGAACTGCAGATAGATCTTGCGACAGAGCGACGGACAAATCCGGCCAGCAATGGAGTTCTGGATGCAGCCCATAAGCAGGTATGGATCTGGTAGTTCTTGGTGCTTCCTCGCTGCCTTTTATATTGATATTTATGAAAGGATCTAACAGCTCTCCCCACAAATTGTGAATGCAGCAGAACTCTGCTAGAGGAGGTCAACCAGAACAAAGTCCCCATGAATCCTCTTCAGTACCCTGTGGCGATGCTGCCGGCTGTGGAGATTCCTACCACGGCGGCGTCAACCGCAGACGCCCATGAGTCTACATGAGTGCTGCTTGAAAGGCTCAAGAGACCCGAAAACTCCTGGCTGGACTAAAAGGTACATACACTGATACACATGGTCTGAATTAACTTTAGTTTTGGTTAGCTCAGATAGTTAACAAAATATCTTATTTGGGGGTGGGCGGTGTTGGGGGAGGAGAAATTACATACAAATGGCAGTAGTATTTAGCATGAATATGCCTAAAGCTAAAGCAGTGTAGAATTGGGGTGCTGTATGTGTGCTGCTGGTTGGTGGTGGAATTCACCTGTGAAGAAAAAGATGATGCTTAATTCACATGGTTCGGTGGTGGAACAATTTATGATCAGTACAGAAACCAACTAGATATAAGGATTCATGGTAGTTCTCAGATTTTTCTATGAGCAGCTCATATGCAAGACTGCATTAGAAAGGTAAAACAATATGTTTTTTGATGAGTACGGAACGAACAGATTCACTGGGCAATCACATAAGTGATGATTCTGTAGGGTTTAAACAGTAACGGGACTCACTACTTATACCTATTGTGATTTGTTTTTCAGAGTGAGGGTTGGAGCTGCTGCATTGGGCAGAGCACCGTGCCCTGATAGGATTTCAGCCCTGGAGAAAACAATCAGGCAGTTTGCAGAGCAGCCTGGGGATATAGTCATCGTGCCAAAAATACGTACAAGCTTTGACACACTTGGANTTGGGGGTGGGCGGTGTTGGGGGAGGAGAAATTACATACAAATGGCAGTAGTATTTAGCATGAATATGCCTAAAGCTAAAGCAGTGTAGAATTGGGGTGCTGTATGTGTGCTGCTGGTTGGTGGTGGAATTCACCTGTGAAGAAAAAGATGATGCTTAATTCACATGGTTCGGTGGTGGAACAATTTATGATCAGTACAGAAACCAACTAGATATAAGGATTCATGGTAGTTCTCAGATTTTTCTATGAGCAGCTCATATGCAAGACTGCATTAGAAAGGTAAAACAATATGTTTTTTGATGAGTACGGAACGAACAGATTCACTGGGCAATCACATAAGTGATGATTCTGTAGGGTTTAAACAGTAACGGGACTCACTACTTATACCTATTGTGATTTGTTTTTCAGAGTGAGGGTTGGAGCTGCTGCATTGGGCAGAGCACCGTGCCCTGATAGGATTTCAGCCCTGGAGAAAACAATCAGGCAGTTTGCAGAGCAGCCTGGGGATATAGTCATCGTGCCAAAAATACGTACAAGCTTTGACACACTTGGAGAGGCGTATGATTTTTACAATTTGTACTCGTGGGAGAAAGGATTTGGCATCAGATACGGAAAAAGCAGGCTAAATGTAAAACGGACAAAATGCATGCAAGAGATAGTGTGTGGATGTGTGGTACGGCGTTTTCTGATGAACTATCCTTTTTCTGTTTTAAGAGATACTCAGAAATGTGCTGCAACTAACTTAGATAGGTTGACGATATTTTTTACAGGGTAAACCAATAGTTGAAAATACTCGCTCCTGCTGTTGTGAATGCCCTGCACTGATAAGGTTGTTGCGGTCGAAGGACAATGGCTGGTACATAGCCGAGCATCGGGAGGAGCACATCCAGCGCCGCTCTGTCGCCCAGATCCAGCGCCTCCGCCACCCAGACACTCGTCGCGCACCCATAGCATGGTTTATCCTGTTTATACATCGTGAATCCTGTTTATGCTAATTTGTTTATCATGTAGTGTATAAACAGGATATATGCACTACATGACCACCATCTTGATCTACTCACTACAGGAGTAAATTGTTTATACACTACAGAATCACCATCTTGATCTAAATTTTTTATGCTAAATTGTTTATCCTGTCTATAAATCACCTGTAGGATAAACAGTAGTGTACAAGCATGCAAGCCTGTAGCAACTTCAGCATGCTCACAGTTTATCCTGTTTATAAATTGACAATTTCAGTATCAAGATAGTTTAGTTCCTGAATGTGATCATTTCACTGCGATCATGATAGTTTAGTCCCTAGGAAATCTACGTAAAAGTAGGATATCACAGTTGAATGATTTTTTTGAAAGGGAAGTACTGCTGTGATGCAGGTGCTGGACTTCATATGCGTTACAGAAATCCCGAAGAAGCACATAGTTAAAAGATGGACAAAGGATGCAAGGGATGTCCTACCGCCTCACCTAGCGCAGTACCAGAAGGACCATGCTCAGTAAAGTCCATTTAGTTACAGTCATTTCAATATGTATATGCATGCTATGGAGCTTGTTCGCATCCGTGACAGTAGTATGGCAGCGTACGACCATCTAATCGTTCAAGAAATGTGCTGCTGAAATAAAGCCATTTACAGAGGAAAGGGATGGGCTAGGACTTGAAGACAGGCTAGATGATAACGGAGATGTCCTGAACCAGGTTCAGTCTGAAGGCGCGGTGGTCACTGCAGTAGCTGGCACACATTTTGTTGTAAGCAATGACAACAACAATTCAGCAAACGAGTCATGGAACATGCTTGCAGGGTTATTGACACCAGCTAAGCAGAAGGAGATGGGGAGGCCTACCACCAGCAGAGAGAACGCGCCATATGAAGGTCTGAGTAAGCAAACAAGATTCTGCAGCATATGTTGGCGGCAGGGACACAAATGGACAACTTGCCCTGATCGCAGCGATGTTCCGAAGCAGCCCCGGAAGCCATCAAGATGCAAAAATTGTGGCGTCGAAGGACACCGCCGGAACAACTATCATAAGGCGGCTGAGTTGAGACTGAAAAATAGTGGAGAACTGAGAAATACTTGATGAGCATCCTGTAGTTCGCCAATTGCATCATCAACAATGCACCTCCCCCTTCTTATTCAGCTGGATTCGACCCAGCTCGTCCGGAGAGACCAGTGTTTGAATCACCTTGAACCAGTGCAACTAGATCGATTCATTCGCTTGCAGCATGTCTGGTTCGTCCTACTCCGTCGGGCGCAGAGGTGATTCCGCCAATGATCCCTTGCCCTGAGTGCGGCGGCCGGCTTTACACCTGGATTGCTCGCGGCGGAGACAATGTTGGCCACAGTTTCTTCAAGTGCGTGAATAAAGCTGTAAGATTCTACCCAAGCTGCTTTTTAAATCACGTTGGGTTTCTTGCCTTTCTTTTTGCTGTGTGATCATATTTCACACTTTTCCGCAGGCTGGGATATGCGGATACATGAGATCCAGAGAGGAGTATCTTGCTGGGCTGAGCTTCCATTTGGTTACGCCATAGCAGTCAGCGCGCCCGCACCCAGCCAGGAACTTATCTGAACCGCCGAGGTCGTGCAGATGAATCGAACAATCAGTCAGATTCGCGCAAACGAGCAGGCTCGCAGTGTTCCAGCTGATGCAATTGTGTTCAAGGGTCAAGCTTTGGTCAATCAAGCAGGATCAGCTGTCGCCGCGCTGCGTGTACTTGTTATTTTAGCTGCAGCCAACTTGTTAGTCGGAGTGTTAATGCTAGTTCCCTTAATGACAGGAGTTTCCCCGTCCTAGTAGCAGATAGATTT
>LR880968.1:10679169-10703261 GCA_904067115.1 Aegilops sharonensis | reverse complement strand
ATCTGTGTTTGTGATCCATGAATCAGTTACTACCACACATTGGGATCCTTAATTGACCCTCTCGGCTTCTTAACCACCCTTGTTCTTAGTCCGGGAGTTGCAAGTAGTTTCTGGTGTTTGTAGCATGCTGGGGGCCGCACGCAACGCTGACCTTAGGGGTGGGTTGTGTTGCGGTAGGCACGTGGCCCGGTGTACCGAGTGCCCGTTTGGTATCTCGGGAACCCTGCACACATCGTTCGGGGCTGTATGGGAAACCTCGGCCGGACTCCCTGCGGATGGAACCCGAATAGGCGATAAACCTGGACTAGGGACTTGAGTGTTTGGGTAGGCTGTGGCCGACACCCACGTTGGGCTTCCGCTTGAAGGTTGCTGAGTACATGTCGTGTAAACGACGATAAGTGGTGATAGCGTGTGTGAAGAAGTACACCCCTGCAGGGTTAAATATGATCTATTCGAATAGCCGTGTCCACGGAGAAGGACTTCTGGGTTACCTATATCAGTTCATAGACAAGTAAATGGATACTACTAAAAGCCTCAAGATAAGTGTGAGTCTCGTGGATGGCCCTCTCGTGGGATGACGAGAGAGGATACACGGTGGAGTATTGTGATGGTGAATAGTGGACTCGTGTACGACAAATGCTTTACAAAGTGGTGTCACGTAGGATAGCTTAGCCAAGAGTCAAAGCTGGCTTGCTGCAAATAACTCCACTTCCTTCCTTGAGAATGTGCATGTATGATAGGATTCTGTGGTAAGACTTGCTGAGTACCTTTGTACTCATGTTTGCTTAATTAATGTTTTTCAGAGGTCTATACTACCCCCTCCGACGGATTCTATGTAGATATTGACTTCGACGAGTGAACTAGCCACCCAGGTGGCGATCTAAGACTTGTGAAGGGCCATTGTAGATAGAAAGGCTCCAACAAGCTTTCTTTCTTTCTAGAGTCTGTACTCAGACTAGTTTGCTTCCGCATGTGCTTGTATTATTGTATGACTTGAGTGTTGGGTCATGTGACACCTACCTGTATGACTATGTTATGTATGGCTCCTCGGAGCCTCTTAAATAAAGTACTTGAGTTGTAGAGTTTTGTTGTGATGCCTTGTTGTATTTACTCATATCGGGCATATTGCGTGTATGATTGAAATGCTTGGTATGAGTGGGATCCGACAATCTAGTTGTTTATCCTTGGCAGCCTCTCATATGGGGAAATGTAGTCTCGTGCTTCTGAGCGATAGTAGTCCGCTACANCTCGGAGCCTCTTAAATAAAGTACTTGAGTTGTAGAGTTTTGTTGTGATGCCTTGTTGTATTTACTCATATCGGGCATATTGCGTGTATGATTGAAATGCTTGGTATGAGTGGGATCCGACAATCTAGTTGTTTATCCTTGGCAGCCTCTCATATGGGGAAATGTAGTCTCGTGCTTCTGAGCGATAGTAGTCCGCTACAGCCCGGTTCACCGGAGTCCTGCTAGCCCAGCACTACTGCTTGGACACTTGACTGGCCGGCATGTGATTCATTTCGTTCCTATGTCTGTCCCTTCGGGGAAATGTCACGCGGTGGTATTCGGAGTCCTGCCTAGCCTGCTACAGCCCGGGATACCGGAGTCCTGTTAGCCTAGTGCTACAGCCCGAATTCATCCGTTGATGACCGACATGCTCGAGGTGATTCATGTATGCCTGTCCCCATAGGTTAGTGCCGCTTTGGGTTCACGACTAGCCATGTCGGCCCGGGTTCTTTGTCATGTGGATGCTAGCGACACTATCATATAAGTGAGCCAAAAGGCGCAAACGGTCCCGGGCCATGGTAAGGCGACACCCGTGGGAATACCGTGCGTGAGGCCGCAAAGTGATATGAGGTGTTACCAGCTAGGTCGATGTGACTTGGAATCGGGGTCCTGACACCAAAACAGTGAGTAATAGTCCATGAAACGGGCTAGAATCGGCCAAAACTACAAGTGTTGATGACCGACACGTAAACGCAACCCAGGGTTCGTTAATCGTGGAAATCACTGTGGGACCCAAAAACAGTGATTAATAGTCCATGAAACGGGCCAGAATCGGCCAAAACTACAAGTGTTGATGAGCGACACGTAAACACAGCCAAGGGTTCGTTAATCGTTGAAATCACTCTGGGACACCAAAACAGTGAGTAATAGTCCATGAAACGGGCTAGAATCGGCCAAAACTACAAGTGTTGATGACCGACACGTAAACGCAACCCAGGGTTCGTTAATCGTGGAAATCACTGTGGGACCCAAAAACAGTGATTAATAGTCCATGAAACGGGCCAGAATCGGCCAAAACTACAAGTGTTGATGAGCGACACGTAAATGCAGCCCAGGGTTCTTTAATCGTGGAAATCACTCTGGGACCCCAAAACAGTGAGTAATAGTCCATGAAACGGGCCAGAATCGTCCAAAACTACAAGTGTTGATGACCGACAGGTAAACGCAGCCCAGGGTTCGTTAATCGTGGAAATCACTCTGGNCGACACGTAAACGAACCCCAGGGTTCGTTAATCGTCGAAATCACACTGGGACCCCTAAACGGTGAGTAATAGTCCATGAAAGAGCCCATAATCGGACAAACTTAGGGTTATTGATGAACGACACATAAACGCAGCCCGGGGTTCGACAATCATAGAAATCGCTCAGGGACCCCAGATCAGTGAGTAATAGTCCAAGAAACGGGCCAGAATCGGCCAAAACTACAATTGTTGATGACCGACACGTAAACACAGCCAAGGGTTCGTTAATCGTTGAAATCACTCTGGGACCCCAAAACAGTGTGTAATAGTCCATGAAACGGGCCAGAATCGGCCAAAACTACAAGTGTTGATGACCGACAGGTGAACGCAGCCCAGGGTTTGTTAATCGTGGAAATCACTCTGGGACCCCAAAACAGTGAGTAATAGTCCATGAAATGGGCCAGAATCGGCCAAAACTACAAGTGTTGATGAGCGACACGTAAACGCAGCCCAGGGTTCTTTAATCGTGGAAATCACTCTGGGACCCCAAAACAGTGAGTAATAGTCCATGAAACGGGCCAGAATCGGCCAAAACTACAAGTGTTGATGACCGACACGTAAACGCAGCCCAGGGTTCGTTAATCGTGGAAATCATTCTGGGACCCCAAAACAGTGATTAATAGTCCATGAAACGGGCCAGAATCGGCCAAATCTGCGAGTGTTGATGACCGACACGTAAGCGCACCTTGGGGTTCAACAACTATGGAAATCGCTTCGGGACCCCAAAACGGTGAGTAATAGTCCACGAAACGGGCTAGAATCGGCCAAAACAGCGAGTGTTGGTGACCGACACGTAAACGAACCCCAGGGTTCGTCAATTGTCGAAATCACACTGGGACCCCTAAACGGTGAGTAATAGTCCATGAAAGAGCCCATAATCGGACAAACTTAGGATTATTGATGAACGACACATAAACGCAGCCCGGGGTTCGACAATCATAGAAATCGCTCAGGGACCCCAGATCAGTGAGTAATAGTCCAAGAAACGGGCCAGAATCGGCCAAAACTACAATTGTTGATGACCGACACGTAAACACAGCCAAGGGTTCGTTAATCGTTGAAATCACTCTGGGACCACAAAACAGTGAGTAATAGTCCATGAAACGGGCCAGAATCGGCCAAAACTACAAGTGTTGATGACCGACAGGTGAACGCAGCCCAGGGTTCGTTAATCGTGGAAATCACTCTGGGACCCCAAAACAGTGAGTAATAGTCCATGAAATGGGCCAGAATCGCCAAAACTACAAGTGTTGATAACCGACACGTAAACGCAGCCCAGGGTTCGTTAATCGTGGAAATCACTCTGTGACCCCAAAACAGTGAGTAATAGTCCATGAAACGGGCCAGAATCGGCCCAAACTACAAGTGTTGATGACCGACAGGTAAACGCAGCCCAGGGTTCATTAATCGTGGAAATCACTCTGGGACCCCAAAATAGTGAGTAATAGTCCATGAAACGAGCAAAAATCGGCCAAAACTACAAGTGTTGATGACTGACAGGTAAACGCACCCCAGGGTTCGTTAATCGTGGAAATCACACCGGGACCCCAAAACAGGGAGTAATAGTCCATGAAACGGGCCAGAATCGGCCCAAACTACAAGTGTTGATGACCGACAGGTAAACGCAGCCCAGGGTTCATTAATCGTGGAAATCACTCTGGGACCCCAAAATAGTGAGTAATAGTCCATGAAACGAGCAAAAATCGGCCAAAACTACAAGTGTTGATGACTGACAGGTAAACGCACCCCAGGGTTCGTTAATCGTGGAAATCACACCGGGACCCCAAAACAGGGAGTAATAGTCCATGAAACGGGCCAGAATCGGCCCAAACTACAAGTGTTGATGACCGACAGGTAAACGCAGCCCAGGGTTCATTAATCGTGGAAATCACTCTGGGACCCCAAAATAGTGAGTAATAGTCCATGAAACGAGCAAAAATCGGCCAAAACTACAAGTGTTGATGACTGACAGGTAAACGCACCCCAGGGTTCGTTAATCGTGGAAATCACACCGGGACCCCAAAACAGGGAGTAATAGTCCATGAAACGGGCCAGAATCGGCCCAAACTACAAGTGTTGATGACCGACAGGTAAACGCAGCCCAGGGTTCATTAATCGTGGAAATCACTCTGGGACCCCAAAATAGTGAGTAATAGTCCATGAAACGAGCAAAAATCGGCCAAAACTACAAGTGTTGATGACTGACAGGTAAACGCACCCCAGGGTTCGTTAATCGTGGAAATCACACCGGGACCCCAAAACAGGGAGTAATAGTCCATGAAACGGGCCAGAATCGGCCCAAACTACAAGTGTTGATGACCGACAGGTAAACGCAGCCCAGGGTTCATTAATCGTGGAAATCACTCTGGGACCCCAAAATAGTGAGTAATAGTCCATGAAACGAGCAAAAATCGGCCAAAACTACAAGTGTTGATGACTGACAGGTAAACGCACCCCAGGGTTCGTTAATCGTGGAAATCACACCGGGACCCCAAAACAGGGAGTAATAGTCCATGAAACGGGCCAGAATCGGCCCAAACTACAAGTGTTGATGACCGACAGGTAAACGCAGCCCAGGGTTCATTAATCGTGGAAATCACTCTGGGACCCCAAAATAGTGAGTAATAGTCCATGAAACGAGCAAAAATCGGCCAAAACTACAAGTGTTGATGACTGACAGGTAAACGCACCCCAGGGTTCGTTAATCGTGGAAATCACACCGGGACCCCAAAACAGGGAGTAATAGTCCATGAAACGGGCCAGAATCGGCCAAATCTGCGAGTGTTGATGACCGACACGTAAGCGCACCTTGGGGTTCAACAACTATGGTAATCGCTTCGGGACCCCAAAACGGTGAGTAATAGTCCACGAAACGGGCTAGAATCGGCCAAAACAGCGAGTGTTGGTGACCGACACGTAAACGAACCCCAGGGTTCGTTAATCGTCGAAATCACACTGGGACCCCTAAACGGTGAGTAATAGTCCATGAAAGAGCCCATAATCGGACAAACTTAGGATTATTGATGAACGACACATAAACGCAGCCCGGGGTTCGACAATCATAGAAATCGCTCAGGGACCCCCGATCAGTGAGTAATAGTCCAAGAAACGGGCCAGAATCGGCCAAAACTACAATTGTTGATGACCGACACGTAAACACAGCCTAGGGTTCGTTAATCGTTGAAATCACTCTGGGACCCCCAAACAGTGAGTAATAGTCCATGAAACGGGCCAGAACCGGCCAAAACTACAAGTGTTGATGACCGACAGGTGAACGCAGCCCAGGGTTCGTTAATCGTGGAAATCACTCTCGGACCCCAAAACAGTGAGTAATAGTCCATGAAATAGGCTAGAATCGGCCAAAACTACAAGTGTTGATGACCGACACATAAACGCAACCCAGGGTTCGTTAATCATGGAAATCACTATGGGACCCAAAAAACAGTGATTAATAGTCCATGAAACGGGCCAGAATCGGCCAAAACTACAAGTGTTGATGAGCGACACGTAAACGCAGCCCAGGGTTCTTTAATCGTGGAAATCACTCTGGGACCCCAAAACAGTGAGTAATAGTCCATGAAACGGGCCAGAATCGGCCAAAACTACAAGTGTTGATGACCGACAGGTAAACGTAGCCCAGGGTTCGTTAATCGTGGAAATCACTCTGGGACCCCAAAATAGTGAGTAATAGTCCATGAAACGGGCAAAAATCGGCCAAAACTACAAGTGTTGATGACCGACAGGTAAACGCAGACCAGGGCTCGTTAATCGTGGAAATCACACCGGGACCCCAAAACGGTGAGTAATAGTCCATGAAACGGGCCAAAATCGGCCAAAACAACAAGTGTTGATGACCGACACGTAAACGCACCCCCAGGGTTCATTAATCGTGGAAATTACACCGGGACCCCAACACTAGTAGAAAAAGGGCCTATAGTCCCGGTTGGTGAGGGCCTTTAGTCCCGGTTGATGAACCGGGACTAAAGGGTCGGTAGTAATGCCCTGGCCCTTTAGTCCCGGTTCAATCCAGAATTGGGACAGATGGGCCTCCACGTTGCCTGTCCGCTGACCCCAGGCAGGAGGGCCTTTGGTCCCGGTTGGTGGCACCAACCTGGACCAATAGGCATCCACGCGTCAGCATTTCTATGGCTGGGGTTTTTGTATCTTTTGAAAGGGGGGGGGGGGTTGGGGGGTTTTGGGGGGTTAATTTAGGTGTTTCATATATTGTGCTATAGCTAGCTAATTAATAGAGAGAAGTGTCCTCTCTTTTGTCCGTGCTTGGTCGACGCTACGTACTATGCATACGTATTGAGAGGACTAGCTAGACACGCTAGCTAGCTAGTAAGCAAACAGAAGATCGTCATGAACTTATATGCATACAGAGAGAAGTGATATCGACCACCTCTCCTTTTCCGAGAGATTGGTCGAACAACAAGTTCTCGTATATCTATCCGACACTACTGGCTACATATATACAATAATTATCTTTTACAAATATATAATCTCCAAACATACGGACGCGTGGTCCACATAGTATTCTCCGTCTTCAGCGATCACGTGGTCAAGAAAGAATGCCGCCAATTCCCCTTGAATTGCTCGCAGGCGATCTGGTTCTAGGAGTTCATCCCGCATCCGAAACATCTAATTTTAAGAAGGGGGTCAATACATATATATATATATGAATGAATGAAGCTCAACACAAATGATGGTAATAAAATAAAATTGTGAATATTGTTATTTACGCACTTCATATTGTTTGTCGGAGTAGCCCCGCTCACAGGTCGTGTGGCGGATGGACTCGCAAATGTAGTATCCACAGAAATCATTCCCTTGTTCCTGCCACAACCACTTTACAAGAAATACAGGTCAATCAAACTGATAATTAGCAAGCATGCTAAATGGTATTGATGAAACTAGCGCTTGAATCACTAGGACATGCGTGGAATATGCTACTATATAGTACTTACTTTCGGGTGTCTAAATTGCAGCTTCTTCGGTAGTCCCGGAGCTTTGTTGGTGAATTTTCTCCAAGCCCTGCCATACAAAGAAAACAATTACTTGATATCAGAAATGAACAAAGTTGCTGATATGGTGGATAATGATCGATTTAACTTACTTCTCGAGCATTTCAGTCGTGTCCGCATACTCCTTGGGATCTTTTCGCTTGGAGTCTAAGACAATTACTACTCCCTTCTTGTCGGAGTAATAGGCCACGGGTAGGCAAACCCGAGCCCCCGGACCTTTTGAAACATCGGGGCAGGCTGCGCCCCTCGGGGCAGGCTGCGCCCCTCTGAGAGTCGGCGGTGGAGCCGCTGACTGCCCCTCGCGGCCGAGTCTCAGAGGCGGCCTTGAGGAAAGCCGACTCCCAACTGGCGATCTCCAGTGAAGCCCGCTATGGGGAGTCGGCCCACGACTCCAACCACCTTCGACCCACGCAACTTCAGACGGGATGGGGTGTGGCCGCCGCATGGCCCATCACTGCCCCGCTCACAAAGGGCGGGCATGGCCACAGTACGCCGTACTGACGGAGATCTCCGTTCGGCGCGGCACTGTAGCCACGCCGGCCCTGACGTCAGCCCCATGAGCAGACCCCTGTGCCCACGACGGCCTGTCTGTACGACCGAAGACGGCGGGGCCCGCCTATCCGCGGAGGTACTGAAGACGGCGAGAGCGCCACAAGACTGCCGAGACCAGAGGCAGCCCCAGGGAGTTGGTCGACCTCTCCCGCGAGTCCCGCGCGCCATTAACCAGGCAAGACAGGGGATGGCAACAGTGATCGCCGTCAGGCGGCGGCACTGTCGCCATGACCCCACGACCAAACCTGCGTCATCAGAAGCACGGCTATAGTAATCCGCAGCCGGCAAGACCCGCTAGCGGCGGACGAGGCCTGTTGCCCCCTGCAGGGCCCGTTGGCGAAGAAGACAGCGACCTAAGAGACAGACGGCTGGGACCCGCGCCCAGCCGGATTACCATTGTACCCCCGGGGGGTAGGCCTATATAAACCCCCCGGGGCACCCATGCAAGAGGTTGGACCCTAGTAGTTTTAGACACAGACAGAGGGAAGAGAAGAGCCAGCCGTGCCCTTCTCCTTCCTCTCATCGAACAGCTCAAGGAGCAACCCTGTACCCACTTCGATATAGTGATCATGCGGAGACCTCGCAGAGCAGCAGTAGGGGTGTTATCTCCACGGAGAGCCCCGAAGCTGGGTAAGATTTTCCGGCGTGCATGCCTTCGCCTCATCCCGTTTCCAGGCACCGGCGACGTTCTACTCGCCCCCTCCATGATAAGCCATCCTTTGGCATATGTCGCACCCAACCCCCGACATTTGGCGCCCACCGTGGGGCAAGGTGCACCGTCGTCCGGAGACCTGCTCTAGACGGAACCCTTTTTCTCCCTGGCGAGCGCAGCCAGCCCGGCACGCCAGACGGAGTCTGCGTCGACGTGCTGCATGGTGCTGAGATCGCCTGCACGGCCAGCTGCCTCGCCGAACTTGTCGGTGAGGTCCGCCTCTCCGACGAGCCTGCATCCGATGCAGGCACGGGCGGCCCCGAGCGCCTCCTTGCGGGCCTCCTCGAACAACTCCACGCTGGCGAGCCTGCCGCGGACTTGGAGTCCGTAGGCTCCACCGACCCGATGCTGGTCGACTCTGACGCCGCGTCGCTCGACGCGTTCCCCACCTACGTCACGGAGGTTCTCATCATCAGTCACGGCGAGCACCCCGACGAAGGAGTTCACGACCCCCTCGACGCGGCTCTACAAGACCTAACCGCGCCTATTCCAGGAGACGCTGACGCCGAGACGCTGGAGGCGTGCCGCCTTCAGCTCGTCGAAGGCGCGAAAAAGCTGGCGAGCATGAGACGCTTGTCGGAAGCCTACCAGCGCGAGAGGGATTGCGCTGTGGGCGGCTCGCCGGCTCCAACTGGGCCTAGCCGCTTAGGCGCAGTCCGGCAGCGCGGCGTGGCCATCGCCAACCTGTTCGGGGCCAACCGCCCCGTATATGCCACGCCGGCAGAGAACATCCGCGCCGCCCAGGCGGTGGCGGACGAGCTGGATAACTTCGAAGGCGAAGAACGCCGCCTCATGACGGAGGGAGTCCAGCAGCTCCTCGACACGGCTGCTGCGCAAAACGAGGCTGGCTGCCGCACGGAGGCGCCGCAACGACAGAACGACGGCCTGCCACCCCGCCGAGACCAAGGCGCGACGTCTCCGACGCGGACTGGCGGTGTCTGCGGAAGAAAGGACAAGGAGCCGGCTGTCAGCCACAGTCGAACTCACGTCACCATCGAGCGCGACCAAGACGGCCGCCCCAGAGCAGTGGAGCAGCGGGACGACTACCTGCCTCCCCCTCCACGCAGAGAAATGCGAGTCTCCCCGCCGCCCATCGAGCATCCGACTCTCGGCGAACGCCTCGGCCGCCGAGAGGGAGTCGGAGAAAACGACGCACGCCACCGGATCAACCGACTTCACCGGTCCCTCGCGCTGGAAGAAGAGGACAAGCTGGGTCCGCCGTGCTTCGGACCCCGCATCCGAGACGAGCCTTTCCCCAAAGGGTTCATGCTCCCCCGAGACACACCCAAGTACACCGGCTCGGTTAAGCCGGAAGACTGGCTGGTTGACTACTCCACGGCCGTCAGTATAGCGAACGGCAATAAGCGTGTTGCCGTGAAATACGTTCCGCTCATGCTCCAGGGCACGGCCCGGACGTGGTTGAACAGCCTAAAGCCCCGCAGCATCAACAGCTGGGTCGACTTCACCGAAGCTTTCATCCGCAACTTCACGAGCACGTACAAGCGACCTCCCAAGCCTCGCCAGCTTTCCCTGTGCATGCAGGGCCCCAACGAGTCGACGCGCGACTACCTCACGCGTTGGGGCAAGCTCTGAAACTCCTGCGAGGGCATGCACGAGGTGCAAGCTATCGAGTACTTCACCGCCGGGTGTAGAGAAGGCACCCTCCTCAAGCACAAGCTCCTTTGCGACGAGCCAGAGACACTCGACGAGCTGCTGGTCATAGCAGACAAGTACGCTACGGCTGACTCCTCCATGAAGACGGAGATTGAAGTCAGCGCGACGGGCAAGGTGGCCCCTCAAGCTCCCAGAACTCCGGCTGGAGACACCAGTCGGCGACAGCAGCAGAACGACCACAAGCGCAAGGCCCCGCAGCCGGCTTCCCACAGCCGGCAGGTTGCGACGGTCGAAGACCAGCAGCTAGAAGGACAGCCTCCGACCAAGCGACAGAAAGACGGCAAGTCCAACTGGTTGCCGGCTTTCTCCTACGAGCAGACTTTGGATGGCCACTGCAAGTTCCACAGCGGCACGAAGCCGTCGAACCACATCACCCGGAAGTGTCACTGGCTCACCAGGATCGCCAAGGGAGACGGCCTCCAGCCTCTGCAGCCCGCTGGTCCGCCGCCTCCACCGCCGCCTCAACAGCCGGCTGTCAGGTCAGTCGGCGCCATACAAGACGAGTACCCAGAAGAGCATGGAGCCTACGTAGTGTTCACCAATGTGGCCGACGACCGACGCAGCAGGCGGATGCAGCAACAGGAAGTGAATGCAGTAGCATCAGACGCTCCAGAGTTCATGCACTGGTACGAGAAGCCTATCAGTTGGAGCAGAGCTGATCACCCCGAGATAATGCCGAATCCAGGCTCCTACGCCCTGGTTTTGGGAGCCACCCTTGCCACGGATAAGCGGGCTGCTCGCTTCTCGCGAGTCCTGATAGACGGAGGTAGCAGCATCAACATCCTGTACAAGGACACGATGGAGAAGTTAGGGATCAAGCAGAGAAAGCTCCAGCGCAGCCGGACGGTGTTCCACGGCATTGTACCTGGCCTTTCCTGCTCACCGATTGGCAAGATCCAGATAAACGTCCTCTTTGGGGACAAGGATCATTTCCGCCGAGAGCCAGTTTGGTTCGAAGTGGTGGACCTCGAAAGTCCGTACCACGCTCTGCTTGGCCGACCTGCTTTGGCCAAGTTCATGGCGGTCCCCCACTACGCCTACCTCAAGATGAAGATGCCGAGCACCAAGGGGATCCTGACCGTAGCCGGCGACTACGGAAAGTCGTCCGCTTGCGCGGCTGAGAGCAACCGGCTAGCCGAGTCCCTGGTGGTCGCAGCCGAGAAACGGCTTCTCAATCGGGTCGTGGCGATGGCCGGCAAGCAGCCTGAGCTGTCATCCGACCCCAAGGAGTCGGAAGCTGAGGGCTCGTTCAAGCCGGCCAAGGAAACAAAGAAGATACCCTTGGACCTAGAGCATCCGGAGAGGTATGCTGTCATAGGTGCAAACCTTGACAGCAAATAGGAAGGCGAGCTCGTCGATTTCCTCCATGAGAATCGGGACATTTTCGTATGGTCTCCCAAGGACATGCCGGGTGTACCGACGGAATTCGCCGAGCACAAGTTACATGTCCGACCTGATGTGAAGCCCGTCAGGCAGCCCTTGCGCCGCCTGTCAGAAGAGAAGAGAAGAGTTGTTGGAGAAGAGATAGCCCGGCTCTCGGCAGCCGGTTTCATCATGGGAGTGTTCTTTCCAGAATGGTTAGCAAACCCGGTCCTAGTGCTGAAGAAGAACAAGCAGTGGCGGATGTGTATTGACTACACAAGCCTCAACAAAGGCTGTCCCAAGGACCCGTTCGCTTTGCCGAGGATTGATCAAGTGATAGACTCCACAGCCGGATGCGAGCTGTTGAGCTTCTTAGATGCATATTCAGCACATCACCAGATCAAGCTGAACCCGGCCGATAAACTGAAGACCGCCTTCATCACACCATTCGGAGCCTTCTGCTACCTGACCATGACGTTCGGCTTGAGAAACGCCTGCGCCACCTTTCAGCGTTGCATGCAGAAGTGGCTCCTCAAGCAGCTCGGCAGGAACGCCCACGTCTACGTGGATGATGTGGTGGTGAAGACGGAGAAGCGAGGAACACTGCTGGAAGACCTTAAGGAGACCTTCGAGAACTTGCGCCGATTCCAGATCAAGCTCAACCCCGAGAAGTGTGTCTTCAGAGTACCAGCCGGCCAGCTCCTTGGTTTCCTGGTCTCCGAACGCGGCGTAGAGTGCAATCCTATGAAGATCAAGGCCATCGAGAGGATGGAGGTACCCCGCCGATTGCTTGATGTGCAGAAGTTCACCGGCTGCTTAGCGTCCATCAGCCGGTTCATCAGTCGGCTGGGCGAGAAGGCCCTCCCCTTATACCAGCTCATGAAGAAGACCACCTTCTTCGAGTGGAACCCCAAGGCAGATGAAGCTTTTCTCCAGTTGAAGAAGATGCTGACTACTCCCCCCGTGCTGGCGGCTCCGGCCCCTAAAGAGCCCATGCTCCTGTACATTGCCGCCACCAGCCGAGTAGTCAGCACAATCATCGTAGTCGAGCGCAAAGAGGAAGGCAAGGCGCTACCTGTCCAGAGACCGGTATACTACCTGAGCGAAGTGCTATCGACCTCCAGGCAGAACTACCCCCACTATCAGAAGATGTGCTATGGCGTACACTTTGCCGCCAAGAAGTTGGAGCCTTACTTTCAAGAGCATCCAATCACTGTGGTTTGCACAGCCCCACTGGCCGAGATCATGGGAAGCCGAGATGCTTCTGGCCGAGTGGCCAAATGGGCCATAGAGTTGGCCCCCTACACCATCTATTATCAGCCCCGCACCGCCATCAAGTCGCAAGCGCTGGCCGACTTCCTCGTCGACTGGGCCGAGACCCAGTACCTGCCGCCAGCGCCGGACTCCACCCATTGGTGGATGCACTTCGACGGCTCCAAGATGCGCACCGGCTTGGGAGCCGGCGTCGTCCTCACCTCCCCCAAAGGCGACAAGCTCAAATACGCGCTGCAAATCCATTTCGCCGCCTCCAACTACTTCGCCGAATACGAGGCGCTCATTCACGGGCTCCGGCTAGCCAAGGAACTTGGCATTCGCCGGATCTTGTGTTATGGCGACTCCGACTTGGTGGTCCAACAGTCATCTGGCGACTTGGACGCCAAAGACGCGAACATGGCGAGCTACCGTTTCCTCGTACAGCAACTCAGTGGATATTTTGAGGGATGCGAATTCCTTCACATACCAAGAAACGACAACGACCAAGCAGACACCCTGGCACGAATCGGCTCAACCCGCCACGCAATACCATCCGGCGTCGCCCTCCAGCGCCTCCTCAAGCCATCTGTCAAGCCTTCACCAGATTCAGACTCAATTTTCGTGCCGGCTCCCCCTGAAGAAGTCGGATCCGACTCCAAAGCCTCAGTAGACGGCACGAGAATCCTCGCAGACGACCCAAAGATCGCCGCAGTCGAAGCCGGCCCGGGGACTTCAGAGCCCGGACCGGGGACTGCGGCAACCATTACGAAGATTCCAGACCTCGGCCCAGGGACTGCAGCAACCATTACAAAGACTCCAGAGCTCGGCCCGGAGACTGCACCAGTCGGCCCGGGGACTCCATCAACCCAGCAAGCGGCTGCGGACTCCAGCCCGCAGCCTCCCAGCCCAGCCGCCCTCGTCCAAGTAGCAGTACTGGCAGTTGAAGAAATAGCAGCACCCTCATGGGCCCAGCCCATCCTGAAGTTCTTAGTAAGCGGAGAGCTACCAACCGATGAAATCTCGGCCCGGCAAGTGCAACGCCGAGCGGCAGCCTACACCATAATCAACAGAGAGCTGGTCAGACGCAGTGTCACTGGTGTTCACCAGCGTTGTGTCGAGCCAGAGCAAGGCCAAGCGATCCTCAAAGACATTCATCAAGGCGAGTGCGGACACCATGCGGCCTCAAGAGCACTCGTCGCCAAAGCCTTCTGACATGGTTTCTTCTGGCCAACCGCCCTAGAAGAGTCCAAGGAATTAGTCCAGAAATGCAAGGGGTGCCAAGTGTTCCGCTCCAAGCCGCTCCAGCCGGCTTCTGCACTAAAAACTATCCCTATAGCTTGGCCCTTTGCCGTATGGGGCCTGGACATGGTGGGACCATTCAAAGCAGCACGAGGCCGCCTAACTCACTTACTTGTCGTGGTGGACAAGTTCACCAAGTGGATAGAAGCAAAGCCCATCAAGAAGTTGAACGGTCCAACCGCAGTGACTTTCATCGCCGACATCACAACTCGGTACGCCATACCACACAGCATCATCACCGACAATGGCACAAACTTTGCCAAAGGCGCCTTGGCCCGTTTCTGCGCGACGCAAGGCATCCGACTAGACTTAGCGTCCGTTGCCCATCCGCAGTCAAATGGCCAGGTCGAGCAAGCAAACGGCCTCATCCTATCTGGTATCAAACCTCGACTGGTCGAACCATTGGAGCGTTCGGCCGGCTGTTGGCTTGAGGAGCTACCAGCCGTCCTCTGGAGTTTGCGCACAACTCCGAACAAGTCAACCGGCCTCACACCCTTCTTCCTCGTCTACGGTGCTGAAGCCGTCATCCCAACGGACATAGAGTTCGACTCCCCGCGAGTCACCATGTACACCGACGAGGAAGCAGAAGAAGCACGTCAAGACGGCGTCGATCTGCTGGAAGAGGGCCGGCTGTTGGCACTCAGCCGGTCCAGCATCTACCAGCAGAGCCTGCGCCGCTACTACAACAGGAAGGTCAAGCCAAGATCTTTCCAAGAGGGCGACCCTGTGCTCCGGCTGATCGAGCGAACAGCCGGTCAGCACAAGCTGTCGGCGCCTTGGGAAGGCCCCTTCATCATCAGCAAAGTGCTGGGCAACGACTCCTACTACCTGATCGACGCCCAGAAGCCCCGAGCACGCAAGAGAGAAGACTCCGGCAAAGAGACGGAACGGCCATGGAACGCAAATCTTCTCCGAAGATTTTTCATTTAAATGCAGTATGTGCCATGCTACCTTTTTTGTTAAAATACTAAGACTCTGGGCCCCCCCGAGACGAGCTCGGGGACTGCCTTTTTCTGTTATGTGTATGATAAGAATCATTCTTTCAAGTATGTCATCCTTTGTTATGAATCCTGGCACCGGGTTCGACTAGTCGGCCCAGGGACTCGCCACCTTGCGCTATGAAATGCTTCCTGCAGTCGGAGGAGTAGTGTGTAGTGCCTAAGCCGTCTCCTGTCAGAAGCCGCAGCTCGCAGAGCGACTGTTTGGTGGACAGGAGTAAGGAAGAATGGGCGCTCACATGAAAAATGGCTAAGGACCCAAAACATAAACATAGCTAAAGCCGGCTTCCAGCCCCTCTTCGCAAACCAACTCTTGAGTAGTCGGCTTGCCGCCTTCTATCCAACTTGCTAAAAACTCTAAAAATGGCCAAGTACTTGGCTTCCCAAAATAGCCAAGCACTTGATCCAAACGGCAGTCCGCAGAGCGGTGGTCCGACAGGCAAGGCGGCAGCTAAGGAAAGGCGGCAAAGGAAAAGCCATAAGAGCGACAAGCAAGGAAAGATAGAATTAAGATAATATTTACATAGCAAAGGCCCTCGGCCGAATCTTCGAGCAGAAGTTCAAAATACACCCCGCGGGTGGAATTGTGCGAATTAACAAGTTTTTTCCGAGACTATCAAAGCAGATAAAATTAAGGGACAACGGCAGCCTAGGTAGCGGCAGGCGGGTTTGGAGGGCCGGAGGAGACGGCGGTGTCAGGCGCCGGGGCGGCCGGCTGAGCAGTCTCGGTTTGGTCACCTCCGGCGGCAGTCGGCGCAGATGGGCGCGGCTCGTTGCTGGAGCGGTCGAGCTGAGGCTGGTCGCCCGCTCCGTCTTCCGGCGCCTCCATCTCATCTCCGTCCTCCGCCTCGCCTTCCTCCTCGGTGCTGGAGCCAATCACCTCCACCGAGTCCTCGTCGTAGTCCGGGTTCATCCCGAACCACTCCGGCGGCGCCTCCCGGCCGTCCTCAGCCTGCTCAGGAACGAAGACGCTGGTGTCCGTATAGTCGGCGATCGCTGCCGCACGCTCAACAAGGGCATCTTCCGCAGCCAGCAGCTCCGCCTGAGCCTCTGACCGGAACGCAGCCAGCCGGTCCAGATCCAGCCCTGGATACCATGGCTTGACAAATTCCATGGCCCGGCGCGCTCCAGCACGGGCCGAGGAACCCTTCCAAGCCTCAAGACGGACAGCTGCGACCTCCAGCCAGTCGGCAGTCCGACCAGGAGTGTGCAGAACCGGCATGTCCGGCCACAGGGCAGCAACCGCCTGAGCACCGACGCGTTGAAGCCGGCGCAGCATCCGATGGGCCGGCCGCAGACGAGCCTCGATGCTCAGAAGGTGCTCGTCGAGGGTCCGGGGGGCATTGGCAGCAATCTTCGCGCCACTCGCCCTCCGCACCTCGCGATCAGCCTCGATGGCCTCATTGGGCGCCTGCGTATGGCCAGGGTGGAAGTCTGCCAAGACAGAAAAGGAGCAAGTCAGAAAACCGGCGGTCAGCCTGACCTATAGTCGGCAGCTCAAAGAAACATAGAAAGAGAAACTCACCATCGACGATGTCCTCGATTTCATGGAAGCCGGAGGTCAGCAGCGCCTCCTTGTCAGTCCAGGAGGAGCGTTCACTTTCGAACTCGGCCAAGAGAGCAGTCTCTCTCTCTTCACCGCTTCGTCCTGCGCCGCCTTCAGCAGCGCCTTCTGCTCTGCCAGCTGCGTAGCCAGCAGGTCGCGCTCCGCGACGAGCTTGTCGCACTCCTCCCCCTTGGCACGCAAGGCCGTGTCGGCCGCGCCCAACTGCCGTCGGAGAGTAGCGTTGGCCTCTGAAGAATAAAAAAGGAAAAAATACGTTAAGTCATAAACTAAGAAGGTCGCTTGGAAGATCCGGCCCAACTGCTCAGCAGTCGGCCCGAATCTCGGGGACTACAGCCCGCGGGTGCGCCAGCGCGCCCCCGCGAAGAAGAAACAAGACCTACCTCGGCTCCTCGACAAGTCGGCGGTCCACTTACTCAGCTCCTCAACGTTGCGGTTGAAGGCAGTGGCGCAGAGGTTGTGATATTCCTGTGATAGGCATTTCAAGAAAAAGGTAAGCATTTGGAACTCACCAAGTAGAGTTCCGAGCCGCCGGCTTAGCAGCCGGCCCGAAACTCGGGGACTACACCCAGTGGGTGCGCTGGCGCGCCCCCACGGAGAAGAGCAAGAAAAAACTCGAAAAGAATCGTACCCGGACGGCGGCTCGCGACGCCAGGTGCGCCTTGGTGCAATTGTGGATGGCGTCGCCCTCGGCCTGCAGCTTCGGCTGGACGTCCAGAAGCGCCTGGTTCAGCGGGCCTGTGCCGCCTCCTCGCACCCACCCAGTAGTGCGGCGCTTGTCGCCTCGGCGTCTGGGATGGCCGAGCCGGCGGTGCCGATCTCCAAGGGGCGCGGCGCAGAAGTCGCCTTCTCAAGACGACGGCGTGCTGGCGAGTCGACTTGAAGAAGCAGGCTCGCCACGGCCTCATCTTCAGTCGGCGGCACCGGCGGGTCCGCCTGCTGTTTGCCTCGCGCGATCTCAGACATCGGCGGAGGCGGCGGGGGCGGCGTGGCCATGCCCGACAGAGAAGTCTCGGCCGTCCCTCTCCATGATGGGGAACCCGCCGCCTGCTTCCTCCGTCTGCCCCGTGAGCTCCGGCAGCGGCGGCACGGAGCTCGGCAGGGTGACAAGCAGCCGACTGGAGACGCGCGGCCTCCTCAGCATGCCGTTTGGCCATGGCTGCGGTTCCGACTTCTTCCAGCTTCCCCTGGGCGGAAGATGCCGCCTTCTCGGCCTCCGCCTTCTCCAGGCGGGCGGCCTCTTCTTCGTCGTGCTTCTCCCGCGCATTCCTCTCCGTCGCTTCCAGGAGGTCGGCTGCGGGGTTGATCCGCCGAGTATTGGCATACGTTTCTGCCGACCCGATGACGGAGGCAGCGACGACTCTCTCCAAAGTAAGAGGAGCCCTGATGGGAGGAAGACGTATGAGAAAATTGAGCAAGATTTATCAGAAGGAAAACAAGACGAAGCAAAAGCACTTACGCGGACACCAGCGGCGGCTTTTTCACTTCCTTGCGGAAGCAATTAGCCTTGGCGACCGCCTCTTCCCGCTTGGTCGCGGCGGCCGTCCCCTTGAGCTTCTTCGTCCGGCCGCTTGGCAAGCTCGGCCCGTCCTGGCGCTTCCTCGCGCCGCCTCGACCGCCCAAGACGGCGGAAGAGCTTGTTCCGGGGTGGCCGGACCTCGGCTGGCGGCGGGGGACGACTTCCCCTTTGCCGACTTCAGGCCAGTCGGCGAAGGTGGCCGAGGGCCTGAAGTCGTCAGCCTCTCCTCCTCCTCCGCCTTCGGCGTCGGCCTCCATCGCCGCCGCCCCCAAGTCAGGGTGGTCGGCGTCGCTCTCAGCTCGGTCGGGGACGAACTCTTGGGCCGGCCCCGCGGTCCCAGCCGAGGGCTGCATGAGGGGGTTCTGACTCAAAAGAGCCAGAAGGATCAGAGGATGAACTCGGCCAAGAAAGAAAACCAGAAGAGGAAAGAAGACGACTTACCACCGGTGGAGGGTTGGCGCGCGAGTATGGCTCCTTGCCGAACTGCCAATCCGCCGTAAGGTTGCAGTTCGCCAGGAAGTTCACCGTGTCCGCCACCTCCCCGGGGGGCATGTCCTTCGAGCACATCCGACTGGGGTCCCGGTGGCTGCTCATCTAACAGATCATATGAGGCCGGCCTTGAAGCGGCAGGACTCGGCGCGCCACGAAGACGACCAGAAGCTCGGCCCCAGTCAGTCCCTCCGACTGCGTCAGCACTCGGAGTCACGCGACGGCAGCACCGCCAGCCGGAGTCAGCGTCCTGGCCCGGTAGGACCAGCTGGGAAGCCTCCCCGCCAGCGCGCCGGCTTCGTAAGGCGGCAGGTTGACCCAGTCGCCCTCTGGGGCGATGTTCTTCATGTAGAAGTATGAGCGCTGCCACATCTTCACCGACTTGATCAGCGTGATGGTGGGGAAGGGATTGTCCGCCACCGACCTCCTCATCGCGATGAAGGTGCCGCACAGAGCCGGCACGCCGGTGACATGCGTGCCAAGCTTGGCTTGGAAGAATTGCCCCCACAGCTCGATGGTGGGGAGGACGCCGAGAAAGCCCTCGCACAGGGCGGCGAAGGCGGCCAGCAGCACCACCGTGTTCGGAGTGAGGTGGTGCGGCTGGAGCCCGTGGAACTCCAGGAACGAGCGGAAGAATCCGCTCGCCGGCAGCCCCAGGCCGCGCATGAGGTGCGAACGGAACACGACCCGCTCGCCCTCCTCCGGCGCCGGCGTTATCTCGCCCGCCGGCGCGGCGCAGGTCTGCACGAGTTGCTTGCCGGGGAGGCGACGCGTCTAGCGGAGGAACTCGATTTGGTCCTCGTCGACCTCAGACCCGTCCCAAACGCCGGAGCGCGCGGCGGGGGGAGGAAGAGCTCATCTCTGCGGCACGGCGGAGGAAGAGCTCATCTCTGCGGCACGGCGTGGTTTGGCGCAATGGCAAGAGGAAGAGGAGGCAAGAAGGAGGATGGGCGAGAGGAAGCGGGGGAAGCAGGGAGACGGACGCGCGTGCTTCGCCGCCCCGCCTCCCCCACCTACTTATAACCTCGTGGGCTGAGAAGCCGATGGGGTGGGTGTGGGATTAACTGCGCCCAGCGCCCCACGACCACCACGATTTAACCCACGACGTTACTGCGCGCAGTAACGCCGTGGGAACCCCAACCGCCCGCACAGCCGCAACGGATCCGTTCGAGCCCCAAGGCGCGGTGGTGGCGGGCCCCGCCTGACGGCCCGTCCCGTCACGCGCGTGGGCGGGCAGGCCGGCCCAGCCATGTGCCGTCGCACGGTAGGTCCACAACGGGCCGCCGCAAGAAGCTTATCAGACACGCCGTCTGGTTCCCCTTGCGACTTTCGAGACCCTGTGAGGAGCAAGACAGCCTCCTGCGGGTCCGACTTCAGCTAGTCGGCCTGGAGGAGGATGGCGAGCGGGGCCCAGATTCTTCCACTAAGGGGATGAAGCCGTTGAGGCTCCCCGATGTGTTGCTCTCGGCGCCCCACCAGCTTCGGGGACTATTGTCTGAGTAATGGGCCACGGGTAGGCAAACCCGAGCCCCAGGACCTTTTGAAACATCGGGGCAGGCTGCGCCCCTCGAAGCCTCAAGACGAAGAGCTACTTTCTGAGAGTCGACGGCGGAGCCGCTGACTGCCCCTCGCGGCCGAGTCTTAGAGGCGGCCTTGAGGAAAGCCGACTCCCAACTGGCGATCTCTAGTGAAGCCGGCTATGGGGAGTCGGCCCGCGACTCCAACCACCTTCGATCCACGCAACTTCATACAGGATGGGGTGTGGCCGCCGCATGGCCCATCCCTGCCCCGCTCACAAAGGGCGGGCATGGCCACAGTACGCCGTACTGACGGAGATCTCCGTTCGGCGCGACACTGTAGCCATGCCGGCCCTGACGTCAGCCCCATGAGCAGACCCCTGTGCCCACGACGGCCTGTCTGTACGACCGAAGACGACGGGGCCCGCCTGTCGGCGGAGGTACTAAAGACAGCGAGAGCGCCACAAGACGGCCGAGACCAGAGGCGGCCCCAGGGAGTCGGCCGACCTCTCGCGCGAGACCCGCGCGCCATTAACCAGGCAAGACAGGGGATGGCAACAGTGATCGCCGTCAGGCGGCGGCACTGTCGCCATGACCCCACGACCAAACCAGCATCATCAGAAGCACGGCTACAGTAATCCGCAGCCGGCAAGACCCGATAGCGGCGGACGAGGCCTTTCGGCCCCCTGCAGGGCCCATTGGCGGGGTCCGCTAGTCAGCGGGCCCCAGTAGTCGGCGAAGAAGACGGCGACCTAAGAGACAGACGGCTGGGACCCGCGCCCAGCCGCATTATCATTGTACCCCAGGGGGGTAGGCCTGTATAAACCCCCCGGGGCACCCATGCAAGAGGTTGGACCCTAATAGTTTTAGACATAGACAGAGGGAAGAGAAGAGCCAGCCGTGCCCTTCTCCTTCCTCACATCGAACAGCTGAAGGAGCAACCCTGTACCCACTACGATATAGTGATCATGCGGAGACCTCGCAGAGCAGCAGTAGGGGTGTTATCTCCACGGAGAGCCCCGAAGCTGGGTAAGATTCGCCGGCGTGCATGCCTTCGCCTCATCCCGTTTCCAGGCACCGGCGACGTTCTACTCGCCCCCTCCATGATAAGCCATCCTTTGGCATATGTCGCACCCAACCCCCAACACTTCTCAAGCTTAATCTCTAGGAGAATATAGTGGTAGCTGCGCACACATGCATAACTCATCAATATTACATTACTATAACCTGGACTAATAAGGAAACCGAATATGCCACAAGATAGTAACACTCACTTGAAGTTGTAAGGAAAGAGTATTATATCTTTGTGTTCATTTATTACCAAAGATTGTAGCAAGTTGGCCTCAGTATTTTCTTTATGAAATTCAACCTCAGTTTTATCTATGAGATATGTGTTAATGAACCCAATATCACCCACTTCTCTTTTCTTCAATTCGGCGATCTTCAATCTGCATAATATAGTGAGGATAATTATAAATACATGCAATGAAAGGGTTGAGTTATATAGAGAGACTTAGCAGACAGTAGCAGGTGACCGTTGCTTTATCGATGGCCAATTGATTGAAAAACTGATAGAACTCCTCAAATGGAATAGGCAACAGTTCAATTCCAAGGAGGTCATGCTCCTTTTTAACTCTCACATACAAAGTACTCCTCCCCTCAGACTCTTTGCAGGTTTCATGTACCAATCATGCAATCTTCGCATCATCGTTGATAGAGAACTTTCATCTTTGACGAGAGGCTTCCCGTACTCGTATCTTTGCATCTGCACCTCCAAGAAATCATAATGTACATCGTCGTGCAGGTAATCTGCAGGATTGCCATAACCGGGCACCATCCTCAGATCGACGATGTCGCTAGCAGGCGCCTTGAGCGGGGGACACGATTGCTTCGCTTGTTCACCGAGCTGGGCAATTTGTTTCCCAGCTCGTCGTTCTTTCATCCTTTGATCACTTTTAGTACTTCCCGAACTCTCCACTTCGGCAAATGCCTTTCCAATAATGCGCTCATAGTTGCCTTTCGGCGGAGACTTGGGTGGTTTTGTCAGGGCAGCCAGAGTGCGCTTCGCTTTCACCAGATCTACCTTCTCCTCCGGAGGTGGATGTCTCTTTGCTTTCAACCCTTGAAACCAGTCATCCACTTTGGTCTGCGCGATCTTCGCGTTTTCCTCCTCGCTCCTCTCGTACGGTAACTTCTCTGGAGTCTTCAGAGAAGGACCGAATCTGTATCTCCTCCCGCCTTTGGCTGTACTGCTAGACGCCGGCAGAGCAGACGGAGCGGTTGTCTTCTTTCCTTGCTTACGAGGCGGAGGAGAAGGACTACGACACGCCGGAGTAGCCGGAGCAGCGGCGGGTCTCTTCCGCCCTTGCTGACGAGGCGTAGAAGGAGGAGGCTGGCTGCTCGGGCGCGCCGGCGCAGGCGGAGAAGGAGGCGGAGTGCCGCCACGCGCCGGGAAGGAGCCGGCCGAGTGCCCTGATCGTCACTCGTCGTAGGAGGAGGCGGTGGAGGAGGCGGAGTACCTTGACTCGCCGGAGGAGGAGGAGGAGGCGGAGGCGTCCAGTTCGGAAGGTTGATGAGATCCTTCCGCCATAGGCATGGAGTCTTCAGAGCAGAACCCAGCTGATACTCCCCTTCACCGGTAGGGTGGTCAAGCCGGAGGTCCTCAAATCCCTCCGTTATTTCATCGACCATCACCTTAGCATATCCTTCTAGAATCGGCCGGCAGTGAAAAGTTGAGTCGGGTTTAGTAGGATAAACAGAGCCAACAGCCGCCTTGACCTTCAAATTCATCCATTGCACCATAAGGTGGCAATTTTCAGCATCCGTGATAGCATCCACGGGATAGCTGGCAGGAGCCGTCAACGCATGCTCCGGCTGAAGCAGCTCGGTGGAAGCCACGTTGCTTCTCCGGTGAGATGGCGGGGTAGCTTCGGGGGAAGCTTTGGCAGGTCGTTTGCTGCGATCTGCTTCTCGTTCCTCTAGCCCCATTACCCTTTCATGCAGCGCCTGCAGTTGGCTCTGCTCCAGTTTCTTCCTCCTCTCTTGGGTTTTGTAACCCCCTGCGTCCGGAAATCCAGCCTTCGACGAAACGGAGCCTGGCGTGCCTCGTGTCCGTCCAGGGTGCTCAGGATTCCCGAGGGCCATTGTGAGCTCGTCCTTCTCCCTGTCTGGAACGAACGTCCCTTGCTGCGCTGCTTCGATATATTGCTGAAGCCTCTTGACTGGTATGTCCAATTGTTTGTCCGTCCAAATGCACTTCCCTGTTATAGGGTCCAAGGATCCGCCGGCCCCGAAGAACCAAGTCCGGCAACGGTCTGGCCAGTTCATTGTCTCTGGCTCGATCCCTTTATCAAGCAGATCATTCTCAGCCTTGGCCCACTTAGGCCGGGCTACGAGGTAGCCACCTGACCCCGTGCGATGGTGAAGCATCTTCTTCGCAGCATTTCCCTTGTTTGTCGCTGACATCTTTTTACTCTTTTCCGATGTCTTGTGGGCCACAAATGCGGGCCAGTCATCTCTGATCTTCTCATATTTGCCCTTGAATTCTGGTGTCTCATTTTTTTCGACATACCTATTGAGGTCTTTCTTCCAATTCCTGAAT
>LR880968.1:10581438-10655883 GCA_904067115.1 Aegilops sharonensis | reverse complement strand
CACTGCAGCAATTCGAGTACGGTACCGAGCTTTGTGTTGCCATCTTCGCAATTGGGGTACAACCCTTTTTTGTGATCCTCTAACATGCGATCGAACTTCAGCTTCTCCTTTTGACTTTCGCATTGTGTCCTTGCATCGACAATGACCCGGCGGAGATCATCATCATCGGGCACATCGTCTGGTTCCTCTTGATCTTCAGCAGCTTCGCCCGTTGCAGCACCATCGTGCACATCGTCTGGTGCATCTTGATGTTCAGTAGCATCACCGTATTCAGGGGGCACATAGTTGTCATCGTACTCTTCTTCCTCGCCGTCTTCCATCATAACCCCTATTTCTCCGTGCCTCGTCCAAACATTATAGTGTGGCATGAAACCCTTGTAAAGCAGGTGGGTGTGAAGGCTTTTCCGGTCAGAGTAAGGCTTCGTATTCCCACATATAGGGCATGGACAACACATAAAACCATTCTGCTTGTTTGCCTCAGCCACTTCGAGAAAATCATGCACGCCCTTAATGTACTCGGAGGTGTGTCTGTCACCGTACATCCATTGCCGGTTCATCTGCGTGCATTATATATAATTAAGTGTGTCAAAAATCATTACAGAACATCATGAATAGATAATTATGTGTCCAAATTAATAGAAATTCATCATCACATAAAAACCAAAGTACATACATAGTTCTCATCTAACAACATAAAGCTTTGCAGAGCATCTAAATTAATTAAACCATACATTGAAACTATGTAAAACATTTCAATGCGAAAACAAATGCGATCATAATCGCAACCAAGGTAACAACTGATCCAACGGCATAATGATACCAAGCCTCGGTATGAATGGCATATTTTCTAATCTTTCTCATCTTCAAGCGCATTGCATCCATCTTGATCTTGTGATCATCGACGACATCCGCAACATGCAACTCCAATATCATCTTCTCCTCCTCAAATTTTTGTATTTTTTCCTTCAAGAAATTGTTTTCTTCTTGAACTAAATTTAACCTCTCGACAATAGGGTCGGTTGGAATTTCCAGTTCAACAACCTCCTCGATAAATAAAATATATGTCACGTTGGTCGGCATAATTTTCATAAACAATAAATGAACCAATAGTTATGAAAAGATAATATATACCACATCCGAATCATAGACAGGACGAGGGCCGACGGGGGCGGATACCAAAACCATCGCACTATATAAGATGCAATAATAAAAGTAAGAAAACAATACAAGTATCTATCTAAACATACAAGTAAGAATATTTTTCCTTTCAGAAAGAAGATAAGAACAAGAGGCTCACCACGTTGGTGTCGGCGATGAGATCGGCGCGGGTGATCGACGGCGGTGAAGACGGGGACGTGGCGTGACGGACCGCTAAACCTAGATAAATATTGAGGAAAATGGAGCTTGGCGGTCGAGCTTGGAGAGAAGAAACCTTAAGTAGTGTGGCTCGGGCATTCCATCGAACACCTCGTGTGCATAGGAGCTTAGCTAGAGCACCACCAAGCCCTCTCCCCATCGGCCAGAAAAAACAGACCAGTGTGCTCTGCTCTTGCGCGAGGGGCTATATATAGGCACCACCATTGGTCCCGGTTGGTTGCACGAACCGGGACTAAAGGGCAGCCTTTGGTCCCGGTTCATGCCACCAACCGAGACCAATAGTGGTGGGCCAGGAGCCAGGCCCATTGGTCCCGGTTCGTCCCACCAACAGGGACCAAAAGGTCCGGACGAACTGGGACCAATGGCCCACGTGGCCCGGCCGGCCCCCTGGGCTCACGAACCAGGGCAAATAGCTCCATTGGTCCCGGTTCTGGATTGAACCGGGACTAATGGGCTGAACTGGCCTGGGCCATTGCCCCCTTTTCTACTAGTGCAAAAGCCGAGTAATAGTCCATGAAACGGGCCAGAATCGGCCAAAACTACAAGTGTTGATGACTGACACGTAAAACGTAGCCCAGGGTTCGTTAATCGTGGAAATCACTCTGGGACCCCAAAACAATGAGTAATAGTCCATGAAATGGGCCAGAATCGGCCAAAACTACAAGTGCTGATGACCGACAGGTAAACACAGCCCAGGGTTCGTTAATCGTGGAAATCACTCTGGGACCCCAAAATAGTGAGTAATAGTCCATGAAACGGGCTAGAGTCGGCCAAAACTACAAGTGTTGATGACCGACACGTAAACGCAGCCCGCGGTTCGTCAATCGTAGAAATCAATCTGGGACCCCAAAACAATGAGTAATTGTCCATGAAACGGGCCAGAATTGGCCAAAACTGTTTGTGTTGATGACCAAAACGTGAACTTACCCCGTGGTTCATTTATAGTGGAAATCACTCTGGGACCCCAAAATGGTGAGTAATTTTCCATGAAACGGGCCAGAATCGGCCAAAAAACTGTGAATGTTGATGACCGCCACGTAAACGCACAGCGGGATTCGTTAATCGTGGAAATCACTCCGGTGCCCCAAACAGTGAGTAATTGTCCATGAAATGGGCTAGAGTCGGCAAAAACTATGAGTGTTGATGACCAACATGGAAACACACTCCAGGGTTCATTAATCGTGGAAATCACTCCGAGACCCCAAAACAGTGAGTAATAGTCCACGAAATGGGCTAGAATCGGCCAAAACTGTGAGTGTTGATGACCGACATGTAAACGCACCCTGGGGTTCGTTAATGTTGGAAATCACACCGGGCCCCCAAAATAGTGAGTAATACTCTACGAAACGGGCCAGAATCAGCCAGAACTGTGAGTGTTGATGACCGACACGTAAGCATAACTTGCGGTCGAACAACTATGGAAATCGCTTCGGGACCCCAAAACAGTGAGTAATAGTCCACGAAATGGGCTAGAATCGGCCAAAACTGTGAGTGTTGATGACCGACATGTAAACGCACCCTGGGGTTCGTTAATGTTGGAAATCACACCGGGCCCCCAAAATAGTGAGTAATACTCTACGAAACGGGCCAGAATCAGCCAGAACTGTGAGTGTTGATGACCGACACGTAAGCATAACTTGCGGTCGAACAACTATGGAAATCGCTTCGGGACCCCAAAACAGTGAGTAATAGTCCACGAAATGGGCTAGAATCGGCCAAAACTGTGAGTGTTGATGACCGACATGTAAACGCACCCTGGGGTTCGTTAATGTTGGAAATCACACCGGGCCCCCAAAATAGTGAGTAATACTCTACGAAACGGGCCAGAATCAGCCAGAACTGTGAGTGTTGATGACCGACACGTAAGCATAACTTGCGGTCGAACAACTATGGAAATCGCTTCGGGACCTCAAAACAGTGAGTAATGATCCACGAAACGGGTCTGAATCGAAAAAAACCGCGAGTGTTGATGACCGAAACATAAATGCACCCGGGGTTCGTTAATCGTGGAAATCACTCTGGGATCCAAAAACTGTGAGTAATTGTCCATCAAACGGGCCAGAGTCAAAACTGTGAGTGTTGATGACCGATACGAAAACGCACCCAAGGGTTCGTTAATCGTGGAAATTTCTTTTGGACCCCAAAACAGTGAGTAATTGTCCATGATACGGGCCAGGATCGGCCAAAACTGTGAATGTCGAAGACCGACACATAAACGCGCCGCAGGGTTCATTAATCGTGGAAATCACTCCGGAACCCAAAACAATGAATAATAATCCACGAAACGGGCCAAAATCGGCCAAAACTAAGAGTGTTGAGGACCGACACGTAAACGCACCTCGGAGTTCATTAATCACGGAAATCACCTTGGGACCCCGAAATAGTGAGTAATAGTCCATGAAACGGGCCAGAATCGGCCAAAACTGTTAGTGTTGATGACCGACACGTAAACATACCCCGGTGTTCCTCAATCGTGGAAATCACTCCAGGAACCCAAAAATGAGTAGTAGTCCAAGAAACGGGCCAGAATCGGCCAAAATTGCAATTGTTGATGACCGACACGTCAGCGCACCTTGGGGTTCAACAACCATGGAAAGCGCTTTGGGACCCCAAAACGGTGAGTAATAGTCCACGAAACGGGTCAGAATCGACAAAAACCGTGAGTGCTGACGACCGACACGTAAACGCACCCCGTGGTTCGTCAATCGTGGAAATCAACCTGGGACCCCAAAACAGTGAGTAATTGTCCACGAAACGGGCCAGAATCAGCCAAAACTGTGAGTGTTGATGACCGATACGTGAACTTACCCCGTGGTTCATTTATCGTGGAAATCACTCTGGGACCCCAAAATGGTGAGTAATAGTCCACGAAACGGGCCAGAATCGGCCAAAAAACTGTGAATTTTGAGGACCACCACGTAAACGCACACCAGGGTTCATTAATCGTGGAAATCACTCCGGGGCCCCAAATACTGAGTAATAGTCCACGAAACGGGCCAGAATCGACAAAAACTGTGAGTGTTGATGACCAACACATAAACACACTCTGGGGTTCACTAATCGTGGAAATCACTCCGGGACCCCAACACAGTTAGTAATAGTCCATGAAACGGGCCAGAATCGGCAAAAACTGTGATTGTTGATGACCGACACGTAAACACACCCTGGGGTTTGTTAATGTTGGAAATCACTCCGGGGCCCCAAAATAGTGAGTACTACTCTACGAAACGGGCCAGAATCAGCATGAACTGTGAGTGTTGACGACCGACACGTAAGCGCAACTTGCGGTTGAACAACTATGGAAATCGCTTCAGGACCCCAAAACGCTGAGTAATGGTCCACGAAACGGGTCAGAATCAACAAAAACCGCGAGTGTTGATGACCGAAACGTAAATGCACCCCGGGATTCGTTAATCGTCGAAATTACTCTGGGATCCAAAAAGGGTGAGTAATTTTCCATGAAACGGGCCAGGATCGGCCAAAATTGTGAGTGTTGATGACCGACACGTAAACGCAGCCCGCGGTTCGTCAATCGTAGAAATCAATCTGGGACCCCAAAACAATGAGTAATTGTCCATGAAACGGGCCAGAATTGGCCAAAACTGTTTGTGTTGATGACCAAAACGTGAACTTACCCCGTGGTTCATTTATCGTGGAAATCACTCTGGGACCCCAAAATGGTGAGTAATTTTCCATGAAACGGGCCAGAATCGGCCAAAAAACTGTGAATGTTGATGACCGCCACGTAAACGCACAGCGGGATTCGTTAATCGTGGAAATCACTCCGGGGCCCCAAACAGTGAGTAATTGTCCATGAAATGGGCTAGAGTCGGCAAAAACTATGAGTGTTGATGACCAACATGGAAACACACTCCAGGGTTCATTAATCGTGGAAATCACTCCGAGACCCCAAAACAGTGAGTAATAGTCCACGAAATGGGCTAGAATCGGCCAAAACTGTGAGTGTTGATGACCGACATGTAAACGCACCCTGGGGTTCGTTAATGTTGGAAATCACACCGGGCCCCCAAAATAGTGAGTAATACTCTACGAAACGGGCCAGAATCAGCCAGAACTGTGAGTGTTGATGACCGACACGTAAGCATAACTTGCGGTCGAACAACTATGGAAATCGCTTCGGGACCTCAAAACAGTGAGTAATAGTCCACGAAACGGGTCAGAATCAACAAAAACCGCGAGGGTTGATGACCGACACGTAAACGCACCTCGGAGTTCATTAATCATGGAAATCACTCCGGGCCCCCAAAACAGTGAGTTATAGTCCACGAAACGGGTCAGAATCAACAAAAACCGCGAGGGTTGATGACCGACACGTAAACGCACCTCGGAGTTCATTAATCATGGAAATCACTCCGGGCCCCCAAAACAGTGAGTTATAGTCCACGAAACGGGTCAGAATCAACAAAAACCGCGAGGGTTGATGACCGACACGTAAACGCACCTCGGAGTTCATTAATCATGGAAATCACTCCGGGCCCCCAAAACAGTGAGTTATAGTCCACGAAACGGGTCAGAATCAACAAAAACCGCGAGGGTTGATGACCGACACGTAAACGCACCTCGGAGTTCATTAATCATGGAAATCACTCCGGGCCCCCAAAACAGTGAGTTATAGTCCACGAAACGGGTCAGAATCAACAAAAACCGCGAGGGTTGATGACCGACACGTAAACGCACCTCGGAGTTCATTAATCATGGAAATCACTCCGGGCCCCCAAAACAGTGAGTTATAGTCCACGAAACGGGTCAGAATCAACAAAAACCGCGAGGGTTGATGACCGACACGTAAACGCACCTCGGAGTTCATTAATCATGGAAATCACTCCGGGCCCCCAAAACAGTGAGTTATAGTCCACGAAACGGGTCAGAATCAACAAAAACCGCGAGGGTTGATGACCGACACGTAAACGCACCTCGGAGTTCATTAATCATGGAAATCACTCCGGGCCCCCAAAACAGTGAGTTATAGTCCACGAAACGGGTCAGAATCAACAAAAACCGCGAGGGTTGATGACCGACACGTAAACGCACCTCGGAGTTCATTAATCATGGAAATCACTCCGGGCCCCCAAAACAGTGAGTTATAGTCCACGAAACGGGCTAGAATCGGCCAAAACTGTGAGTGTTGATGACCGACATGTAAACGCACCCTGGGGTTCGTTAATGTTGGAAATCACACCGGGCCCCCAAAATAGTGAGTAATACTCTACGAAACGGGCCAGAATCAGCCAGAACTGTGAGTGTTGATGACCGACACGTAAGCATAACTTGCGGTCGAACAACTATGGAAATCGCTTCGGGACCTCAAAACAGTGAGTAATGATCCACGAAACGGGTCTGAATCGAAAAAAACCGCGAGTGTTGATGACCGAAACATAAATGCACCCGGGGTTCGTTAATCGTGGAAATCACTCTGGGATCCAAAAACTGTGAGTAATTGTCCATGAAACGGGCCAGAGTCAAAACTGTGAGTGTTGATGACCGATACGAAAACGCACCCAAGGGTTCGTTAATCGTGGAAATTTCTTTTGGACCCCAAAACAGTGAGTAATTGTCCATGATACGGGCCAGGATCGGCCAAAACTGTGAATGTCGAAGACCGACACATAAACGCGCCGCAGGGTTCATTAATCGTGGAAATCACTCCGGAACCCAAAACAATGAATAATAATCCACGAAACGGGCCAAAATCGGCCAAAACTATGAGTGTTGAGGACCGACACGTAAACGCACCTCGGAGTTCATTAATCATGGAAATCACCTTGGGACCCCGAAATAGTGAGTAATAGTCCATGAAACGGGCCAGAATCGGCCAAAACTGTTAGTGTTGATGACCGACACGTAAACATACCCCGGTGTTCCTCAATCGTGGAAATCACTCCAGGAACCCAAAAATGAGTAGTAGTCCAAGAAACGGGCCAGAATCGGCCAAAATTGCAATTGTTGATGACCGACACGTCAGCGCACCTTGGGGTTCAACAACCATGGAAAGCGCTTTGGGACCCCAAAACGGTGAGTAATAGTCCACGAAACGGGTCAGAATCGACAAAAACCGTGAGTGCTGACGACCGACACGTAAACGCACCCTGTGGTTCGTCAATCGTGGAAATCAATCTGGGACCCCAAAACAGTGAGTAATTGTCCACGAAACGGGCCAGAATCAGCCAAAACTGTGAGTGTTGATGACCGATGCGTGAACTTACCCCGTGGTTCATTTATCGTGGAAATCACTCTGGGACCCCAAAATGGTGAGTAATAGTCCACGAAACGGGCCAGAATCGGCCAAAAAACTGTGAATTTTGAGGACCACCACGTAGACGCACACCAGGGTTCATTAATCGTGGAAATCACTCCGGGGCCCCAAATACTGAGTAATAGTCCACGAAACGGGCCAGAATCGACAAAAACTATGAGTGTTGATGACCAACACATAAACACACTCTGGGGTTCACTAATCGTGGAAATCACTCCGGGACCCCAACACAGTTAGTAATAGTCCATGAAACGGGCCAGAATCGGCAAAAACTGTGACTGTTGATGACCGACACGTAAACACACCCTGGGGTTTGTTAATGTTGGAAATCACTCCGGGGCCCCAAAATAGTGAGTACTACTCTACGAAACGGGCCAGAATCAGCATGAACTGTGAGTGTTGACGACCGACACGTAAGCGCAACTTGCGGTTGAACAACTATGGAAATCGCTTCAGGTCCCCAAAACGCTGAGTAATGGTCCACGAAACGGGTCAGAATCAACAAAAACCGCGAGTGTTGATGACCGAAACGTAAATGCACCCCGGGATTCGTTAATCGTCGAAATTACTCTGGGATCCAAAAAGGGTGAGTAATTTTCGATGAAACGGGCCAGGATCGGCCAAAACTGTGAGTGTTGATGACCGACACGTAAACACACCCCACGGTTCGTTAATCGTCGAAATAACTTTAGGACCCCAAAATAGTGAGTAACTGTCCACGATACGGGCCAGAATCGGCCAAAACTGTGAATGTTGATGACCGACACGTAATTAAACGCGCCCCGGGGTTCATTAATCGTGGAAATCACTCCGCAACCCAAAACAGTGAGTAATAATCCACGAAACGAGCCAAAATCGGCCAAAACTGTTAGTGTTGATGACCGACACGTAAACATATCCCGGTGTTCGTCAATCGTGGAAATCAATCTGGGACCCCAAAATGAGTAGTAGTCCAAGAAACGGGCCAGAATCTGCCAAAATTGCAATTGTTGATGACCGACACGTCACACCTTTGGGTTCAACAACCATGGAAATCGCTTTGGGACCCCATAACGGTGAGTAATAGTGCACGAAACGGGTCAGAATCGCCAAAAACCGTGAGTGTTGATGAACAACACGTAAACGCACCCAGTGTTCCGTCAATCGTGACAATCAATCTGGGACCCCAAAACAATGAGTAATTGTCCATGAAACGGCCAGAATTGGCCAAAACTATTTGTGTTGATGAACGAAACATGAACTTACCCCGTGGTTCATTTATCATGGAAATCACTCTGGGACCCCAAAATGGTGAGTAAATGTCCACGAAACAGACCAGAATCGGCCAAAAAGATGTGAATGTTGATGACCGCCACGTAAACGCACACCAGGGTTCGTTAATCGTGGAAATCACTCCGGGGCCCCAAACAATGAGTAATTGACCACAAAACGGGCCAGAATCGGCAAAAACAATGAGTGTTGATGACCAGCACGAAAACACACTCCAGGGTTCATTAATCGTGGAAATCACTCCGAGACCCAAAAACAGTGACTAATAGTCCACGAAACCGGCTAGAATCGGCCAAAACTATGAGTGTTGATTACCGACACGTAAACGCACCCTGGGGTTTGTTAATGTTGGAAATCACTCCGGGCCCCCAAAATAGTGAGTAATACTCTACGAAACGGGCCAGAATCAGCCAAAACTGTGAGTGTTGATGACCGACACATAAGCACAACTTGCGGTTGAACAACTATGGAAATCGCTTCGGGACCTCAAAACAGTGAGTAATGATCCACGAAACGGGTCAGAATCGACAAAAACCGCGAGTGTTTATGACCGAAACATAAATGCACCCGGGGTTCGTTAATCGTGGAAATCACTCTGGAATCCAAAAACAGTGAGTAATTGTCCATGAAACGGGCCAGAGTCAAAATTGTGAGTGTTGATGACCGATACGAAAATGCACCCCAGGGTTCGTTAATCGTGGAAATCACTTTAGGACCCCAAAACAGTGAGTAATTGTCCATGATACGGGCCAGAATCATCCAAAACTGTGAATGTTGAAGGCCGACACATAAATGCGCCCCGGGGTTCATTAATCGTGGAAATGACTCCGGGAACCAAAACAGTGAATAATAATCCACGAAACGGGCCAAAATCGGCCAAAACTATGAGTGTTGAGGACCGACACGTAAACGCACCTCGGAGTTCATTAATCATGGAAATCACCTTGGGACCCCAAAATAGTGAGTAATAGTCCATGAAACGGGCCAGAATCGGCCAAAACTGTTAGTGTTGATGACCGACACGTAAACATATCCCGGTGTTCCTCAATCGTGGAAAACACTCCGGGACCCCAAAAATGAGTAGTAGTCCAAGAAACGGGCCAGAATCGGCCAAAATTGCAATTGTTGATGACGGACACGTCAGCGCACCTTGGGGTTCAACAACCATGGAAATCGCTTTGGGACCCCAAAATGGTGAGTAATAGTCCATGAAACGAGTCAGAATCGAAAAAAACCGTGAGTGTTGATGACCGACACGTAAACCCACCCCGTGGTTCGTCAATCGTGGAAAACAATCTGGGACCCCAAAACAGTGAGTAATTGTCCACGAAACTTTCCAGAATCAGCCAAAACATTGAGTGTTGATGACCGACACATGAACTTACCTCGTGGTTCATTTATCGTGGAAATCACGCTGGGACCCCAAAATGGTGAGTAATAATCCACGAAACGGGGCAGAATCGGCCAAAAATCTGTGAATTTTGATGACCGCCACGTAAACGCACACTAGGGTTCGTTAATCGTGGAAATCACTCCGGGGCCCCAAACAGTGAGTAATAGTCCACGAAACGGGCCAGAATCGGCCAAAACTGTGAATGTTGATGACCGCCACGTAAACGCACACTAGGGTTCGTTAATCGTGGAAATCACTCCGGGGCCCCAAACAGTGAGTAATAGTCCACGAAACGGGCCAGAATCGGCCAAAACTGTGAATGTTGATGACCGCCACGTAAACGCACACTAGGGTTCGTTAATCGTGGAAATCACTCCGGGGCCCCAAACAGTGAGTAATAGTCCACGAAACGGGCCAGAATCGGCCAAAACTGTGAATGTTGATGACCGCCACGTAAACGCACACTAGGGTTCGTTAATCGTGGAAATCACTCCGGGGCCCCAAACAGTGAGTAATAGTCCACGAAACGGGCCAGAATCGGCCAAAACTGTGAATGTTGATGACCGCCACGTAAACGCACACTAGGGTTCGTTAATCGTGGAAATCACTCCGGGGCCCCAAACAGTGAGTAATAGTCCACGAAACGGGCCAGAATCGGCCAAAACTGTGAATGTTGATGACCGCCACGTAAACGCACACTAGGGTTCGTTAATCGTGGAAATCACTCCGGGGCCCCAAACAGTGAGTAATAGTCCACGAAACGGGCCAGAATCGGCCAAAACTGTGAATGTTGATGACCGCCACGTAAACGCACACTAGGGTTCGTTAATCGTGGAAATCACTCCGGGGCCCCAAACAGTGAGTAATAGTCCACGAAACGGGCCAGAATCGGCCAAAACTGTGAATGTTGATGACCGCCACGTAAACGCACACTAGGGTTCGTTAATCGTGGAAATCACTCCGGGGCCCCAAACAGTGAGTAATAGTCCACGAAACGGGCCAGAATCGGCCAAAACTGTGAATGTTGATGACCGCCACGTAAACGCACACTAGGGTTCGTTAATCGTGGAAATCACTCCGGGGCCCCAAACAGTGAGTAATAGTCCACGAAACGGGCCAGAATCGGCCAAAACTGTGAATGTTGATGACCGCCACGTAAACGCACACTAGGGTTCGTTAATCGTGGAAATCACTCCGGGGCCCCAAACAGTGAGTAATAGTCCACGAAACGGGCCAGAATCGGCCAAAACTGTGAATGTTGATGACCGCCACGTAAACGCACACTAGGGTTCGTTAATCGTGGAAATCACTCCGGGGCCCCAAACAGTGAGTAATAGTCCACGAAACGGGCCAGAATCGGCCAAAACTGTGAATGTTGATGACCGCCACGTAAACGCACACTAGGGTTCGTTAATCGTGGAAATCACTCCGGGGCCCCAAACAGTGAGTAATAGTCCACGAAACGGGCCAGAATCGGCCAAAACTGTGAATGTTGATGACCGCCACGTAAACGCACACTAGGGTTCGTTAATCGTGGAAATCACTCCGGGGCCCCAAACAGTGAGTAATAGTCCACGAAACGGGCCAGAATCGGCCAAAACTGTGAATGTTGATGACCGCCACGTAAACGCACACTAGGGTTCGTTAATCGTGGAAATCACTCCGGGGCCCCAAACAGTGAGTAATAGTCCACGAAACGGGCCAGAATCGGCCAAAACTGTGAATGTTGATGACCGCCACGTAAACGCACACTAGGGTTCGTTAATCGTGGAAATCACTCCGGGGCCCCAAACAGTGAGTAATAGTCCACGAAACGGGCCAGAATCGGCCAAAACTGTGAATGTTGATGACCGCCACGTAAACGCACACTAGGGTTCGTTAATCGTGGAAATCACTCCGGGGCCCCAAACAGTGAGTAATAGTCCACGAAACGGGCCAGAATCGGCCAAAACTGTGAATGTTGATGACCGCCACGTAAACGCACACTAGGGTTCGTTAATCGTGGAAATCACTCCGGGGCCCCAAACAGTGAGTAATAGTCCACGAAACGTGCCAGAATCGGCCAAAACTATTAGTATTGATGACCGACACGTAAACATATCCCGGTGTTCGTCAATCGTGGAAATCACTCCGGGACCCCAAAATGGTGAGTAATAGTCCATGAAACGAGTCAGAATCGAAAAAAACCGTGAGTGTTGATGACCGACACGTAAACCCACCCCGTGGTTCGTCAATCGTGGAAAACAATCTGGGACCCCAAAACAGTGAGTAATTGTCCACGAAACTTTCCAGAATCAGCCAAAACATTGAGTGTTGATGACCGACACATGAACTTACCTCGTGGTTCATTTATCGTGGAAATCACGCTGGGACCCCAAAATGGTGAGTAATAATCCACGAAACGGGGCAGAATCGGCCAAAAATCTGTGAATTTTGATGACCGCCACGTAAACGCACACTAGGGTTCGTTAATCGTGGAAATCACTCCGGGGCCCCAAACAGTGAGTAATAGTCCACGAAACAGGCCAGAATCGGCATAAACTGTGAGTGTTGATGACCAACACATAAACACACTCTGGGGTTCCTTAATCGTGGAAATCAATCTGGGACCCCAACACAGTTGGTAATAGTCCATGAAACGGGCCAGAATCGGCAAAAACTGCGAGTGTTGATGACCGACACGTAAACGCACCCTGGGGTTTGTTAATGTTGCAAATCACTCGGGGGCCCAAAATAGTGAGTACTACTCTACGAAACGGGCTAGAATCAGCCAGAACTGTGAGTGTTGAGGACCGACACGTAAGCGCAACTTGCGGTTGAACAACTATGGAAATCGCTTCGGGACCCCAAAACGCTGAGTAATGGTCCACGAAACGGGTCAGAATCGACAAAAACCGCGAGTGTTGATGACCAAAACGTAAATGCACCCCGGGGTTTGTTAATCGTGGAAATCACTATGGGATCCAAAAACTGTGAATTTTGAGGACCGACACGTAAACGCACTCTGGAGTTTGTTAATCATGGAAATCACCTTGGGACCCCAAAACAGTGAGTAATAGTCCACGCAACGGGCCAGAATCGGCGAAAACTATGAGTGTTGATGACCGACGCGTAAACATACCCCGGTGTTCGTCAATCGTGGAAATCACTCCGGGACCCCAAAAATGAGTAGTAGTCCAAGAAACGGGCCAGAATCGGCCAAAATTGCGAATGTTGATGACCGATACGTCAGCGCACCTTGGGGTTCAACAACCATGGAAATCGCTTTGGGACCCCACAACGGTGAGTAATAGTCCACGAAACGGGCTAGAATCAGCCAAAACTGTTAGTGTTGATGACCGACATGTAAACTTACCCCGGTGTTCGTCAATCGTGGAAATCACTCCAGGAACCCAAATGAGTAGTAGTCCAAGAAACGGGACAGAATCGGCCAAAATTGCAATTGTTGATGACCGGCACGTCACCGCACCTTGGGGTTCAACAACCATGGAAATCGCTTTGGGACCCCAAAATGGCGAGTAATAATCCACGAAAGGGGTCAGAATAGACATAAACCATGAGTGTTGACGACCGACACATAAACGCACCCCAGGGTTCATTAATCGTGGAAATCACTTTAGGACCCTAAAACAGTGAGTAATTGTACACGAAACGGGCCAGAATCGGCCAAAATTGTGAATGTTGATGACCGACACATAAACGCGCCCCGGGGTTCATTAATCGTGGGAAATCACTCCGGAACCCAAAGCAATGAGTAATAATCCACGAAACGGGGCAAAATTGGCCAAAACTATGAGTGTTGAGGACCGACACATACACGCTCCCCGGAGTTCGTTAATCATGGAAATCACCTTGGGACCCCAAAACAGTGAGTAATAGTCCACGAAACGTGCCAGAATCGGCCAAAACTTTTAGTATTGGTGACCGACACGTAAACATACACCGGTTTTCGTCAATCGTGGAAATCACTCCGGGACCCCAAAAATGAGTAGTAGTCCAAGAAACGGGCAAGAATCGGCCAAAATTGCAATTGTTGATGACCGACACGTCAGCGCACCTTGGGGTTCAACAACCATGGAAAACCCTTTGGGACCCCAAAACGGAGAGTAGTAGTCCACGAAACGGGTCAAAATCGACAAAAAACATGAGTGTTGATGACCGACACGTACACGCTCCCCGTGGTTCGTCAATCGTGGAAATCAATCTGGGACCCCAAAACAGTGAGTAATTGTCCACGGAACGGGCCAGAATCAGCCAAAACTTTGAGTGTTGATGACCGACACATGAACTTACCTCGTGGTTCATTTATCGTGGAAATCACTCAGGGACCCCAAAATGGTGAATAATGGTCCACGAAACGGGTCAGAATCGACGAAAACCGCGAGTGTTGATGACCGAAACGTAAATGCACCCCGGGGTTTGTTAATCATGGAAATCACTCTGGGATCCAAAAACAGTGAGTAATTGTCCATGAAAACGGGCCAGAATCGGCCAAAACTATGAATTTTGTGGACCGACACCTAAACACACCCTGGAGTTCGTTAATCATGGAAATCACCTAGGGACCCCAAAACAGTGAGTAATNGTCAGAATCGACGAAAACCGCGAGTGTTGATGACCGAAACGTAAATGCACCCCGGGGTTTGTTAATCATGGAAATCACTCTGGGATCCAAAAACAGTGAGTAATTGTCCATGAAAACGGGCCAGAATCGGCCAAAACTATGAATTTTGTGGACCGACACCTAAACACACCCTGGAGTTCGTTAATCATGGAAATCACCTAGGGACCCCAAAACAGTGAGTAATAGTCCACGAAACGGGCCAGAATCGGCCAAAACTATGAGTGTTGATGACCGAGACATAAACATACCCCGGTGTTCGTCAATCCTGAAAATCACTCCGGGACCCCAAAAATGAGTAGTAGTCCAAGAAACGGGCCATAATCGGCCAAAATTGCAATTATTGATGACCGACACGTCAGCGCACCTTGGGGTTCAACAACCATGGAAATCGCTTTGGGACCCCAAAACAGTGAGTAATAGTCCACGAAACGGGCTAGAATCGGCCAAAACTGTTAGTGTTGATAACCGACATGTAAACATACCCCGGTGTTCGTCAATCGTGGAAATGACTCCGGGACCCCAAAAATGAGTAGTAGTCCAAGAAACGGGCCATAATCGGCCAAAATTGCAATTATTGATGACCGACACGTCAGCGCACCTTGGGGTTCAACAACCATGGAAATCGCTTTGGGACCCCAAAACAGTGAGTAATAGTCCACGAAACGGGCTAGAATCGGCCAAAACTGTTAGTGTTGATAACCGACATGTAAACATACCCCGGTGTTCGTCAATCGTGGAAATGACTCCGGGACCCCAAAAATGAGTAGTAGTCCAAGAAACGGGCCAGAATCGGCCAAAATTGCAATTGTTGATGACCGGCACGTCACCGCACCTTGGGGTTCAACAACCATGGAAATCGCTTTGGGACCCCAAAACGGTGAGTAATAGTCCACGAAAGGGGTCAGAATCGAAAAAAACCGTGAGTGTTGACGACCGACACGTAAACGCACCCCAGGGTTCATTAATCATGGAAATCACTTTAGGACCCCAAAACAGCGAGTAATTGTACACGAAACGGGCCAGAATCGGCCAAAATTGTGAATGTTGATGACCGACACGTAAACGCGCCCCAGGGTTCATTAATCGTGGGAAATCACTCCGGAACCCAAAGCAATGAGTAATAATCCACGAAACGGGGCAAAATTGGGCAAAACTGTGAGTGTTGAGGACCGACACGTAAACGCTCCCCGGAGTTCGTTAATCATGAAAATCACCTTGGGACCCCAAAACAGCGAGTAATAGTCCACGAAACGTGCCAGAATCGGCCAAAACTATTAGTATTGATGACCGACACGTAAACATACACCGGTTTTCGTCAATCGTGGAAATCACTCCGGGACCCCAAAAATGAGTAGTAGTCCAAGAAACGTGCAAGAATCAGCCAAAATTGCAATTGTTGATGACCGACACGTCAGCGCACCTTGGGGTTCAACATCCATGGAAATCGCTTTGAGACCCCAAAACGGAGAGTAGTAGTCCATGAAACGGGTCAAAATCGACAAAAACATGAGTGTTGATGACCGACACGTAAACGCACCCCGTGGTTCGTCAATCGTGGAAATCAATCTGGGACCCCAAAACAGTGAGTAATTGTCCACGAAACGGGCCAGAATCAGCCAAAACTTTGAGTGTTGATGACCGACACATGAACTTACCTCGTGGATCATTTATCGTGGAAATCACTCAGGGACCCCAAAATGGTGAGTAATAGTCCACGAAACGGGCTAGAATCGGCCAAAAAATTGTGAATGTTGATGACCGCCACGTAAACGCACACCAGGCTTCGTTAATCGTGGAAATCACTTCGGGGCCCCAAACAGTGAGTAATAGTCCACGAAACGGGCCAAAATCGGCAAAAACTGTGAGTGTTGATGACCAACACATAAACACACTCCGGGGTTCTTTAATCGTGGAAATCACTCCGGGACCCCAACACAGTTAGTAATAGTCCATGAAACGGGCCAGAATCGGTTAAAACTGTGAGTGTTGATGACCGACACGTAAACGCACCCTGGGTTTGTTAATGTTGGAAATCATTCCGGGGCCCCAAAATAGTGAGTACTACTCTACGAAACGGGCCAGAATCAGCCAGAACTGTGAGTGTTGATGAACGACACGTAAGCGCAACTTGCGGTTGAACAACTATGGAAATCGCTTCGGGACCCCAAAACGCTGAGTAATGGTCCACGAAAGAGTCAGAATCGACGAAAACCGCGAGTGTTGATGACCGAAACGTAAATGCACCCCGGGGTTCGTTAATCGTGGAAATCACTTTGGGACCCCAAAACAGTTAGTAATAGTCCATGAAACGGGCCAGAATCGGCCAAAAAACTGTGAATATTGATGACCGCCACGTAAACGCACACCAGGGTTCGTTAATCGTGGAAATCACTCCGGGGCCCCAAACAGTGAGTAATAGTCCACGAAACGGGCTAGAATCGGCCAAAAAATTGTGAATGTTGATGACCGCCACGTAAACGCACACCAGGGTTCGTTAATCGTGGAAATCACTCCGGGGCCCCAAACAGTGAGTAATAGTCCACGAAACGGGCTAGAATCGGCCAAAAAATTGTGAATGTTGATGACCGCCACGTAAACGCACACCAGGGTTCGTTAATCGTGGAAATCACTCCGGGGCCCCAAACAGTGAGTAATAGTCCACGAAACGGGCTAGAATCGGCCAAAAAATTGTGAATGTTGATGACCGCCACGTAAACGCACACCAGGGTTCGTTAATCGTGGAAATCACTCCGGGGCCCCAAACAGTGAGTAATAGTCCACGAAACGGGCTAGAATCGGCCAAAAAATTGTGAATGTTGATGACCGCCACGTAAACGCACACCAGGGTTCGTTAATCGTGGAAATCACTCCGGGGCCCCAAACAGTGAGTAATAGTCCACGAAACGGGCTAGAATCGGCCAAAAAATTGTGAATGTTGATGACCGCCACGTAAACGCACACCAGGGTTCGTTAATCGTGGAAATCACTCCGGGGCCCCAAACAGTGAGTAATAGTCCACGAAACGGGCTAGAATCGGCCAAAAAATTGTGAATGTTGATGACCGCCACGTAAACGCACACCAGGGTTCGTTAATCGTGGAAATCACTCCGGGGCCCCAAACAGTGAGTAATAGTCCACGAAACGGGCTAGAATCGGCCAAAAAATTGTGAATGTTGATGACCGCCACGTAAACGCACACCAGGGTTCGTTAATCGTGGAAATCACTCCGGGGCCCCAAACAGTGAGTAATAGTCCACGAAACGGGCTAGAATCGGCCAAAAAATTGTGAATGTTGATGACCGCCACGTAAACGCACACCAGGGTTCGTTAATCGTGGAAATCACTCCGGGGCCCCAAACAGTGAGTAATAGTCCACGAAACGGGCTAGAATCGGCCAAAAAATTGTGAATGTTGATGACCGCCACGTAAACGCACACCAGGGTTCGTTAATCGTGGAAATCACTCCGGGGCCCCAAACAGTGAGTAATAGTCCACGAAACGGGCTAGAATCGGCCAAAAAATTGTGAATGTTGATGACCGCCACGTAAACGCACACCAGGGTTCGTTAATCGTGGAAATCACTCCGGGGCCCCAAACAGTGAGTAATAGTCCACGAAACGGGCTAGAATCGGCCAAAAAATTGTGAATGTTGATGACCGCCACGTAAACGCACACCAGGGTTCGTTAATCGTGGAAATCACTCCGGGGCCCCAAACAGTGAGTAATAGTCCACGAAACGGGCCAGAATCGGCAAAAACTGTGAGTGTTGATGACCAACACATAAACACACTCCGGGGTTCTTTAATCGTGGAAATCACTCCGGGACCCCAACACAGTTAGTAATAGTCCATGAAACGGGCCAGAATCGGTTAAAACTGTGAGTGTTGATGACCGACACGTAAACGCACCCTGGGTTTGTTAATGTTGGAAATCATTCCGGGGCCCCAAAATAGTGAGTACTACTCTACGAAACGGGCCAGAATCAGCCAGAACTGTGAGTGTTGATGAACGACACGTAAGCGCAACTTGCGGTTGAACAACTATGGAAATCGCTTCGGGACCCCAAAACGCTGAGTAATGGTCCACGAAAGAGTCAGAATCGACGAAAACCGCGAGTGTTGATGACCGAAACGTAAATGCACCCCGGGGTTCGTTAATCGTGGAAATCACTGGAGCCAAAAACAGTGAGTAATTGTCCATGAAAACGGGCCAGAATCGGCCAAAACTGTGAATTTTGAGGACCGACACCTAAACACACCCTGGAGTTCGTTAATCATGGAAATCACCTTGGGACCCCAAAACAGTGAGTAATAGTCCACGAAACGGGCCAGAATCGGCGAAAACTATGAGTGTTGATGACCGAGACATAAACATACCCCGGTGTTCGTCAATCCTGAAAATCACTCCGGGACCCCAAAAATGAGTAGTAGTCCAAGAAACGGGCCATAATCGGCCAAAATTGCAATTGTTGATGACCGACACGTCAGCGCACCTTGGGGTTCAACAACCATGGAAATTGCTTTGGGACCCCAAAACGGTGAGTAATAGTCCACGAAACGGGCTAGAATCGGCCAAAACTGTTAGTGTTGATGACCGACATGTAAACATACCCCGGTGTTCGTCAATCGTGGAAATGACTCTGGGACCCCAAAAATGAGTAGTAGTCCAAGAAACGGGCCAGAATCAGCCAAAATTGCAATTGTTGACGACCGGCACGTCACCGCACCTTGGGGTTCAACAACCATGGAAATCACTTTGGGACCCCAAAACGGTGAGTAATAGTCCACGAAAGGGGTCAGAATCGACAAAAACCGTGAGTGTTGACGACAGACACGTAAACGCACCCCGGGGATCATTAATCGTGGAAATCACTTTAGGACCCCAAAACAGTGAGTAATTGTACACGAAACGGGCCAGAATCGGCCAAAATTGTGAATGTCGATGACCGACACGTAAACGCGCCCCAGGGTTCATTAATCGTGGGAAATCACTCCGGAACCCAAAGCAATGAGTAATAATCCACGAAACGGGGCAAAATTGGCCAAAACTGTGAGTGTTGAGGACCGACACGTAAACGCTCCCCGGAGTTCGTTAATCATGGAAATCACCTTGGGACCCCAAAACAGTGAGTAATAGTCCACGAAACGGGCCAGAATCGGCCAAAACTATGAGTGTTGATGACCGACACATAAACATACCCCGGTGTTCGTCAATCCTGGAAATCACTCCGGGACCCCAAAAATGAGTAGTAGTCCAAGAAACGGGCCATAATCGGCCAAAATTGCAATTGTTGATGACCGACACGTCAGCGCACCTTGGGGTTCAACAACCATGGAAATCGCTTTGGGACCCCAAAACTGTGAGTAATAGTCCATGAAACAGGCTAGAATCGGCCAAAACTGTTAGTGTTGATGACCGACATGTAAACATACCCCGGTGTTCGTCAATCGTGGAAATGACTCCGGGACCCCAAAAATGAGTAGTAGTCCATGAAACGGGCCAGAATCGGCAAAATTGCAATTGTTGATGACCGGCACGTCACCGCACCTTGGGGTTCACGAAACGGGTCAGAATCGACAAAAACCGTGAGTGTTGATGACCGACACGTAAACGCACCCCGTGGTTCGTCAATCGTGGAAATCAATCTGGTACCCCAAAATGGGCTAGAATCAGCCAAAAATGTGAGTGTTGATGACCGACACGTGAACTTACCCCGTGGTTCATTTATCGTGTAAATCACTCTGGGACCCCGAAATGGTGAGTAATAGTCCATGAAACGGGCCAGAATCGGCCAAAAAACTGTGAATATTGATGACCGCCACGTAAACGCACACCAGGGTTCGTTAATCGTGGAAATCACTCCGGGGCCCCAAACAGTGAGTAATAGTCCACGAAATGGGCCAGAATCGGCAAAACTGTGAGTGTTGATGACCAACACATAAACACACTCCGGGGTTCTTTAATCATGGAAATCACTCCGGGACCCCAACACAGTTAGTAATAGTGCATGAAACGGGCCAGAATCGGCAAAAACTGTGAGTGTTGATGACCGACACGCAAACGCACCCTGGGGTTTGTTAATGTTGGAAATCACTCCGGGGCCCCAAAATAGTGAGTACTACTCTACGGAACGGGCCAGAATCAGCCAGAACTGTGAGTGTTGATGACCGACACGTAAGCGCAACTTGCGGTTGAACAACTATGGAAATCGCTTCGGGACCCCAAAACGCTGAATAATGGTCCACGAAACGGGCCAGAATCGGCCAAAAAACTGTGAATATTGATGACCGCCACGTAAACGCACACCAGGGTTCGTTAATCGTGGAAATCACTCCGGGGCCCCAAACAGTGAGTAATATTCCACGAAACGGGCCATAATCGGCAAAAACTGTGAGTGTTGATGACCAACACGCAAACACACTCCGGGGTTCATTAATCCTGGAAATCACTCCGGGACCCCAACACAGTTAGTAATAGTCCACGAAACGGGCCAGAATCGGCAAAAACCGTGAGTTTTGACGACCGACATGTAAACGCACCATGGGGTTTGTTAATGTTGGAAATCACTCCGGGGCCCCAAAATAGTGAGTAATACTCTACGAAACGGGCCAGAATCAGCCAGAACTGTGAGTGTTGATGACCGACACGTAAGCGTGAATAGCGGTTGAATAACTATGGAAATCGCTTCGGGACCCCAAAACTGTGAGTAATAATCCACGAAACGGGTCAGAATTGACAAAAATCGCGAGTGTTGATGACCAAAACGTAAATGCACCCCAGGGTTCATTAATCATGGAAATCACTCTGGGATCCCAAAACAGTGAGTAATTGTGCACGAATCGGGCCAGAATCGGCCAAAACTGTGAGTGTTGATGACCGACACGTAAGCGTGAATAGCGGTTGAATAACTATGGAAATCGCTTCGGGACCCCAAAACGCTGAATAATGGTCCACGAAACGGGCCAGAATCGGCCAAAAAACTGTGAATATTGATGACCGCCACGTAAACGCACACCAGGGTTCGTTAATCGTGGAAATCACTCCGGGGCCCCAAACAGTGAGTAATAGTCCACGAAACGGGCCAGAATCGGCAAAAACCGTGAGTTTTGACGACCGACATGTAAACGCACCATGGGGTTTGTTAATGTTGGAAATCACTCCGGGGCCCCAAAATAGTGAGTAATACTCTACGAAACGGGCCAGAATCAGCCAGAACTGTGAGTGTTGATGACCGACACGTAAGCGTGAATAGCGGTTGAATAACTATGGAAATCGCTTCGGGACCCCAAAACTGTGAGTAATAATCCACGAAACGGGTCAGAATTGACAAAAATCGCGAGTGTTGATGACCAAAACGTAAATGCACCCCAGGGTTCATTAATCATGGAAATCACTCTGGGATCCCAAAACAGTGAGTAATTGTGCACGAATCGGGCCAGAATCGGCCAAAACTGTGAGTGTTGATGACCGACACGTAAACGCACCTCAGGGTTCATTAACCGTGGAAATCACTTTAGGACCCCAAAACAGTGAGTAATTGTCCATGAAACGGGCCAGAATCGGTCAAAACTGTGAGTGTTGATGACGGACACGTAAACGCACCCCGGGGTTCATTAATCGTGGAAATCACTCCGGGACCCCAAGACAGTGAGTAATAGTCCATGAAATGGGCCAAAAATCGGCCAAAACTGTGTGTGTTGATTTCCGATACGTAAACGCACCCAGAGTTGGTTAATCATGGAAATCACTCCGGGACCCCAAAACAGTGAGTAATAGTCCACGAAACGGGACAGAATCGACCAAAACTGTGACTTTTGATGATCGACACGTAAGCGCAACATGGGCTTCAACAACTATGGAAATCGCTTCGGGACCCGAAAACGAATAGTAATAGTCCACGAAACGGGTCAGAATCGACAAAAACTGTGAGTAATTGTCCATGAAACGGGCCAGAATCGGCCAAAACTGTGAGTGTTGATGACCAACACATAAACGCACCCAGGGTTCGTTAATCGTGGAAATCACTTTAGGACCCCAAAACAGTGAGTAATTGTCCAAGATACGGGCCAGAATCGGCCAAAACTGTGAATGTTGATGACCGACAGGTAAACGCACCCCGGGGTTCATTAATCGTGCAAATCACTCCGGGACCCCAAGACAATGAGTAATAGTCAATGAAATGGGCCAAAAATCGGCCAAAACTGTGTGTGTTGATGGCCGACACGTAAACGCACCCCAGAGTTCGTTAATCATGGAAATCACTCCGGGACCCCAAAAGAGTGAGCAATAGTCCACGAAACGGGACAGAATCGACCAAAACTGTGACTGTTGATGATCGACACATAAGCGGAACATGGGCTTCGACAACTATGGAAATCGCTTCGGGACCCCAAAATGAATAATAATAGTCCATGAAACGGGTCAGAATCGACAAAAACCGCGAGTCTTGATGACCGAAACGTAAATGCACCCCGGGGTTCGTTAATCGTCGAAATCACTCTGGGGTCCGAAAAGTGTGAGTGCTATTGACCGACACGTAAACGCACCCCGGGGTTCATTAATCATGGAAATCACTCCGGGACCCCAAAACAGTGAGTAATAGTCCACGAAACGGGCTAGAATCGGCAAAACCTGTGAGTGTTGATGATCGACACGTAAACGCACCCTGGGGTTTGTTAATGTTGGAAATCACTCCGGGGCCCCAAAATAGTGAGTAATACTCTACGAAACGGGCCAGAATCAACCAGAACTTTGAGTGTTGATGACTGACATGTAAGCGCAACTTGCGGTTGAACAACTATGAAAATCACTTCGGGACCCCAAAACGGTGAGTAATAATCCACGAAACGGGTCAGAATCGAAAAAAAACCGCGAGTGTTGATGACCGAAACGTAAATGCACCCCAGGGTTCATTAATCGTGGAAAACACTCTGGGATCCCAAAACTGTGAGTGTTGATGACCGACACGTAAATGCACCCTAGGGTTCATTAATCGTGGAAATCACTCTGGGATCCCAAAACTGTGAGTAATTGTCCATGAAACGGGCCAGAATCGGCCAAAACTGTGAGTGTTGATGACCAACACGTAAACGCACCCAGGGTTCATTAATCGTGGAAATCACTTTAGGACCACAAAACAGTGAGTTGTCCACGAAACGGGCCAGAATCGGCCAAAACTGTGAGTGTTGATGACCGACACGTAAACGCACCCCGGGGTTCATTAATCGTGGAAATCACTCCGGGACCCCAAGACAGTGAGTAATAGTCCATGAAATGGGCCAAAAATCGGCCAAAACTGTGTGTGTTGATGGCCGACACGTAAACGCACCCCAGAGTTCGTTAATCATGGAAATCACTCCGGGACCCCAAAACAGTGAGTAATAGTCCACGAAACGGGCTAGAATCGGCAAAACCTGTGAGTGTTGAGGACCGACACGTAAACGCACCCCGGGGTTCATTAATCGTGGAAATCACTCCGGGACCCCAAGACAGTGAGTAATAGTCCATGAAATGGGCCAAAAATCGGCCAAAACTGTGTGTGTTGATGGCCGACACGTAAACGCACCCCAGAGTTCGTTAATCATGGAAATCACTCCGGGACCCCAAAACAGTGAGTAATAGTCCACGAAACGGGCTAGAATCGGCAAAACCTGTGAGTGTTGAGGACCGACACGTAAACGCACCCCGGGGTTCATTAATCGTGGAAATCACTCCGGGACCCCAAGACAGTGAGTAATAGTCCATGAAATGGGCCAAAAATCGGCCAAAACTGTGTGTGTTGATGGCCGACACGTAAACGCACCCCAGAGTTCGTTAATCATGGAAATCACTCCGGGACCCCAAAACAGTGAGTAATAGTCCACGAAACGGGCTAGAATCGGCAAAACCTGTGAGTGTTGAGGACCGACACGTAAACGCACCCCGGGGTTCATTAATCGTGGAAATCACTCCGGGACCCCAAGACAGTGAGTAATAGTCCATGAAATGGGCCAAAAATCGGCCAAAACTGTGTGTGTTGATGGCCGACACGTAAACGCACCCCAGAGTTCGTTAATCATGGAAATCACTCCGGGACCCCAAAACAGTGAGTAATAGTCCACGAAACGGGCTAGAATCGGCAAAACCTGTGAGTGTTGAGGACCGACACGTAAACGCACCCCGGGGTTCATTAATCGTGGAAATCACTCCGGGACCCCAAGACAGTGAGTAATAGTCCATGAAATGGGCCAAAAATCGGCCAAAACTGTGTGTGTTGATGGCCGACACGTAAACGCACCCCAGAGTTCGTTAATCATGGAAATCACTCCGGGACCCCAAAACAGTGAGTAATAGTCCACGAAACGGGCTAGAATCGGCAAAACCTGTGAGTGTTGATGATCGACACGTAAACGCACCCTGGGGTTTGTTAATGTTGGAAATCACACCGGGGCCCGAAAATAGTGAGTAATACTCTACGAAACGGGCCAGAATCGGCCAAAACTGTGAGTGTTGATGACCGACACGTAAATGCACCCTAGGGTTCATTAATCGTGGAAATCACTCTGGGATCCCAAAACTGTGAGTAATTGTCCATGAAACGGGCCAGAATCGGCCAAAACTGTGAGTGTTGATGACCAACACGTAAACGCACCCAGGGTTCATTAATCGTGGAAATCACTTTAGGACCACAAAACAGTGAGTTGTCCACGAAACGGGCCAGAATCGGCCAAAACTGTGAGTGTTGATGACGGACACGTAAACGCACCCCGGGGTTCATTAATCGTGGAAATCACTCTGGGACCCCAAGACAGTGAGTAATAGTCCATGAAATGGGCCAAAAATCGGCCAAAACTGTGTGTGTTGATGGCCGACACGTAAACGCACCCCAGAGTTCGTTAATCATGGAAATCACTCCGGGACCCCAAAACAGTGAGCAATAGTCCACGAAACGGGACAGAATCGACCAAAACTGTGACTGTTGATGATCGACACATAAGCGGAAAATGGGCTTCGACAACTATGGAAATCGCTTCGGGACCCCAAAACGAATAGTAATAGTCCATGAAACGGGTCAGAATCGACAAAAACCGTGAGTCTTGATGACCGAAACGTAAATGCACCCCGGGGTTCGTTAATCGTCGAAATCACTCTAGGGTCCAAAAAGTGTGAGTGTTGATGACCGACACGTAAACGCACCCCAGGGTTCGTTAATCATGGACATCACTTTAGGACCCCAAAACAGTGAGTAATTGTCCACGATACGGGCCAGAATCGGCCAAAACTGTGAATGTTGATGACCGACACGTAAACGCGCCCCGGGGTTCATTAATCATGGAAATCACTCCGAACCCAAAACGGTGAGTAATAATCCACGAAACGGGCCAAAATCGGCCAAAACTGTGAGTGTTGAGGACCGACACGTATACGCATCCCGGAGTTCGTTAATCATGGAAATCACCTTGGGACCCCAAAACAGTGAGTAATAGTCCACGAAACGGGCCAGAATCGGCCAATACTGTTAGTGTTGATGACCGACACGTAAATATATCCCGGTGTTCGTCAATCATGGAAATCACTCCGGGACCCCAAAATGAGTGGTAGTCCAAGAAACGGGCTAAAATCGGCCAAAATTGCAATTGTTGATGACCGACACGTCAGCGCACCTTGGGGTTCAGCAACCATGGAAATCGCTTTGGGACCCCAAAACAGTGAGTAATAGTCCACGAAACGGGTCAGAATCGACAAAAACCATGAGTGTTGATGACCAATACGTAAACGCACCCCGTGGTTCGTCAATCGTGGAAATCAATATGGGACCCCAAAACAATGAGTAATTTTCCACGAAACGGGCCAGAATTGGCCAAAACTGTTTGTGTTGATGACCGAAACGTGAACTTACCCCGTGGTTCATTAATCGTGGAAATCACTCTGGGACCCCAAAATGGTGAGTAATAGTCCACGAAACGGGTCAGAATCTACAAAAACTACGAGTATTAATGACCGACACGTACACGCACCCCAGGGTTCGTTAATCGTGGAAATCACTCTGGGACCCCAAAACAATGAGTAATTTTCCACGAAACGGGCCAGAATTGGCCAAAACTGTTTGTGTTGATGACCGAAACGTGAACTTACCCCGTGGTTCATTTATCATGGAAATCACTCTGGGACCCCAAAACAATGAGTAATTTTCCACGAAACGGGCCAGAATTGGCCAAAACTGTTTGTGTTGATGACCGAAACGTGAACTTACCCCGTGGTTCATTTATCATGGAAATCACTCTGGGACCCCAAAACAATGAGTAATTTTCCACGAAACGGGCCAGAATTGGCCAAAACTGTTTGTGTTGATGACCGAAACGTGAACTTACCCCGTGGTTCATTTATCATGGAAATCACTCTGGGACCCCAAAACAATGAGTAATTTTCCACGAAACGGGCCAGAATTGGCCAAAACTGTTTGTGTTGATGACCGAAACGTGAACTTACCCCGTGGTTCATTTATCATGGAAATCACTCTGGGACCCCAAAACAATGAGTAATTTTCCACGAAACGGGCCAGAATTGGCCAAAACTGTTTGTGTTGATGACCGAAACGTGAACTTACCCCGTGGTTCATTTATCATGGAAATCACTCTGGGACCCCAAAACAATGAGTAATTTTCCACGAAACGGGCCAGAATTGGCCAAAACTGTTTGTGTTGATGACCGAAACGTGAACTTACCCCGTGGTTCATTTATCATGGAAATCACTCTGGGACCCCAAAACAATGAGTAATTTTCCACGAAACGGGCCAGAATTGGCCAAAACTGTTTGTGTTGATGACCGAAACGTGAACTTACCCCGTGGTTCATTTATCATGGAAATCACTCTGGGACCCCAAAATGGTGAGTAATTGTCCACGAAACGGGCCAGAATCGCCCAAAACTATGAGTGTTGATGACCGACACGTAAGCGTGAATAGCGGTTGAATAACTATGGAAATCGCTTCGGGACCCCAAAACGGTGAGTAATAATCCACGAAACGGGCCAAAATCGGACAAAACTGTGAGTGTTGAGGACCGACACGTAAACGCATCCCGGGGTTCGTTAATCATGGAAATCACTCCGGGACCCCAAAATGAGTGGTAGTCCAAGAAACGGGCTAAAATCGGCCAAAATTGCAATTGTTGATGACCGACACGTCAGCGCACCTTGGGGTTCAGCAACCATGGAAATCGCTTTGGGACCCCAAAACAGTGAGTAATAGTCCACGAAACGGGTCAGAATCGACAAAAACCATGAGTGTTGATGACCAATACGTAAACGCACCCCGTGGTTCGTCAATCGTGGAAATCAATATGGGACCCCAAAACAATGAGTAATTTTCCACGAAACGGGCCAGAATTGGCCAAAACTGTTTGTGTTGATGACCGAAACGTGAACTTACCCCGTGGTTCATTAATCGTGGAAATCACTCTGGGACCCCAAAATGGTGAGTAATTGTCCACGAAACGGGCAAGAATCGGCCAAAAAACTGTGAATGTTGATGACCGCCACGTAAACGCACAGCGGGGTTCGTTAATCGTGGAAATCACTCCGGGGCCCCAAACAGTGAGTAATTGTCCACGAAACGGGGCTGAATCGGCAAAAACTATGAGTGTTGATGACCAACACGGAAACACACTCCGGGGTTCATTAATCATGGAAATCACTCCGGGACCCCAAAATAGTGAGTAATAGTCCACGAAACGGGCTAGAATCGGCAAAACCTGTGAGTGTTGATGATCGACACGTAAACGCACCCTGGGGTTTGTTAATGTTGGAAATCACTCCAGGGCCCCAAAATAGTGAGTAATACTCTACGAAACGGGCCCGAATCAACCAGAACTTTGAGTGTTGATGACCGACATGTAAGCGCAACTTGCGGTTGAACAACTATGAAAATCACTTCGGGACCCCAAAACGGTGAGTAATAATCCACGAAACGGGTCAGAATCGAAAAAAAACCGCGAGTGTTAATGACCGAAACGTAAATGCACCCCAGGGTTCATTAATCGTGGAAAACACTCTGGGATCCCAAAACTGTGAGTGTTGATGACCGACACGTAAATGCACCCTAGGGTTCATTAATCGTGGAAATCACTCTGGGATCCCAAAACTGTGAGTAATTGTCCATGAAACGGGCCAGAATCGGCCAAAACTGTGAGTGTTGATGACCAACACGTAAACGCACCCAGGGTTCATTAATCGTGGAAATCACTTTAGGACCCCAAAACAGTGAGTAATTGTCCACGAAACGGGCCAGAATTGGCCAAAACTGTGAGTGTTGATGACGGACACGTAAACGCACCCCGGGGTTCATTAATCGTGGAAATCACTCCGGGACCCCAAGACAGTGAGTAATAGTCCATGAAATGGGCCAAAAATCGGCCAAAACTGTGTGTGTTGATGGCCGACACGTAAACGCACCCCAGAGTTCGTTAATCATGGAAATCACTCCGGGACCCCAAAACAGTGAGCAATAGTCCACGAAACGGGACAGAATCGACCAAAACTGTGACTGTTGATGATTGACACATAAGCGGAACATGGGCTTCGACAACTATGGAAATCGCTTCGAGACCCCAAAACGAATAGTAATAGTCCATGAAACGGGTCAGAATCGACAAAAACCGCGAGTCTTGATGACCGAAACGTAAATGCACCCCGGGGTTCGTTAATCGTCGAAATCACTCTGGGGTCCAAAAAGTGTGAGTGTTGATGACCGACACGTAAACGCACCCCAGGGTTCGTTAATCATGGAAATCACTTTAGGACCCCAAAACAGTGAGTAATTGTCCATGATACGGGCCAGAATCGGCCAAAACTGTGAATGTTGATGACCGACACGTAAGCGCGCCCCGGGGTTCATTAATCATGGAAATCACTCCGAACCCAAAACGGTGAGTAATAATCCACGAAACGGGCCAAAATCGGACAAAACTGTGAGTGTTGAGGACCGATACGGATACGCACCCCGGAGTTCGTTAATCATGGAAATCACCTTGGGACCCCAAAACAGTGAGTAATAGTCCATGAAACGGGCCAGAATCGGCCAAAACTGTTAGTGTTGATGACCGGCACGTAAATATATCCCGGTGTTCGTCAATCGTGGAAATCACTCCGGGACCCCAAAATGAGTGGTAGTCCAACAAACGGGCTAAACTCGGCCAAAATTGCAATTGTTGATGACCGACACGTCAGCGCACCTTGGGGTTCAGCAACCATCGAAATCGCTTTGGGACCCCAAAACAGTGAGTAATAGTCCACGAAACGGGTCAGAATCGACAAAAACCGTGAGTGTTGATGACCAACACGTAAATGCACCCCGTGGTTCGTCAATCGTGGAAATCAATCTGGGACCCCAAAACAATGAGTAATTGTCCATGAAACGGGCGAGAATTGGCCAAAACTCTTTGTGTTGATGACCGAAACGTGAACTTACCCCGTGGTTCATTTATCGTGGAAATCACTCTGGGACCCCAAAATGGTGAGTAATTGTCCATGAAACGGGCAAGAATCGGCCAAAAAACTGTGAATGTTGATGACCGCCACGTAAACGCACAGCGGGGTTCGTTAATCGTGGAAATCACTCCGGGGCCCCAAGCAGTGAGTAATTGTCCACGAAACGGGCCAGAATCGGCAAAAACTGTGAGTGTTGATGATCGACACGTAAACACACCCTGGGGTTTGTTAATGTTGGAAATCACACCGGGGCCCGAAAATAGTGAGTAATACTCTACGAAACGGGCCAGAATCACCCAAAACTATGAGTGTTGATGACCGACACGTAAGCACAACTTGCGGTTGAACAACTATGGAAATCGCTTCGGGACCCCAAAACGGTGAGTAATAATCCACGAAACGGGTCAGAATCGAAAAAAAAACCGCGAGTGTTGATGACCGAAACGTAAATACACCCCAGGGTTCATTAATCGTGGAAATCACTCTAGGATCCCAAAACTGTGAGTAATTGTCCACGAAACGGGCCAGAATCGGCCAAAACTGTGAGTGTTGATGACCAACACGTAAACGCACCCAGGGTTCATTTATCGTGGAAATCACTCTGGGACCCAAAAATGGTGAGTAATTGTCCAAGAAACGGGCAAGAATCGCCCAAAAAACTGTGAATGTTGATGACCGCCACGTAAACGCACAGCGAGGTTCGTTAATCGTGGAAATCACTCCGGGGCCCCAGGGTTCATTAATCGTGGAAATCACTCTGGGATCCCAAAACTGTGAGTAATTGTCCATGAAACGGGCCAGAATCGGCCAAAACTGTGAGTGTTGATGACCAACACGTAAACGCACCCAGGGTTCATTAATCGTGGAAATCACTTTAGGACCCCAAAACAGTGAGTAATTGTCCACGAAACGGGCCAGAATCGGCCAAAACTGTGAGTGTTGATGACGGACACGTAAACGCACCCCGGGGTTCATTAATCGTGGAAATCACTCCGGGACCCCAAGACAGTGAGTAATAGTCCATGAAATGGGCCAAAAATCGGCCAAAACTGTGTGTGTTGATGGCCGACATGTAAACGCACCCTAGAGTTCGTTAATCATGAAAATCACTCCGGGAACCCAAAACAGTGAGCAATAGTGCCCGAAACGGGACAGAATCGACCAAAACTGTGACTGTTGATGATCGACACATAAGCGGAACATGGGCTTCGACAACTATGGAAATCGCTTCGGGACCCCAAAACGAATAGTAATAGTCCATGAAACGGGTCAGAATCGACAAAAACCGCGAGTCTTGATGACCGAAACGTAAATGCACCCCGGGGTTCGTTAATCGTCGAAATCACTCTGGGGTCCAAAAAGTGTGAGTGTTGATGACCGACACGTAAACGCACCCCAGGGTTCGTTAATCATGGAAATCACTTTAGGACCCCAAAACAGTGAGTAATTGTCCATGATACGGGCCAGAATCGGCCAAAACTGTGAATGTTGATGACCGACACGTAAGCGCGCCCCGGGGTTCATTAATCATGGAAATCACTCCGAACCCAAAACGGTGAGTAATAATCCACGAAACGGGCCAAAATCGGACAAAACTGTGAGTGTTGAGGACCGATACGGATACGCACCCCGGAGTTCGTTAATCATGGAAATCACCTTGGGACCCCAAAACAGTGAGTAATAGTCCACGAAACGGGCCAGAATCGGCCAAAACTGTTAGTGTTGATGACCGGCACGTAAATATATCCCGGTGTTCGTCAATCGTGGAAATCACTCCGGGACCCCAAAATGAGTGGTAGTCCAACAAACGGGCTAAACTCGGCCAAAATTGCAATTGTTGATGACCGACACGTCAGCGCACCTTGGGGTTCAGCAACCATCGAAATCGCTTTGGGACCCCAAAACAGTGAGTAATAGTCCACGAAACGGGTCAGAATCGACAAAAACCGTGAGTGTTGATGACCAACACGTAAATGCACCCCGTGGTTCGTCAATCGTGGAAATCAATCTGGGACCCCAAAACAATGAGTAATTGTCCATGAAACGGGCGAGAATTGGCCAAAACTCTTTGTGTTGATGACCGAAACGTGAACTTACCCCGTGGTTCATTTATCGTGGAAATCACTCTGGGACCCCAAAATGGTGAGTAATTGTCCATGAAACGGGCAAGAATCGGCCAAAAAACTGTGAATGTTGATGACCGCCACGTAAACGCACAGCGGGGTTCGTTAATCGTGGAAATCACTCCGGGGCCCCAAGCAGTGAGTAATTGTCCACGAAACGGGCCAGAATCGGCAAAAACTGTGAGTGTTGATGATCGACACATAAACACACCCTGGGGTTTGTTAATGTTGGAAATCACACCGGGGCCCGAAAATAGTGAGTAATACTCTACGAAACGGGCCAGAATCACCCAAAACTATGAGTGTTGATGACCGACACGTAAGCACAACTTGCGGTTGAACAACTATGGAAATCGCTTCGGGACCCCAAAACGGTGAGTAATAATCCACGAAACGGGTCAGAATCGAAAAAAAAACCGCGAGTGTTGATGACCGAAACGTAAATACACCCCAGGGTTCATTAATCGTGGAAATCACTCTAGGATCCCAAAACTGTGAGTAATTGTCCACGAAACGGGCCAGAATCGGCCAAAACTGTGAGTGTTGATGACCAACACGTAAACGCACCCAGGGTTCATTTATCGTGGAAATCACTCTGGGACCCAAAAATGGTGAGTAATTGTCCAAGAAACGGGCAAGAATCGCCCAAAAAACTGTGAATGTTGATGACCGCCACGTAAACGCACAGCGGGGTTCGTTAATCGTGGAAATCACTCCGGGGCCCCAAGCAGTGAGTAATTGTCCACGAAACGGGCCAGAATCGGCAAAAACTGTGAGTGTTGATGATCGACACGTAAACACACCCTGGGGTTTGTTAATGTTGGAAATCACACCGGGGCCCGAAAATAGTGAGTAATACTCTACGAAACGGGCCAGAATCACCCAAAACTATGAGTGTTGATGACCGACACGTAAGCACAACTTGCGGTTGAACAACTATGGAAATCGCTTCGGGACCCCAAAACGGTGAGTAATAATCCACGAAACGGGTCAGAATCGAAAAAAAAACCGCGAGTGTTGATGACCGAGACGTAAATACACCCCAGGGTTCATTAATCGTGGAAATCACTCTAGGATCCCAAAACTGTGAGTAATTGTCCACGAAACGGGCCAGAATCGGCCAAAACTGTGAGTGTTGATGACCAACACGTAAACGCACCCAGGGTTCATTTATCGTGGAAATCACTCTGGGACCCAAAAATGGTGAGTAATTGTCCAAGAAACGGGCAAGAATCGCCCAAAAAACTGTGAATGTTGATGACCGCCACGTAAACGCACAGCGAGGTTCGTTAATCGTGGAAATCACTCCGGGGCCCCAGGGTTCATTAATCGTGGAAATCACTCTGGGATCCCAAAACTGTGAGTAATTGTCCATGAAACGGGCCAGAATCGGCCAAAACTGTGAGTGTTGATGACCAACACGTAAACGCACCCAGGGTTCATTAATCGTGGAAATCACTTTAGGACCCCAAAACAGTGAGTAATTGTCCACGAAACGGGCCAGAATCGGCCAAAACTGTGTGTGTTGATGACGGACACGTAAACGCACCCCGGGGTTCATTAATCGTGGAAATCACTCCGGGACCCCAAGACAGTGAGTAATAGTCCATGAAATGGGCCAAAAATCGGCCAAAACTGTGTGTGTTGATGGCCGACATGTAAACGCACCCTAGAGTTCGTTAATCATGAAAATCACTCCGGGAACCCAAAACAGTGAGCAATAGTGCCCGAAACGGGACAGAATCGACCAAAACTGTGACTGTTGATGATCGACACATAAGCGGAACATGGGCTTCGACAACTATGGAAATCGCTTCGGGACCCCAAAACGAATAGTAATAGTCCATGAAACGGGTCAGAATCGACAAAAACCGCGAGTCTTGATGACCGAAACGTAAATGCACCCCGGGGTTCGTTAATCGTCGAAATCACTCTGGGGTCCAAAAACTGTGAGTGTTGATGACCGACACGTAAACGCACCCCAGGGTTCGTTAATCATGGAAATCACTTTAGGACCCCAAAACAGTGAGTAATTGTCAATGATACGGGCCAGAATCGGCCAAAACTGTGAATGTTGATGACCGACACGTAAGCGCGCCCCGGGGTTCATTAATCATGGAAATCACTCCGAACCCAAAACGGTCAGTAATAATCCACGAAACGGGCCAAAATCGGACAAAACTGTGAGTGTTGAGGACCGATACGGATACGCACCAAGGAGTTCGTTTATCATGGAAATCACCTTGGGACCCCAAAACAGTGAGTAATAGTCCACGAAACGGGCCAGAATCGGCCAAAACTGTTAGTGTTGATGACCGGCACGTAAATATATCCCGGTGTTCGTCAATCGTGGAAATCACTCCGGGACCCCAAAATGAGTGGTAGTCCAACAAACGGGCTAAACTCGGCCAAAATTGCAATTGTTGATGACCGACACGTCAGCGCACCTTGGGGTTCAGCAACCATCGAAATCGCTTTGGGACCCCAAAACAGTGAGTAATAGTCCACGAAACGGGTCAGAATCGACAAAAACCGTGAGTGTTGATGACCAACACGTAAACGCACCCAGGGTTCATTAATCGTGGAAATCTCTTTTGGACCCCAAATCCGTGAGTAATTGTCCACGAAACGGGCCAGAATCGGCCAAAACTGTTAGTGTTGATGACCGGCACGTAAATATATCCCGGTGTTCGTCAATCGTGGAAATCACTCCGGGACCCCAAAATGAGTGGTAGTCCAACAAACGGGCTAAACTCGGCCAAAATTGCAATTGTTGATGACCGACACGTCAGCGCACCTTGGGGTTCAGCAACCATCGAAATCGCTTTGGGACCCCAAAACAGTGAGTAATAGTCCACGAAACGGGTCAGAATCGACAAAAACCGTGAGTGTTGATGACCAACACGTAAATGCACCCCGTGGTTCGTCAATCGTGGAAATCAATCTGGGACCCCAAAACAATGAGTAATTGTCCATGAAACGGGCCAGAATTGGCCAAAACTCTTTGTGTTGATGACCGAAACGTGAACTTACCCCGTGGTTCATTTATCGTGGAAATCACTCTGGGACCCCAAAATGGTGAGTAATTGTCCATGAAACGGGCAAGAATCGGCCAAAAAACTGTGAATGTTGATGACCGCCACGTAAACGCACAGCGGGGTTCGTTAATCGTGGAAATCACTCCGGGGCCCCAAGCAGTGAGTAATTGTCCACGAAACGGGCCAGAATCGGCAAAAACTGTGAGTGTTGATGATCGACACGTAAACACACCCTCGGGTTTGTTAATGTTGGAAATCACACCGGGGCCCGAAAATAGTGAGTAATACTCTACGAAACGGGCCAGAATCACCCAAAACTATGAGTGTTGATGACCGACACGTAAGCACAACTTGCGGTTGAACAACTATGGAAATCGCTTCGGGTCCCCAAAACGGTGAGTAATAATCCACGAAACGGGTCAGAATCGAAAAAAAACCGCGAGTGTTGATGACCGAAACGTAAATGCACCCCAGGGTTCATTAATCGTGGAAATCACTCTAGGATCCCAAAACTGTGAGTAATTGTCCACGAAACGGGCCAGAATCGGCCAAAACTGTGAGTGTTGATGACCAACACGTAAACGCACCCAGGGTTCATTTATCGTGGAAATCACTCTGGGACCCAAAAATGGTGAGTAATTGTCCAAGAAACGGGCAAGAATCGCCCAAAAAACTGTGAATGTTGATGACCGCCACGTAAACGCACAACGAGGTTCGTTAATCGTGGAAATCACTCCGGGGCCCCAGGGTTCATTAATCGTGGAAATCACTCTGGGATCCCAAAACTGTGAGTAATTGTCCATGAAACGGGTCAGAATCGGCCAAAACTGTGAGTGTTGATGACCAACACGTAAACGCACCCAGGGTTCATTAATCGTGGAAATCACTTTAGGACCCCAAAACAGTGAGTAATTGTCCACGAAACGGGCCAGAATCGGCCAAAACTGTGAGTGTTGATGACGGACACGTAAACGCACCCCGGGGTTCATTAATCGTGGAAATCACTCCGGGACCCCAAGACAGTGAGTAATAGTCCATGAAATGGGCCAAAAATCGGCCAAAACTGTGTGTGTTGATGGCCGACACGTAAACGCACCCCAGAGTTCGTTAATCATGAAAATCACTCCGGGAACCCAAAACAGTGAGCAATAGTGCCCGAAACGGGACAGAATCGACCAAAACTGTGACTGTTGATGATCGACACATAAGCGGAACATGGGCTTCGACAACTATGGAAATCGCTTCGGGACCCCAAAACGAATAGTAATAGTCCATGAAACGGGTCAGAATCGACAAAAACCGCGAGTCTTGATGACCGAAACGTAAATGCACCCCGGGGTTCGTTAATCGTCGAAATCACTCTGGGGTCCAAAAAGTGTGAGTGTTGATGACCGACACGTAAACGCACCCCAGGGTTCGTTAATCATGGAAATCACTTTAGGACCCCAAAACAGTGAGTAATTGTCCATGATACGGGCCAGAATCGGCCAAAACTGTGAATGTTGATGACCGACACGTAAACGCGCCCCGGGGTTCATTAATCATGGAAATCACTCCGAACCCAAAACGGTGAGTAATAATCCACGAAACGGGCCAGAATCGGCCAAAACTGTTAGTCTTGATGACCGACACGTAAATATATCCCGGTGTTCGTCAATCGTGGAAATCACTCCGGGACCCCAAAATGAGTGATAGTCCAAGAAACGGGCTAAAATCGGCCAAAATTGCAATTGTTGATGACCGACACGTCAGCGCACCTTGGGTTTCAGCAACCATGGAAATCGCTTTGGGACCCCAAAACAGTGAGTAATAGTCCACGAAACGGGTCAGAATCGACAAAAACCGTGAGTGTTGATGACCAACACGTAAACGCACCCCGTGGTTCGTCAATCGTGGAAATCAATCTGGGACCCCAAAACAATGAGTAATTGTCCACGAAACGGGCCCGAATTGGCCAAAACTGTTTGTGTTGATGATCGAAACGTGAACTTACCCCGTGGTTCATTTATCGTGGAAATTACTCTGGGACCCTAAATGGTGAGTAATTGTCCACGAAACGGGCAAGAATCGGCCAAAAAACTGTGAATGTTGATGACCGCCACGTAAACGCACCCTGGGTTTGTTAATGCTGGAAATCACTCCGGGGCCCCAAAATAGTGAGTAATACTCTACGAAACGGGCCAGAATCACCCAAAACTGTGAGTGTTGATGACCGACACGTAAGCACAACTTGCGGTTGAACAACAATGGAAATCGCTTCGAGACCTCAAAACGGTGAGTAATGATCCACAAAACGGGTCAGAATCGACAAAAACCGCGAGTGTTGATGACCGAAACATAAATGCACCCGGGGTTCATTAATCGTGGAAATCACTCTGGGATCCAAAAACAGTGAGTAATTGTCCAAGAAACGGGCCAGAGTCAAAACTATGAGTGTTGATGACCAATACGAAAACGCACCCCAGGGTTCATTAATCATGGAAATCACTTTAGGACCCCAAAACAGTGAGTAATTGTCCACGATACGGGCCAGAATCGGCCAAAACTGTGAGTGTTGATGACCGACACGTAAATGCACCCCAGGGTTCATTAATCGTGGAAATCACTCTGGGATCCCAAAACTGTGAGTAATTGTCCATGAAACGGGCCAGAATCGGCCAAAACTGTGAGTGTTGATGACCAACACGTAAACGCACCCAGGGTTCATTAATCGTGGAAATCACTTTAGGACCCCAAAACAGTGAGTAATTGTCCACGAAACGGGCCAGAATCGGCCAAAACTGTGAGTGTTGATGACGGACACGTAAACGCATCCCGGGGTTCATTAATCGTGGAAATCACTCCGGGACCCCAAGACAGTGAGTAATAGTCCATGAAATGGGCCAAAAATCGGCCAAAACTGTGTGTGCTGATGGCCGACACGTAAACACACCCAGAGTTCGTTAATCATGGAAATTACTCCGGGACCCCAAAACAGTGAGTAATAGTCCAGGAAACAGGCCAGAATCGACCGAAACTGTGACTGTTGATCATCGACACGTAAGCGCAACATGGGCTTCAACAACTATGGAAATCGCTTCGGGACCCCAAAACGAATAGTAACAGTCCACGAAACGGGTCAGAATCGACCAAAACAGCGAGTGTTGATGACCGAAACGTAAATGCACCCCGGGGTTCGTTAATCGTCGAAATCCTTCTGGGATCCAAAAAGAGTGAGTAATTGTCCATGAAACGGGCCACAATTGGCCAAAACTGTGAGTGTTGATGACCGACACGTAAACGCACCCCAGGGTTCATTAATCGTGGAAATCACTTTAGGACCCCAAAACAGTGAGTAATTGTCCACGAAACGGGCCAGAATCGGCCAAAACTGTGAGTGTTGATGACGGACACGTAAACGCACCCCGGGGTTCATTAATCGTGGAAATCACTCCGGGACGCCAAGACAGTGAGTAATAGTCCATGAAATGGGCCAAAAATCGGCCAAAACTGTGTGTGTTGATGGCCGACACGTAAACGCACCCCAGAGTTTGTTAATCTTGGAAATCACTCCGGGGCCCCAAAACAGTGAGTAATAGTCCACGAAACGGGACAGAATCGACCAAAACTGTGACTGTTGATGATCGAAACGTAAGCGCAATATGGGCTTCAACAACTATGGAAATCGCTTCGGGACCCCAAAACGAATAGTAATAGTCCACGAAAATGGGTCAGAATCGACAAAAACCGCGAGTGTTGATGACCGAAACGTAAATGCACGCCGGGGTTCGTTAATCGTCGAAATCACTCTGGGATCCAAAAAGAGTGAGTAGTTGTCCATGAAACGGGCCAGAATCGGCCAAAACTGTGAATGTTGATGACCGACACGTAAACACACCCCAGGGTTCGTTAATCGTGGAAATCACTTTAGGACCCCAAAACAGTGAGTAATTGTCCACGATACGGGCCAGAATCGGCCAAAACTGTGAATGTTCATGACCGACACGTAAACGCGCCCCGGGGTTCATTAATCGTGGAAATCACTCCGGAACCCAAAACAATGAGTAATAATCCACGAAACGGGCCAAAATCGGCCAAAACTGTCAGTGTTGAGGACCGACACGTAAACGCACCCCGGAGTTCGTTAATCATGGAAATCACCTTGGGACCCCAAAACAGTTAGTAATAGTCCATGAAACGGGCCAGAATCGGCCGAAACGGTTAGTGTTGATGGACGACACGTAAACATATCCCGGTGTTCGTCAATCATGGAAATCACTCCGGGGCCCCAAAATGAGTAGTAGTCCAAGAAACGGGCTAAAATCAGCCAAAATTGCAATTGTTGATGACAGACACGTCAGCGCACCTTGGGGTTCAACAACCATGGAAATCGCTTTGGGACCCCAAAACAGTGAGTAATAGTCCACGAAACGGGTCAGAATCGACAAAAACCGTGAGTGTTGATGACCAACACGTAAACGCACCCCGTCGTTCGTCAATCGTGGAAATCAATCTGGGACCCCAAAACAATGAGTAATTGTCCACGGAACGGGCCAGAATTGGCCAGAACTGTTTGTGTTGATTACCAAAACGTGAACTTACCCCGTGGTTCATTTATGGTGGAAATCACTCTGGAACCCCAAAACGGTGAGTAACAGTCCACGAATCGGGCCAGAATCGGCCAAAAAACTGTGAATGTTGATGACCGCCACGTAAACGCATAGTGGGGTTCGTTAATCATGGAAATCGCACCGGAGCCCCAAACAGTGAGTAATTGTCCACGAAACGGGCCAGAATCGGCAAAAACTATGAGTGTTGATGACCAACACCGAAACACAATCCAGGGTTCATTAATCGTGTAAATCACTCCGGGACCCCAAAACAGTGAGTAATAGTCCACGAAATGGGCTAGAATCGGCAAAAACTGTGAGTGTTGTTGACCGACATGTAAACGCACCCTGGAGTTTGCTAATGTTGGAAATCACTCCGGGGGCCCAAAATAGTGAGTAATACTCTAAGAAACTGGCCAGAATCAGCCAGAACTGTGAGTGTTGATGACCGACACCTAAGCTTAACTTGCGGTTGAACAACTATGGAAATCGCTTCGGCACCTGAAAATGGTGAGTAATGATCCACGAAACGGGTCAGAATCGACAAAAACCGTGAGTGTTGACGACCAAAACATAAATGCACCCGGGGTTCGTTAATCATGGAAATCACTCTGGATCCAAAAACAGTGAGTAATTGTCCAAGAAACGGGCCAGAGTCAAAACTGTGAGTGTTGATGACCAATACGAAAACGCACCCCAGGGTTCGTTAATCATGGAAATCACTTTAGGACGCCAAAACAGTGAGTAATTGTCCACGATACGGGCCAGAATCGGCCAAAACTATGAATGTTGAAGACCGACACGTAAACGCGCCCCGGGGTTCATTAATCGTGGAAATCACTCCGGAACCCAAAACAGTGAATAATAATCCATGAAACGGGTCAAAATCGGCCAAAACTGTGAGTGTTGAGGACCGACACGTAAACGCACCCCGGAGTTCATTAATCATGGAAATCACCTTGGGACCCCAAAACAGTGAGTAATAGTCCACGAAACGGGCCAGAATCGGCCAAAACTGTTAGTGTTGATGACCAACACGTAAGCATACCCCGGTGTTCGTCAATCGTGGAAATAACCTCAGGACCCCAAAAATGAGTAGTAGTCCAAGAAACGGGCCAGAATCAGCCAAAATTGCAATTGTTGATGACCGACACGTCAGCGCACCTTGGGGTTCAACAACCATGGAAATCAATCTAGGACCCCAAAACAATGAGTAATTGTCCACGAAACGGGCCAAAATCAGCCAAAAATGTGAGTGTTGATGACCGACACGTGAACTTACCCCGTGGTTCATTTATCATGGAAATCACTCTGGGACCCCAAAATGGTGAGTAATAGTCCACGAAACGGGCCAGAATCGGCCAAAAAACTGTGACTGTTGATGACCGCCACGTAAACGCACACCAGGGTTTGTTAATCGTGGAAATCACTCTGGGGCCCCAAACAGTGAGTAATATTCCATGAAACGGGCCAGAATCGGCAAAAACCGTGAGTGTCGATGACCAACACGTAAACATACTCCGGGGTTCATTAATCGTGGAAATCACTCCGGGACACCAGCACAGTTAGTAATAGTCCACGAAATGGGCCAGAATCAGCAAAAACTGTGAGTATTGATGACCGACATGTAAACGCACCCTGGCGTTTGTTAATGTTGGAAATCACTCAAGGGCCCCAAAATAGTGAGTAATACTCTACGAAACGGGCCAGAATCAGCCAGAACTGTGAGTGTTGATGACCGACACGTAACCGCAACTTGCGGTTGAACAACTATGGAAATCGCTTCGGGACCCCAAAACGGTGAGTAAAAATCCACGAAACCGGTCAGAATCGACAAAAACCGCGAGTGTAGATGACCGAAACGTAAATGCACCCCAGGGTTCATTAATCGTGGAAATCACTCTTGGATCCCAAAATAGTGAGTAATTGTCCATGAAACGGGCCAGAATCGGCCAAAACTGTGAGTGTTGATGACCGATAAGAAAACGCACCCCAGGGTTCATTACTCGTGGAAATCACTTTAGGACCCCAAAACAGTGAGTAATTGGCCACGAAACGGGCCAGAATCGGCCAAAACTGTGAGTGTTGATGACGGACACGTAAACGCATCCCGGGGTTCATTAATCGTGGAAATCACTCCGGGACCCCAAGACAGTGAGTAATAGTCCATGAAATGGGCCAAAAATCGGCCAAAACTGTGTGTGCTGATGGCCGACACGTAAACACACCCAGAGTTCGTTAATCATGGAAATTACTCCGGGACCCCAAAACAGTGAGTAATAGTCCAGGAAACAGGCCAGAATCGACCGAAACTGTGACTGTTGATCATCGACACGTAAGCGCAACATGGGCTTCAACAACTATGGAAATCGCTTCGGGACCCCAAAACGAATAGTAACAGTCCACGAAACGGGTCAGAATCGACCAAAACAGCGAGTGTTGATGACCGAAACGTAAATGCACCCCGGGGTTCGTTAATCGTCGAAATCCTTCTGGGATCCAAAAAGAGTGAGTAATTGTCCATGAAACGGGCCACAATTGGCCAAAACTGTGAGTGTTGATGACCGACACGTAAACACACCCCAGGGTTCGTTAATCGTGGAAATCACTTTAGGACCCCAAAACAGTGAGTAATTGTCTACGTACGGGCCAGAATCGGCCAAAATTGTGAATGTTGATGACCGACACGTAAACGCGCCCCGGGGTTCATTAATCGTGGAAATCACTCCGGAACCCAAAACAGTGAGTAATAATCCACGAAACGGGCCAAAATCGGCCAAAACTGTGAGTGTTGAGGACCGACACGTAAACGCACCCCGGAGTTTGTTAATCATGGAAATCACCTTTGGACCCCAAAACAGTGAGTAATACTCCACGAAACAGGCCAGAATCGGCCAAAACTGTTAGTGTTGATGACCGACACGTAAACATATCCTGGTGTTCGTCAATAGTGGAAATCACTCTGGGACCCCAAAATGAGTAGTGGTCCAAGAAACGGACCAGAATCGGCCAAAATTGTAATTGTTAATGACTGACATGTCAGCGCATCTTAGGGTTCAACAACAATGGAAATCGCTTTGGGACCCCAAAACGGTGAGAAATAGTCCACGAAACGGGTCAGAATCGACAAAAACCATGAGTGTTGATGACCGACACGTAAACGCACCCCGTGGTTCGTCAATCGTGGAAATCAATCTAGGACCACAAAACAGTGAGTAATTGTCCAGGAAACAGGCTCAAATCAGCCAAAATTATGAGTGTTGATGACCGACACGTGAACTTACCCCGTGGTTCATTTATCGTGGAAATCACTCTGGGACCCCAAAATGGTGAGTAATAGTCCACGAAACGGGCCAGAATCGGCCAAAAAACTGTGAATGTTGATGACCGCCACGTAAACGCACACCAGGGTTTGTTAATCGTGGAAATCACTCCGGGGCCCCATATAGTGAGTAATGGTCCATGAAACGGGCCATAATCGGCAAAAACTGTGAGTGTTGATGACCAACACATAAACACACTCCGGGGTTCATTAATCATGGAAATCACTCTGGGACCCCAACACAGTTATTAATAGTCCATGAAACGGGCCAGAATCCGCAAAAACTTTGAGTGTTGATGACGGCACGTAAACGCACCCTCGGGTTTGTTAATGTTGGAAATCACTCTGGGGCCCCAAAATAGTGAGTAATACTCTACGAAACGGGCCAGAATCAGCCAGAACTGTGAGTGTTGATGACTGACACGTAAGCGCAACTTGCGGTTGAACAACTATGGAAATCGCTTCGGGACCCCAAAACGGTGAGTAATGGTCCCACGAAACGTAAATGCACCCTGGGGTTCGTTAATCGTGGAAATCACTCTGGGATCCCAAAACAGTGAGTAATTGTCCACGAAACGGGCCAGAATCGGCCAAAACTATGAGTGTTGATGACCGACACATAAACGCACCCAGGGTTCATTAATCGTGGGAATCACTTTAGGACCCCAAAACAGTGAGTAATTGTCCATGTAACGGGCCAGAATCGGCCAAAACTGTGAGTGTTGATGACGGACATGTAAATGCACCCCGGGGTTCATTAATCGTGGGAATCACTCCAGGACCCCAAAACAGTGAGTAATAGTCCATGAAATGGGCCAAAAATCAGCCAAACCTGTCAGCGTTGATGGCCGACACGTAAACGCACCCTAGAGTTCCACGTCTCACAGTTGAGGAAATGCGTAAGCAACCCGGAGAAGCATGTATCTTATGAAGACATTGACGTGCAACCAGACCTCACCTACAGGGAACGTCCAATAAAAATATTGGAGGAGTTTGAAAGGAGGACCCGTCAGAAAACAATTAAGTTTTTCAGAGTTCAGTGGAGCAATCACACCGAGGATGAAGCAACATGGGAAAGAGAGGATTTTCTTTGGACAGAGCACCCACACCTATTTGAGGATCAGCTGAAATCTCGGGGACGAGATTTTTCCTAAGGGGGTAGGTGTTGTGACACTCCAAAAATTTTGATTTGGTTTTTAGCAAATTCTTTGTTTGATTTGAAGGAGGCTATTCAAAATCTTTTAAAAAGACTCTCCTTCTCAAATATTTTCTCTTATGACAAATATTTTTTTATTGTGGGTCATCCTCAACCTTGATGTTTGATATTAAAGGCTTTCCATTGGTGTTGACTCACCACAATTAATTTTGAAAAGTTTTTCATTTAAAAAGAAAGCCTATGTGTTTTTGATTTATTCTTTTTTATTCAAACCACTCTTTGTTGCCATGCCTCATGTTTAAAAATTTCTTCCAAAACCTCTCCCTCCACTTTGGGTCAAGTCAAATATCCAATCCTAGCAAGTTCAACCCATTTCTGTTTTTTATTCAATTTATTTTTTCCCCAAAACTATTTCTGTCTTTTCTTTTGGACCTAGGTGATTTATAAAGGAAGTACCTGATTTCTTTTGAGTCTTGATCCCAAACCAACTCCTCTGACTAGTCCTTAGCACCCCCAACCTAGATCCATCAAGATGCACTCTTCCACAATTCAAAAATTTCAAGTTTTGCTCACTGCAAGTCTGGACCAGATTTGTCATTTTTGGTGAAATTCAATATTTTTCTTCTCCAAAAATTCTGAGATAAATCAGGCCACCCCTTGGTGCATTGAGAGGTCACCTCACCAAAGATCAGCTCCAGAAAATTTCTCCACATGCCAAAATCATTTCATCGAGCACCTGGCATGCACTGTTGCTGTTCAAATTCAGAAAGTTCAAACTTTCAGTGTTCCTGTTTCGCCGTCGGGGTTGTTTTCTTCAGAGCACGGCGTCGATCTCGCCAGTAACTGCAGTGGCGCCTTGCTCCCTGTTCCCCCTCCTTATCCAGAGCGCCGCATGGTCATTTGGACGGGCACCATCGTTGGTGCTGACGTGTCTCGCCAACGCCGGCAGCTTCTGCGATGGCAGAGCCACCCGTGGCGGCCAGCAGGGATCAGCACCACCTTTCGGCGCCGTCCAGCACCGCCCAAGCCACCCAAGGCCTCCGCGTGGCTGTCTGCTTGCCTGTGCTCGCTGCGGCACCGTCGCCGTGGCTTGAGCAGCGCAGAGCGTGCTCTCTGCCACCGACGAGCCCTGTGCGCCGTTCCGTCGGGAACTTGCAGTATCAACCAAAGCAGGCCAAACCTAGCACTTGAACAGAACCATTAGACCCTCACGGTGATGCCTAGCCCCCTAAACCACCTGACCGACCACTGCCCCGCCGTAATCGTCACCGGAGTTATCCCGTTCGCGGCCACCGCCTCGGACCAGCTATAAAAGGAGCCCTTGGGCTCGTTCTCGACCCCGCACCACACCTACACCTCACCAGAGCCCCGCCTAACCACTAGGAGTACCCCGAGGAGGTCTCCTTCCCCGACTCCGGCCACCCCGATCCGCCTCGGCCTCCGGCGTGATTCACTCAGGTGAGACCACCCCCGCCTTCCAGACCGTGCCAGTCGCCTCCTACTCCACCCAATGATCTAACCTGAGCCCCAATTCGACCTTTGCAGCCCTCCCCAGTGAGATCCAACAACACCCGAACCACCGTCCGCCGGAGTTGGGGCCGCCGTCGACGTGGTGCTCTCCGACGACCAACTCCACCACCCACAGGTGCGGAAGGACCCAAGGAACCCGTAGGTACCTCCCTTTCTCCCTACCTCGCCGTGGATCGCCGCCGGCGACCACCGCAACCTTCGGGCGCCGGTGACTCTGTTTGAAAATTCAAACCTGACGGGTGGGACCCCTCGTTAGCTTTTTCCCTTTTTATCGAACCGTTTTCTGAAAACGCCTTCGGGCAGAGCGCGTGTTCCTTTGGGGTTGGTGTATTTCTAAACGAAATGTTTTTTGTTTTTATAAGCTACCCCCTGGAAATTTTCTGTTTCATTACAGATAAGTCCCTGGGCCAAAACTTTAATAACTTTTAAACAAAAGGTGGTTTTGATTTGATTCTTTTCTGTCATCTTTAGTTTTCTGTCTAGTTTTTTATCATATGTATTTGAAAAATATTTGGAACACTTTTTGTGCACACACGGTATTTACGTTATTACGCGTTTTCTTTATACCGTAGATACTGGAGGAGGTGACGGAACCGCAAACTTCGCCGAGCTAGACTCCGACTACTCCGAACCAGGCAAGCATGTTTGAAACTTTGATATGATGAGTGTTTTGCATGTTTGCGTGAGTAGTTAGTTCATGACATGTTTATATGAGCATCAGTAATTGTTATATTGCATGCAAAGTAACTACAAGTGAGCTTCAAAACTCGATGTGTATCTAATGGGAGATAAGCTGATCATGTGGTGACATGAGAGGTGGTAAGATGGTATTGTTGAAGCATGCCAGTCTTATGACAAACCGTTCAACTCCAGTGTTAACGTGAATCAAGTCACGTTACCGTCCGTAACCTTTTTGTGTGCTACCACATGTTTTCTGCAAAGAATATGGTTATGTAGGTNCTTTATTTTTCTGTCTAGTTTTTTATCATGTTTATTTGAAAAATATTTGGAACACTTTTTGTGCACACACGGTATTTACGTTATTACGCGTTTTCTTTATACCGTAGATACCGGAGGAGGTGACGGAACCGCAAACTTCGCCGAGCTAGACTCCGACTACTCCGAACCAGGCAAGCATGTTTGAAACTTTGATATGATGAGTGTTTTGCATGTTTGCGTGAGTAGTTAGTTCATGACATGTTTATATGAGCATCAGTAATTGTTATATTGCATGCAAAGTAACTACAAGTGAGCTTCAAAACTCGATGTGTATCTAATGGGAGATAAGCTGATCATGTGGTGACATGAGAGGTGGTAAGATGGTATTGTTGAATCATGCCAGTCTTATGCCAAACCATTCAACTCCAGTGTTAACGTGAATCAAGTCACGTTACCGTCCGTAACCTTTTTGTGTGCTACCACATCTTTTCTGCAAAGAATATGGTTTAGTAGGTTGCAAACCTCTTTCCGCATACACACAAAACAGAGGGACTGGGATGAGGGTTCCATGGCCCTGGATTAAAGCCAGTCATCCGGTCAGGGGGCATGGGTGTTTCCGGTTGGGACCGAGAGGGGGGCACCCCTTAGAGCGCGCGATATAAATTTGATCCCATGCTACTCGAGGTTGTAGCCTCCCCGTCTCAAAGTTTTTCTTGAACGATGCCTAGGGTGATTCCTGGCATCGGGATGTGGAAAGGGTGTGTACTGGTTAGATGAGTTTCCTCTGAACTACCGTAAACGGAAGTAGTCTGTTGTGACTACTGCAATCCGTTTGTTGTGGTTAAATAGTACAAGCTCTGCAGAGTCAAAATCATTCCAGTAACCATACCTATAGTCAAGGACTATAATCAACTTATCTATGTCAGTCTCAGTGTCAATTTCCGTGACAATCTCCGGTGAACAAACTTGAGTGGTAAGCCCGGCTGAATGTTATTCCTGTGGATGGACTAACCTGTTTATTACTACCGAGTATTTTCTTGAAGTGACATAATTTCATGAACAACCTGAGTTCGAATGATGAAATATAAGTCCTTTATGTGACGTCGTGTAGACGTCCGACTGTGGCATTCTTGTTGTTTATCTTTGTTATAAGCCCTTTATGTGACGTCGCGTAGACGTCCGACTGCGGCATTCTTGCTGTTTATTTTGTTATAAGCCCTTTATGTGACATCGCGTAGACGTCCGACTGTGGCATTCTTGTTGTTTATTTTTATGTTATAAGCCCTTTTCGAGATGTCGCGTAGACGTCCGACTGTGGCATGCACTGTTATTTACTTTCATTATAAGCCCTCTTCGAGATGTCGCGTAGTCGTCTGACTGTGGCATGCACTGTCGTTTATATTTCAGTATAAGCCCTCTATGTGGTGTCGCTCTGACGCCCGACTGCAGCATGTTAATTTATTTCTACCCTTCGAGGCGTCGCTTCAGACACCCGATCGGTTTTCAGTTACTTTTATTGGGATTTCGGGAGGACTACTGCCTGACTTCCTTTTTAATTAACCTGTCGTGCAAAAATTTATTATTTAAGCATGCATCACTAATCTGCTTATGTGCATCATGTTTGCATCTGTTATATCTTATGTCCAAACTGTCTTGCGAGTACATTCAAAGTACTCACCTGGCTTGTTGATTTGGCCAGATGTTGACGAAGGCGATCTTATGGATGAAGAGTACGATAGCGAGTCCGACGCCTAGAGGAGTCCCAGTCAGTCCCGTGCGATCCTGGAATTCGTTACTTGTATCATATACGCTTCCGCTACCCGAATAAAATCATCGAGCCTCACTCCGACGCTCGATGAGCTGTAAGATTAGGAGTCACTAGTCGTCAACCCGTGCTGCTGCACGGGCTAGTAATTCTTGAAAATTTATATAGTATACCTAAAAAGTTTAAGTAATTATTTACTTTAAATCCCTTACAAATTAGAAGTATGGAATTTTTAAAATTATTTTTACTAATTATTTTCATGGAATATAAATATTATATTTCCATACACCCTACACTTAAAACATAGTGGATAAGCATATACTACCTTTGAATTTTTTGTATTGATATTTGAGCCACACTAAAATTTGGTCACACCATTATATATATTTAACGTCTCCTAAATTTAACAATTGCTAAATGCATATGAAGATGTCCTATGTTTTTAACATAGAGAACATCATCCATCTGTGATGTACGTCGTGTTCAAAAATAATAATCTGTGATGTACGTATATTCTTTTTTTAGTGGAATATTGTACATATATGTGTACCTAGCTGTGTTATGCATATGCATGTGTGTGTAGCTTCATTGCTACGTTTCCATTAAAAAAACTTTAACTTGTTAGCTGACTTTAATTTGCACGTTTCCTTTGTTTGAGGGAGCTGCACGTTTACTTCGTCCCTTTTTGACATCAAATATTTCCTTCGAAGCGTAATACTAATGGATTGTTGGGGTGGATTGGATCTGACATTTAAAAGCACGTTTAAATCCAAGCGTGATACATATGGACTCTTGGAGAGTTTCCTTTTCTCGTTTAATTCTAAGCGCAGTATATAAGGCTTCTATTTGACGGACAATCAGCCAGATCGTGGATTCATTCCCCTTTTCTTGTTGAAGTTTTTTTTGAGGGATTCTTGTTGGAGTTTTTAACATGGGCTTTCCTTCTTAATTTTTTTGAACGTATGGAACCTTTCCTTTTTTTTTCTGACGTGAGACTTTCCTTCTTTTTACGTGAGGATTTCCTTCTTAATTTGTGTGAAGGGATTGAGCCTTTCCTTTCTTCTGACGTGAGACTTCGCTTCTTATAACGTGAGGCTTTCCTTGTTCTAATTTTTTTTTGACATGAGGCTTTCCTTGCTTTATTTTAACTAACGTTAGTCGTGTCAGATGCATTTTTTTATAACACGGAATCATTGGCGTTACATAAGTTTTCCTTTTATCCTGATCGTAAATTTTTCAATCTAACGGTTCAATTAATTTTGATGATGTGGATTAATGAGAGATCTTGAATGGTGCCTCCAATTAGTAAATATAAGATGTCACCCACTTCACTGTGACATATCCACCACCACTTTTATTACCAGTCAATAGTATGCCACCATACCCTTGTGTCATATCCGCCTTTATGTATAATATTGGCGTGCTTGTAATAAATTCTTGAGCAGCCATAGCTCAACCTTGTAAAATAATTAGTACTTCTGGATTTCTGTATCAAGGATTTGTCTACCAGTAAGGAGATTTTCCTATACTGGTCTATATAAAGGTCGGTTTCTCAATAAGCATTTTATTGGAAAACCGGTCGTGACAAACTTGGTACCAGAGCCAGGCTGACTGTAGGAAGCCACTAGGTGCGATCGCTAATCGGTTATTAGCGTAATAAGTGCTATTTTACTATTTTGAAAATGTAGTCATTTTCTGACAGTCAGCATAAATTTATGATCTGACTATTCAGAATTTTTGCCTACTTTTGTAGATGGCTGGCAACGGCTGTGAGTCACAGGTGTTCGCCAATGTGCCTGAGGGGTTTGTCAAGCTTCTCGTCTCCATCGTCAAGGTCGCGATTGGGCCATCGAATCGTCCGGAGTTCACACTCTACCAGCACAAGATCAGCGACAGTCTGTCTATGCACCAGGCCGGGGTGCAGTTCAAGGCAGGACGTGTTGAGTTTCGCCGCCTCCGATTTGTGGGAAGAGCTATGCCTACGGAGAGGCATGCTTTGCAGATGGCTGCCCGTGAGGCGATAGCTCATCTTCGGGATATTCTTCCTTCAATGAAGACCTGTCGCTACCGCTAGCTTCCATGCCACGTACCATACACGTGTCACTATGCGTTCGCTTGCGCTAGGGGGGAGAGAGATGAGGCTATTGAGATGTTGGTCGAATATCTCAAAGCTCTGGAGGCAACTTTTGATAACCTCGTGGAGGACCTTCTGGCTGCTCGTATGGACACCGTGCAGGGGTGTTCCGCCTACAGGAGGGAGCTCCTCCATACAGCACCACCACTGACATTCGTCTCGTCCGCAACATCCTATACTCTTGCCATCCGCGCCTCTGCTCACCGCCTGCCTACTCCTGAAGAATTTGACCAAGTCATCGCTCCTACTCCAGTCAGAGGTGCACCACCAACCGGACCCGCACCAGCTCCACAACTCAGTGCTTCACGCCTGGAGCCTATTAGTGAGGAGGAGGAGGCTGAGTCTCCAGCACCACTGGATCTTACCCTTGGCAGGCCGAGGGAAGTACTTACCATCTCCGACTGAGTGCGCCTAGCAGCGGTGCGATGTACCAGCTTGTGTGATATGTTTATATGTATATAGGTTGTGAGAAGTAGTCTGTGTGCGCATCATGTAGGAACTGGGAGAAGTGCACTAGCCTAAATAACATGTCAGGAATGTGTACGCACATCCTGAGGGATGTATTGTATAATTACTGCTTGTATGTAAGATATGTACTAAGCGGTCCTTCTCCGTGCGCAATCAAGCATTTCCTTGAAAAATGTTGAGTTCTTAAATTTCCGCCTTTGCAAAATGATTTATTTTGCCTCTAAGTTTTTCTCATGAGATTTACAAAAATACCCCAGACTGGAAAATGCCTCGTCCTTGGACTCGTTCCATGCCAAGTCCGCCGGAAGAAAATTTTGGTACCCAGACGAGCAACAATGTCACACAGGGACAGTCAAGTCAGCAAGGCAGTGAAGCAGCATATTCTGAAATATGTCGTCTTATGAGCAAAGTCAGCAACAGCATCAAGAAATGATGAACCATGTTATTAATATGGGGAATCATCGTGGACCATATCAGCAGCAATCCAAATTGTCTGAACTACAGAAGACGCGTCCCCCAACGTTCTCTCACACTGATAGACCTCTTGAGGCCGATGATTGGCTTCGGGACATTGATAGGAAATTCATTATTGCACAATGTTCGGACCGTGAGAAGGTACTATATGCACCTCACTATCTCACTGGAGCAGCTGCATCATGGTGGGAAAATTTCCTACACATGCACCCCAATGAAAATGACATCACCTGGGAAGAATATAAAGAAGGTTTTCGTGGGGCGCACATTCCCAGGAGCATTATGAAAATCAAGAAGAGGGAATTTGACGACCTCAAGCCGAGAGGCATGACGGTGACTGAGTACAACAGTCAGTTTACTCAATTATCTCGTTACGCCAACGAAGAGCATATGTCTGAAAACAAAAAGATGGAAAAATTCCTGGACGGTCTGGCACCAGCACTAAAATGCCAGCTGGTCGTACACACCTTTCTAGATTTCAAGACACTTGTGGACAAAGCCATTACATTGGAAAATGAGCGCCGCAGCTTGGAAGATTTTCGCAAGCGCAAAAGAGACTAGACCACTCATGGTCGCAACAACCGGCACAAGACTGAAGTTCAGAAGAATGGAGCAAACAAGTCCCCGACAAATGTTCCACGCCCAAACAAACATTTTCATGCAAGGGACAAGGATTTTACGTACCGCCCAGGTGTTACTTGCTACGCTTGTGGGGAAGAAGGACACTATGCCAAACAGTGTCCAAAGCCAAGAAACTCGGCCCCCAAGCCGAACAACGGTGGCAATAATCCAACGCCCAAGCGAAACAACTTCAACCCCAATAACAACCACAGGAAGGGTCACCTGAACCATGTGACCAAGGAGGAAGCACAGAATGCCCCGGATATCGTACTCGGACGTTCCCTGTCAACACAATACCTGCCACAGTTTTGTTTGATTCTGGAGCTTCTCACTCGTTCATTTCAAAGAAATGTGCTTTCCAACATGGTTTTTCAATGCTTCCCTTGGAAAAATCCATGATCATCAAGTCCCCCGGGGTTAAGCAAATCACTCAGAGTTACTGCCAAGGTGTGGTTATTGAGTTTGAAGGATTAAAATTTTAGGCAAACCTCATTGTATTGGAAAATAAGGGATAGGATGTTATCCTACGAATGGACTGGTTAACCACCAACAAGGGATTTATCGACTGCTTCAATCGGACTGTAATTCTTACCCATCATCACGGCAAGACGATAAAAATTACAGCTCAAGAAAGACAGAGGTCACGGCAACCAAGGTTGAACAAGGTGGACGTTTCAGAGTTAAGCAAAGTTCCAGTGGTATGTGAGTTCCCTGACGTATTTCCCGAAGAACTACCAGGCATGCCACCAGACCGTGAGGTAGAGTTCATCATTGAACTAGCACCTGGAACCACCCCCATTTATAAGAAACCCTATAGGATGGCACCCTCTGAATTGGTAGAATTAAAGAAGGAAATAAAGGAATTACTGGACAAAGGATTTATTCGAGCCAGCTCCTCTCCTTGGGGTTCACCAGTATTATTTGCCAAGAAAAAGGATGGGACACTAAGGTTATGTATATACTATCGAGCACTCAACATGGTCACCATCAAAAACAAATATCCAATGCCACGGATAAATGACTTATTTGACCAGCTCGCACAGGCCAAGGTTTTCTCAAAAAATGATTTAAGGTCGGGGTATGATCAATTAAAAGTACAGACAGAAGATATCCCCAAGACAACATTCACCTCCAGATACGGACTGTATGAGTTTACAGTAATGCCATTTGGACTGACGAACGCCCCCGCATATTTTGTCCACCTCATGAACAAAGTGTTTATGAAATTTATGGACAAGTTTGTTGTGGTGTTCATCGATGATATTCTGGTATACTCCAAGACACCAGAAGAGCATGCTGAACATCTCAGGATTGTACTGGGAGAATTAAGGAAGCATCAATTGTACGCCAAGTTCAGCAAATGTGAATTTTGGTTAAGACAGGTTGGTTTCCTAGGCCATGTACTGACTCAAGAAGGTGTTGCCGTAGACCCAAAAAAGGTCAAGGCCGTAATTGGTTGGAAACCACCAGCCAGCGTAACAGATGTATGAAGTTTCTTGGGAATGGCAGGATATTACCGCAGGTTTATTGAAGGATTCCCCACCATAGCAAAACCAATGACACAATTACTCAAGAAGGATAAGAAGCTTGTGTGGAATGAAGCTTGCGAGAAAAGCTTCCAAGAACTCAAAAGGAAATTGACAACAGCACCAGTATTGGTCGTACCAGACATACACAAAAATTTTGAAGTGTATTGTGGCGCATCCCGGAAGGGCCTCGGGTGCGTATTAATGCAAGAAGGCAAAGTAGTTGCATACGCTTCCAGGCAACGACGGAAGCATGAAGAAAATTATCCTACTCATGACTTAGAGTTGGCAGCAGTCATTCATGCACTCAAAGAGTGGAGGCACTTTTTGCTTGGGAATCGTTGTGAAATATATACGGACCATTAAAGCCTGAAGTATATTTTCACACAACCAGAGCTCAATTTGCAGCAATGGCGCTGGTTGGAACTCGTAAAAGATTATGATGTTGGCATCCACTACCACCCGGGAAAAGCAAATGTAGTGGCAGATGCTCTTAGTCGGAACCCCAGCTCGGGCAACGGCAGTCTGCCAAACTTGAGACCTGAATTTCAGCAAGAGTTCGCTAAACTCAACTTGGTAATGGTCACAGAAGGCAATGTGTCGAATTTGGAAATACAGCCTACCCTAATAGAACAGATTAAGGAGGCCCAGCATGGACACCCTAGCATCGAAGGCATAAAAAGAAAAGTGAGTTTGGGTAAGGCCACGGAATTCTTCATAGACTATAAGGGAATATTATGGTACGGAGACAGACTTTGTGTACCAAATATGGAAGAACTCAGACAGAAAATTCTAGCTGAAGGCCACACCGCTCCGTATTCAATCCATCCTGGAGGGACCAAAATGTACAAGGACCTACAGGAAAAATTTTGGTGGCACGGTACGAAAAGGGATATAGCCACATTCATTGCATGTTGTGATTCATGTCAGCGCATTAAAGCCGAGCATCAGAAACCAGCCGGACTATTACAGCCAAACAAGATACCCAAGTGGAAATGGGACGAGATTGGAATGGATTTTATTGTCGGACTACCTCGGTGACGATACGGAAATGATGCCATATGGGTCATCACAGATAGACTGACTAAGGTGGGACATTTCATTCCAGTAAAGACAACCCACACCACTCAGCAGCTTGCCAAGCTTTATCTCTCCCGTATCGTCTGTCTGCATTGGAGTTCCAAAGACTATAATATCTGACAGAGGCACCCAATTTGTCTCTAGATTTTGGGATCAATTGAACAAGATCTGGGAACTCAACTAGCATTCAGTACAGCATACCACCCCCAGACTCATGGACAAACTGAACGGGTAAACCAAATACTAGAGGACATGCTGAGAGCTTGTGTCCTCACCTATGGAACCAGTTGGGAAGAAAGCTTGCCATATGCCGAGTTCGCATACAACAACAGTTAGCAAGCCAGCCTACAAATGGCACCTTTTGAAGCCTTGTACGGGCGGAGATGTCGTACCCCACTAAATTAGTCAGAGACCGGAGACAGTCGTATCTTCAGCCCAGACATGCTCAAGGAAGCTGAGGAGAAAGTTAAGCTAATCAGGGACCGACTCAAGACAGCTCAAAGCCGACAGAAGAGTTATTATGATCGAAAACATCGGGGAGTTAGTTTTGAACCCGGTGAGTATGTGTACCTACGAGTATCGCCTATGAGGGGCATGCAACGATTCAAAGTCAAAGGAAAGCTACCACCAAGATTCATCGGACCCTTCTGTGTAGTTGCGCGAAGAGGCACAGTAGCCTACCAGCTAGACCTACCCAAAGAACTGTCAAACGTCCACGACGTGTTCCACGTCTCATAGTTGAGGAAATGCGTAAGCAACCCAGAGAAGCATGTATCTCATGAAGACATTGATGTGCAACCAGACCTCACCTACAGGGAACGTCCAATAAAAATATTGGAGGAGTCTGAAAGGAGGACCCGTCAGAAAACAATTAAGTTTTTCAGAGTTCAGTGGAGCAATCACACCGAGGATGAAGCAACATGGGAAAGAGAGGATTTTCTTCGGACAGAGCACCCACACCTATTTGAGGATCAGCTGAAATCTCGGGGACGAGATTTTTCCTAAGGGGGTAGGTGTTGTGACACTCCAAAAATTTTGATTTGGTTTTTAGCAAATTCTTTGTTTGATTTGAAGGAGGCTATTCAAAATCTTTTAAAAAGACTCTCCTTCTCAAATATTTTCTCTTATGACAAATATTTTTTTTATTTTGGGTCATCCTCAACCTTGATGTTTGATATTAAAGGCTTTCCATTGGTGTTGACTCACCACAATTAATTTTGAAAAGTTTTTCATTTAAAAAGAAAGCCTATGGGTTTTTGATTTATTCTTTTTTATTCAAACCACTCTCTGTTGCCATGCCTCATGTTTAAAAATTTCTTCCAAAACCTCTCCCTCCGCTTTGGGTCAAGTCAAATATCCAATCCTAGCAAGTTCAACCCATTTCTGATTTTTATTCTATTTATTTTTTCCCCAAAACTATTTCTGTCTTTTATTTTGGACCTAGGTGATTTTCAAAGGAATACCTGATTTCTTTTGAGTCTTGATCCCAAACCAACTCCTCTGACTAGTCCTTAGCACCCCCAACCTAGATCCATCAAGATCCACTCTTCCACAATTCAAAATTTTCAAGTTTTGCTCACTGCAAGTTTGGACCAAATTTGTCATTTTTGGTGAAATTCAATATTTTTCTTCTCCAAAAATTCTGAGATAAATCAGGCCACCCCTTGGTGCATTGAGAGGTCACCTCACCAAAGATCAGCTCCAGAAAATTTCTCCACATGCCAAAATCATTTCATCGAGCACCTGGCATGCAGTGTTGCTGTTCAAATTTAGAAAGTTCGGACTTTCAGTGTTCCTGTTTCGCCGTCAGTGTCGTTTTCTTCAGAGCGCGGCGTCGATCTCGCCAGTAACTGCAGTGGCGCCTTGCTCCCTGTTCCCCCTCCTTATCCAGAGCGCCGCATGGTCATTTGGACGGGCACCATCGTCGGTGGTGACGTGTCTCACCGACGCTGGCAGCTTTTGCGCTGGCAGAGCCACCCGTGGCGGCCAGCAAGGATCAGCACCACCTTTCGGCGCCGTCCAGCACCGCCCAAGCCACCCGAGGCCTCCGCGTGGCTGTCTGCTGGCCTGTGCACGCTGCGGCACCGTCACCGTGGCCTAAGCAGCGCAGAGCATGCTCTCTGCCGCCGACGAGCCCCGTGCGCCGTTCCCTCGGGAACTTGGAGTATCAACCAAGGCAGGCCAAACTTAGCACTTGAACGGAACCATTAGACCCTCACGGTGATGCCTAGCCCCCTAAACCACCTGACCGACCACTGCCCCGCCGTAATCGTCACCGGAGTTATCCCGTTCGCGGCCACCGCCTCGGACAAGCTATAAAAGGAGCTCTCGGGCTCGTTCTCGACCCCGCACCACACCTACACCTCACCAGAGCCCCGCATAACCACAAGGAGTACCCCGAGGAGGTCTCCTTCCCCGAGTCCGGCCACCCCGATCCGCCTCGGCCTCCGACGTGATTCACTCAGGTGAGACCACCCCCACCTTCCAGACCGTGCCAGTCGCCTCCTACTCCACCCAATGATCTAACCTGAGCCCCAATTCGACCTTTGCAGCCCTCCCCGGCGAGATACAACAACACCCGAAACACCGTCCGCCGGAGTTGGGGCCGCCGTCGACGTGGTGCTCTCCGACGACCAACTCCACCACCCACAGGTGCGGAAGGACCCAAGGAACCCGTAGGTACCTCCCTTTCCCCCTACCTCGCCGTGGATCGCCGCCGGCGACCACCGCAGCCTTCGGGCGCCGGTGACTCTGTTTGAAAATTCAAACCGGACGGGTGGGACCCCTCGTCAGCTTTTTCCCATTTTATCGAACCGTTTTCTGAAAACGCCTTCGGGCAGAGTGCGTGTTCCTTTGGGGTTACATATTTCTTAACAAAACGTTTTCCGTTTTTATAAGCTACCCCCTGGAAACATTCTGTTTCATTACAAATAAGTCATTGGGCCAAAACGTTAATAACTTTTAAACAAAAGGTGGTTTTGATTTGATTCTTTTTCTGTCATCTTTAGTTTTCTGTCTAGTTTTTATCATATTTATTTGAAAAATATTTGGAACACTTTTTGTGCACACACGGTATTTACGTTAGTACGTGTTTTCTTTATACCGTAGATACCGGAGGAGGTGACGGAACCGCAAACTTCGCGGAGCTAGACTCCGACTACTCCGAACTAGGCAAGCATGTCTGAACCTTTGATATGATGAGTGTTTTTCATGTTTGCTTGAGTATTTAGTTCATGACATGTTTATATGAGCATCGATAATTGTTATATTGCATGCAAAGTAACTACAAGTGAGCTTCAAAACTCGATGTGTATCTGATGGGAGATAAGCTGATCATGTGGTGACATGACAGGTGGTAAGATGGTATTGTTGAAGCATGCCAGTCTTATGACAAACCGTTCAACTCCAGTGTTAACGTGAATCAAGTCACGTTACCGTCCGTAACCTTTTTGTGTGCTACCACATGTTTTCTGCAAAGAATATGGTTATGTAGGTTGCAAACCTCTTTCCGTGTACACACCAAACAAAGGGGCTAGGATGAGGGTTCCATGGCCTTGGATTAAAGCCAGTCATCCGGTCAAGGGGCATGGGTGTTTCCGGTTAGGACCGAGAGGGGGGCACCCGTTAGAGCGCGCGATATAAATTGGATCCCATGCTACTGGAGGTTGTAGCCTCACCGTCTCAAAGTTTTTCTTGAACGGTGCCTAGGGTGATTCCTGGCATCGGGATGTGGAATGGGTGTGTACTGGTTAGATGAGTTTCCTCTGAACTACCGTAAACGGAAGTAGTCTGCTGTGACTACTAGAATCCGTTGGTTGTGGTTAAATAGTACAAGCTCTGCAGAGTCAAAATCATTCCAGTAACCGTACCTGTAGTCAAGGACTATAATCAACTTATCTATGTCAGTCTCAGTGTCAGTTTCAGTGACAATCTCCGGTGAACAAACTTGAGTGGTAAGCCCGGCTGAATGTTATTCCTGTGGATGGACTAACCTGTTTATTACCACTGAGTATTTTCTTGAAGTGACATAATTTCATGAACAACTTGAGTTCGGATGATGAAATATAAGTCCTTTATGTGACGTCGCATAGACGTCCGACTGTGGCATTCTTGTTGTTTATCTTTGTTATAAGCCCTTTATGTGACATCGCGTAGACGTCCGACTGTGGCATTGTTGCTGTTTATTTTGTTATAAGCCCTTTATGTGATGTCGCGTAGATGTCCGACTGTGGTATTCTTGTTGTTTATTGTTTTGTTATAAGCCCTTTTCGAGATGTCGCGTAGACGACCGACTGTGGCATGCACTGTTATTTACTTTCATTATAAGCCCTTTTCGAGATGTCACGTAGACGTCTGACTGTGGCATGCACTGTTTTTTACATTTCAGTATAAGCCCTCTATGTGGTGTCGCTCTGACGCCTGACTGCGGCATGTTAATTTATTTCTACCCTTCGAGGCGTCGCTTCAGACACCCGATCGGATTCCAGCTACTTTTCTTGGGATATCGGGAGGACTACCGCCTGACTTCCTTTTTAATTAACCTGCCGTGCAAAAATTTATTATTTAAGCATGCATCACTAATCTGCTCATGTGCATCATGTTTGCATCTGTTATATCTTATGTCCAAACTGTCTTGCGAGTACATTCAAAGTACTCACCTGGCTTGTTGATTTGGCCAGATGTTGACGAAGGCGATCTTATGGATGAAGAGTACGATAGCGAGTCCGACGCCTAGAGGAGTCCCAGTCAGTCCCGTGCGATCCTGGAATTGGTTACTTGTATCATATACGCTTCTGCTACCCGAATAAAATCATCGAGCCTCACTCCGACACTCGACGAGCTGTAAGATTAGGAGTCATATCACCCACTTCACTATGACATATCCACCACCACTTCTATTACGAGTCAGTAGTATGCCACCATACCCTTGTGTCATATCCGCCTTTATGTATAATATTGGCGTGCTTGTAATAAATTGTTGAGCAGCCATTGCTCAACTTTGTAAAATAATTAGTACTTCTGGATTTCTGTATCAAGGATTTGTCTACCAGTAAGGAGATTTTCCTATACTGGTCTATATTAAGGTCAGTTTCTCAATAAGCATTTTATTGGAAAACCGGTCGTGACATCACTCTGGGATCCCAAAGAAGTGAGTAATTTTCCATGAAACGGGCCAGAATCGGCCAAAACTGTGAGTGTTGATGACCGACACGTAAACGCACCCCAAGGTTCATTAATGGTGGAAATCACTCTAGGACCCCAAAACAGTGAGTAATTGTCCACGAAACGGGCCAGAATTGGCCAAAACTGTGAGTGTTGATAACGGACACGTAAAAGCACCCTGGGGTTCATTAATCGTGGAAATCACTCCGGGACCCCAAAACAGTGAGTAATAGTCCAAGAAACGGGCCAGAATCGGCCAAAACTGCAATTGTTGATGACCGACATGTCAGCGCACCTTGGGGATCAACAACCATGGAAATCGCTTTGGGACCCCAAAACGGTGAGTAATCGTCCACGAAATAGGTCAGAATCGATAAAAACCGCGAGTGTTGATGACCGACACGTAAAACGCACCCCATGGTTCGTTAATCCTGGAAATCACTCTGGAACCCCAAAACAGTGAGTAATTGTCCACGAAACGGGCCAGAATTGGCCAAAACTATGAGTGTTGATGACCGACACGTAAACGCACCCTAGGGTTCGTTAATCGTGGAAATCACTCCGAGACCCCAAAACAGTGAGTAATAGTCCACGAAACGGGCCAGAATCGGCTAAAACTGTGAGTGTTGATGACCGACACGTAAACGCACCCCAGGGTTCATTAATCGTGGAAATCACTCCGGGACACAAAAATAGTTAGTAATTGTCCACGAAACGGGCCAGAGTCGGCCAAAATTGTGTGTGTTGATGACCGACACGTAAACACAATCCAGGGTTCATTAATCGTGGAAATCACCCCGGGAGCCCAAAACTGTGAGTGTTCATGAAACAGGCCAGAATAAGCAAAAACTGTGAGTGTTGATGACCGACACGTAAATGCACTCCGTGGTTTGTTAATCATGGAAATCACTCCGGGGCCCCAAAATACTGAGTTATAGTCCATGAAACGGCTAGAATCAGCCTAAACTGTGACTGTTGATGACCGACACGTAAGCGCAACTTGGGGTTCAACAACTATGGAAATCGTTTCGGGACCCCAAAAATACGAGTAATAGTCCACGAAACGGGTCAGAATCGACAAATACCATGAGTGTTTGATGAACGAAACGTAAATGCACCTGGGGTTCGTTAATCGTGGAAATCAATTTGGGATCCAAAAAAAGTGAGTAATTGTCCATACAACGGGCTAGAATCGGCCAAAACTGTGAGTTTTGATGACCGACNGTGAGTAATAGTCCACGAAACGGGCCAGAATCGGCTAAAACTGTGAGTGTTGATGACCGACACGTAAACGCACCCCAGGGTTCATTAATCGTGGAAATCACTCCGGGACACAAAAATAGTTAGTAATTGTCCACGAAACGGGCCAGAGTCGGCCAAAATTGTGTGTGTTGATGACCGACACGTAAACACAATCCAGGGTTCATTAATCGTGGAAATCACCCCGGGAGCCCAAAACTGTGAGTGTTCATGAAACAGGCCAGAATAAGCAAAAACTGTGAGTGTTGATGACCGACACGTAAATGCACTCCGTGGTTTGTTAATCATGGAAATCACTCCGGGGCCCCAAAATACTGAGTTATAGTCCATGAAACGGCTAGAATCAGCCTAAACTGTGACTGTTGATGACCGACACGTAAGCGCAACTTGGGGTTCAACAACTATGGAAATCGTTTCGGGACCCCAAAAATACGAGTAATAGTCCACGAAACGGGTCAGAATCGACAAATACCATGAGTGTTTGATGAACGAAACGTAAATGCACCTGGGGTTCGTTAATCGTGGAAATCAATTTGGGATCCAAAAAAAGTGAGTAATTGTCCATACAACGGGCTAGAATCGGCCAAAACTGTGAGTTTTGATGACCGACATGTAAATGCATCCCAAGGTTCGTTAATCGTGGAAATCACTTTAGGACCCCAAAACAGTGAGTAATTGTCCATGATACGGGCCAGAATCGGCCAAAACTGTGAGTGTTGATGACCGACACTTAATCCGGGGTTCATTAATCGTGGAAATCACTCCGGACCCCAAAACAGTGAGTAATAGTCCACGAAACGGGCCAAAATCGGCCAAACTGTGAGTGTTAATGACCGAGACGTAAATGCACCCCGGAGTTCGTTAATCATGGAAATCACCCCGGGACCCCAATGAAGTGAGTAATAGCCCACAAAACAGGCCATAATCGGCCAAAACTGTGAGTGTTGATGACCGACACGTAAACATACCCCGGTGTTCGTCAATCGTGGATATCACTCCGGGACCCCAAAACAGAGTAGTAGTCCAAGAAACGGGCCAGAATCGGCCAAAACTGCAATTGTTGATGGCCGACACATCAGCGCACCTTGGGGTTCAACAACCATGGAAATCGCTTTGGGACCCCAAAACGGTGAGTAATAGTCCACGAAACGGGTCAGAATCGACAAAAACCGCGAGTGTGGATGACCGACACGTCAGCGCATCTTGGGGTTCAACAACCATGGAAATCGCTTTGGGACCCTTAAATGGTGAGTAATAGTCCACGAAACGGGTCAGAATCGACAAAAACCGTGAGTGTTGATGACCAACGCGTAAAACACACCTCGTGGTTCGTTAATCGTGGAAATCACTCTGGAACCCCCAAAACAGTGAGTAATTGTCCACGAAACGGGTCAGGATCGACAAAAACCGCTAGTGTTGATGACCAACACGTAAAACACACCTCGTGGTTTGTTAATCGTGGAAATCACTACGGGACCCCAAAACAGTGAGTAATTGTCTACGAAACGGCCCAGAATCGGCCAAAACTGTGACTGTTGATGACGGACACATAAACATACACCGGTGTTCGTCAATCGTGGAAATCACTCCAGGAACCCAAAACTGAGTAATAGTCCAAGAAACGGGCCAGAATCGGCCAAAATTGCAATTGTTGATGACCGACACATCAGCGCACCTTGGGGTTCAACAACCACGTAAATCGCTTTGGGACCCTAAAACGGTGAGTAATAGTCCACGAAACGGGTCAGAATCGACAAAAACCGCGAGCGTTGATGACCGATACGTAATCGCACCCCGTGGTTCGTTAATCATAGAAATCACTCTGGGACCTCAAAACAATGAGTAGAAGAGGAAACAGAAGAACCTGGTAAATACAGAGAAAGAAACAAAAAACCAAAGAAACTGAAAAAAGCAAAAAAAAAAGATCCTAAGAAAAACTGCAAAACCCAATTTAAAACAATGAAAAACACTCAAACCAAATGATACAGTACTAGGCCGGGCCAGTAATGCCGCCTTGTAGGCGAGAAAAAATACGCCTCGGAGTGGGCGGCGCATAGCTTCAGCGGTTATATATACCGCATGTAGACACAATGAGACGCGTGTAAGTGAGTCAGGCCCAGCACACAATCGGCGTGTTTGGCAGCCGTAGCAGTCGGCCCTAGCTTAGCTCAGCCTGGCTCAATGGAGGCTGGTTGATGAAATGCAGGCCGAAAATTAACATATGCAAATTGTTTGGTTGCCTGCATCTATTACTCTCGCATTAGAGGTGCAATTCTGGCATAGCGTTTGGTTGCCTGCATTTGCTCATCACACGCAACTACATGGTGTTTGGTTGTATACGCGGGGTATGATTAAGAGCTAACGGTTACACTTAACACACACTGTGCATTGCAACTACAGTGGATGATGGCTGCGGCGTCCCGTCCTTAATGATGAGCACGGAGTCTCAAACGAGCGTTCTTGCCGGCACCGTGGCGAATTAGTTGCTAGCATCGCCGCCGAAGAGAAGTCCCTGAGGAAGAGCATTGGGCAGAGGGTGGGGGAGGAGAAATGTAGTGGACGGTGGTTGTGGCGCCGCGTCCGACACGACATGCATGGATTCGTGCACGAGCGACTCCGTTGGCGGTGCGGCGAACTAGTTGCTAGCCTCGTCGCCGCAGAGAAAGTCCGCACGAAGATAGTGTACAGAGGAGGAGAAATGCATTGCTCGTGGCATGGCAGCATTAGTGTAGTACGACGAGAGAGAGAGGAGGCCGAGATGACCGACGACGGTGATAACTCCAGTGTAGTAGGATGCGGGCAAGGAGGTAAGAGGAACGGCTCCGGCATCGAAAGGGACGAATATGAGGGCTGTGAGACAGGACAAAGGAGAAGAAATGTAGTGTGCACGTAATTGTGGCGTCGTTGCAGTAGGATCGCCGAAACAGAAAACTTACAACACGAATATCGTGTGGAACTGTGTGATGAAGCTGCCAGTCAAAGGAAATTTCAAACGGTCTACCGTACGTGACGAATTTGACAAAATTCGTCCAAAATAGCTTTGAACATGAACACAAAATTGAGCATTTTCGGCCGATAAAACTACAAACCGATCGCAAAAATGAAACCGTAACATCGATGGAAGAAGAAGCACCGTTGTAGAGATTAACTCAAATCAGAGCACCGTTGTATAGATTAGAAGGTAGAAGTAAGAAATGAGATTAGGGAGGAGGTTAGTGGAGGTGGAAGAAGAAGCACGTACAGAGCTCGCATCCCTCCACCCTCTTCTATGCAAGGGGCACACCCTTGTGCGCTCGATGTGGCTAAGCTCAGCCTGACCCGCAAGAAACTACCGATTTGATTGTGACCAGCAAGCCAAGTCCAGAGGCGCTTTAAGTTACGTGCGATGCAGGCCCAACAGTGAACGCACGTAACCAAACAACCCAGTTTTCTCCCGCACGGGCTTGGTTAGGTCTTATGCCGGCAACCAAACACTTCGAATGAGACACGTGTCTCCCAAGGAATAAAAATAAAATGAAGACGACCAAAGAAAACATTAGAATAAAGTGGAAACCGACGAAAACTAAGAAAGAAAAAAAATAAAAATCTGACAAAAAACCCCAAAGAAATATTGAGAAAACTAATGTAAAACAGTCAAGCAATGATACACTACACCCCGGGTAAATAATTCCGTCTTAAATTTTGTTCACAATCTTAAAAGTTTAAGGATTTTTTTTTCCAATTTTCCAAATTTGTTCACACATTCAAACAACGTTCATGTTTAAAATTTGTTCAGAAAGTCAAAAACTGTCTGGACACTTCAAAAAATCTTCCTGTGTTTCAAATTTGTTCAAAAACTCTTCAAATTGTACCTTTTCGATATTTGTTCTTAGATTCAAAAAAAAAATCATGTTCTCCAAATATGTTCGCGAACTCAAAAAATGTTCAGGGGCGATTTCAAAAAATGTTTTGAGTTTTGTAAAAATTGTTTGTAAGTTCAAAAAAAATGTTCATGTTTTCACTTTTGTTTGGGAAAAATTCTTTAGGAAGTTTTTATGGAAATTTTGCGAACTGGTTTTTAAGTTTCATCCCTGCTGTTAGTTTCTTTTAGTTTCAAAACAGGTTGTGGGTTTCATGTGTATCGCAAACTGTTTTTGCTATTCTCTAAAAAAAAACTGTTTTTGCTATTTTTACCCCGCGAAGCCGAGTCACCCCAAATGAGCAGGCCTAGGGTGAGCTGCGCTTTGTGTGAAAGCGCAACTCCTTGCTGCAGTAAGCGGCATATAGGAGGACCTGGTCTCCAGGGCGACCACAGATGCTGCTACCACTCCGTCGAAGTTCCATAATCGCTCGTACCTAAGGCGACTCAAACCAGTTTTCCTTAAAAAAATTCTTTTTTTCTTTTTTCGTATTCTTTTGTTTTCTCCATTTTTTTTATTAATTTTCATTCTAATTTGCTCTTTGTTTCTTCGTTTTTTCATTTCTGTTTTATTTTTGGTTTTCTTTGTTCTTTTGGTTACTATTGTACAGTTTTTTATATACATCAACAACATTATTTTAATTCATCATTTTGCCAGTACAAATTGACAATTTTGTTAATACATGGTCAATCTTTTTTTTAGACCCATTTTTTAATATTTTTTAAATGCTTGATTAACATTTTCAAATACAAGATTACTATTTTTTCAATAATTATAAACAATTTTCTAAATACTTTTAAAAATATTTTAAATGCTTGTTTAAAATTTTTAATTCATGGTCAACATTTTTTCTATACACATTATTTTCAAAACGCCTGATTAATATTTTTCAAACCCTCGTTCAACATTTTTTTAAATGGTTGATTACATTTCTATATACATGATCATTTGTTTTTAATACATGGTCAACGTTTTTTCCTATTCACATTTTAAAAATTCCAAATTATTGATTAACATTTTTCAAATACTTGTTCAACATTTTTCAAATGCTTGATTAACATTTTTATATACATGACCGATTTTTTAGTAAACTTTTAATACTTGGTCAGTGATTTTTCTATACACATTTAACATTCCCCAAATGCTTGATTATCATTTTTCAATACTTGTTCAACACTGTTTTCAAAATGTCTGATCAATATTTTTATATATGTGATAAAAAAATTCATCATTTTTGTAATACATGATCAACAACTTTTCTGAACACATTCAATATTTTCAAAATGCTCGATTAATGTTTGTATACATATCCAATATTTTCCGAATGCTTGAATAACATTTTGCAAATACTTGTTCAACACTTTTCAAATGTTTTTTAAGAATATTTTTTGTAATAAATGTACAAATCTAAAGTAAACTTTTAAAACTGAAAATAGAAAAACAAATTCCAGTAAAAAGAGCCTGTGGCCTGCCACGCGCATATGTCGGCTCATCCCGGTCGCCTCTTTTACGAGTCCTTCGCTGAAGGCGAGACATAGGGAGGCCCAGCGCACAATGAGACGCGTGTCTCCTAAGAGTGCACCAATTTTTTCACTTGCATTTTTGCGTCTCTCTTGGTTTATACATCAAATGAATATCTTTGTCGGTTTAATTTTAATTTTTATTGTTTTTGGAATATTAAAAAGGTTCCTTGATTTGGAAATGTTTACACATACAAAAAGTAATCATGAATTCAAAAGAACACTTGCGAGTTCGAAAAAATTCGCAGATTTTCACGGATAGAATAAAAGTTAACAAATTAAAAAAAATGTCACTAACTTCGAAAAAGGTTCATCAATTTAAAAGATGGTGACAACTGCCTTCGCCAATCAACCTGCCCAAGAGGTAGCGCTAATTAGGCACAGACCTAGGTAGTCCTCCCAAAACCTGCCACTATATGGGTATAATAAAGGCCCATTCCTAATATCGCTTTAGTGTTTAAATAATTTTTTTGGTGCACGCCTCCCAGTCGCACGCAAGTGAGTTGGAAGGACCCTTCACGACCTCCCTCGCTGCCCGCCTTTCCGCCGCCGTGCTGTGGTCATTGCTTCGTCGGGAATGCAGTCTAAAACCTTGGCGTCAATGCTTGGCACCCGCTTCCTGCCTTTCGCCGCTCCAACGACTGGAGAAAAGGCCGCAATTTTCTTTCTTCTCGATGTCGGTTTTCCGGCAGCAAATTTGATCGATGGATGGCATGGTTTCAGTTGTTGATCTACTTGATGGTCACTTTGTCATAGAGAGTTAGGATTCAGGATTTTAACCTGTGAAAGAGTTGCTAATGTTTGCTTGCTGGTTTATGTTGTCATGAGGGGTTGGTGATGTGTGTGTGTGCGCGCGCACGCACGCGCTCGTGTGTTATAATTGGCTGCAGGTTCGTGATGTTTTAGTACTAGTTAGTTTAATTTCTCGACCATTTGTTGCCCAAACTTTTCTTTGCTCGATCCAAATTACCTGGACCCTTCTTTGTGAGGAATAAAACCATGTAATGTAATAACAATGTAGGATTCCCTATCTGAAAGTGCAACTAATCCCCTGGTGGTTTTGGTGATTCATAACAACATATAGCTCATTGAACTAATATCCATTCAAGTTAAATGTTTCGGAAAGTTCAATGATTGACATGGCATGGACTAGACATGTGGACCCCTCAAAATGCTAAGGACACATATTGGCAAAAGTTCAAGACTCTTCATTTTTATTTTAGTGATCCAAGATCACATTGAGTCCATAGGAAAACCAACACTATTAAAACGGGATGAGGTGTTGCTTAATGGCTTGCTTGATCAAAATGCTTAGTGATATGCTCCAAAGCCCTAAACCACTTTCTCATTTCCACATATGTCCTAAACATAAAGTCAAACTCGGCCCGACCGGTTTGATTCATCCGGCGACACCAAGTGCGCATGACATAGCCATAGCCAGAAACCCTAATCAGTTCGGTCTCACCGACAAGGATTTCGGTCTCACCGAGATGGGATTGCAAACTCTCTGTTTCCCTTCGTAACATTTCGGTCTTACTCAAATGAGAGATCGGTCCCACCGAGTTCGCAATGTAAACTCTCTGTTTCCTTTTCGTAACATTTCGGTCTCATCAAAATGAGCGATCGGTCCCACCGAGTTTGCTTGACCAACTCTCTGTTTGATAAATTTTTTAAATCGGTCTCACCGAGTTCATGCGATCGGTCTCACCGAGATGAGGTTTTGCCCTAACCCTAGCGCATCGGTCCCACCGAGTTGTTCATGTTCGTCCCACCGAGAATCCTAACATTCACTTTTTGAACTAGATCAGTCCCACCGAGTTTCTGTATTCGGTATGACCGAGTTTGGTAAAATGTGTGTAACGGTTAGATTTTGTGTGGAGGCTGTATACCCCTCCACCCCCTTCTCCATTTGAGAGAGATCCATCATAATGTGCCTACACTTCTACTACTCATTTTCTGAGAGAGAACCACCTACTCATGTGTTGAGACCAAGACATGCCAATCCAACAACAGGAATCTTGATCTCTAGCCTTCCCCAAGTCGCTGTCCACTCAAATCATCTTTCCACCGTATCCAAATCTGTGAGAGAGAGTTGAGTGTTGGGGAGACTATCATTTGAAGCACAAGAGCAAGGAGTTCATCATCAACACACGATCTATTACCTTTTGGAGAGTGGTGTCTCCTAGATTGGTTAGGTGTCACTTGGGAGCCTCCGTCAAGATTGTGGAGTTGAATCAAGGAGTTTGTAAGGGCAAGGAGATCGTCTACTTCTTGAAGATCTACCCAAGTGAGGAAAGTCCTTCGTGGGCGATGGCATGGTGGGATAGACAAGGTTGCTTCGTGGACCCTTCATGGGTGGAGCCCTATGTGGACTCGCGCAACCGTTACCCTTCGTGGGTTGAAGTCCCCATCAACGTGGATGTACGATAGGACAATCTATCGGAACCACGCCAAAAATCTCTGTGTCTACATTGCATTTGCCCTCTCCAAACCCTTCCCTTTACCTTCATATGCAATGTTTTAAATTCCGTTTCCACACTCTTAGAATTGCATGTGTAGGTTGATTGCTTGACTTGTGCTAAGTTGCTAAAATCTGCCAAGACTTAAAATTGGGAAAAGGCTAGATTTTTATTTGATCAAGTAGTCTAATCACCCCCCTCTAGACATACTTTCCATCCTACAAGTGGTATCACAGCTTTGGTCTCAATTTTCCTTGATTTCCATAGATTTGGTGATCATAGCCTTGGTCTAGGAGAGTATGGCATCTAGCGAGGGAAATTACCACCGTAGAGATCCTTACATTGATGGTACTAATTTTGCTAGTTGGAAGCATAAGACGAAAATGCATATTCTTGTACATAACCCCATCGTTTGGGCTATTGTGTGTATTGGATTACAAGGTGAATTCTTTGATGGGAGAGAACCAAATCGTGAAGCAACCGTGGAAGAATTGATAATGCTGCAATACAATGCACAAGCTTGCGATATCCTCTTCAATGGATTGTGCCCCAAAGAATTCAACAAAATCAGCCGTCTTGAGAATGCAAAGGAAATTTGGGATACTTTGATTGATATGCACGAAGGTACCGAGTCCGTCAAGAAATCCAAATTGGATGTGCTTCAAAGTCAACTTGACAAGTTCAAAATGAAGGATGGTGAAGGTGTCACTGAAATGTACTCTAGGCTTGCTCTCATCACAAATGAGCTTGCCGGCTTAGGAAGTGAAGAAATGGCTGACATATTCATCATCAAAAAGATCCTAAGGGCCTTGGATGTAAAATATGATACCATGTGCACTTTGATCCAAATCATGCCCAATTATAAAGATCTCAAGTCAACCGAAGTCATTGGAAGAATTGTTGCTCATGAGATTAACGCAATGATAAAGAAGAGCTTCACAACAAGTCTAGTGGTGCTTATAAAGCTTCATGTGATGCTCCGGCCACATCAAGTGAAAAACAAGTCTTCAATGAAGATTGAGCATAATGGTGAAGAACTTCAACAAATTCTACAAGAGTAGAAGCAAAGAGAGAAGTTTCAAGTCAAGGTCCTACCATGACAAAAGATCTTCTAGTCCTGGTCGAAATTGCTACAATTGTGGAAAACCCGGACACTACTCCAATGAGTGTACGGCTGCCTACAAAAGAAAACAAGACTCGCCTAAAAGGAGAAGTAGAAGAGATGAATCACCTCCAAGAGAGAGAAGGAGTAGAGATGATTGTTACGAAGGAAGACCCTCTCACAGAAGCAAGGATTTGGAAAGGAAGGACAAGTCATCAAGGAGCTACACAAAATGAAGACATCAAGCTCACGTTGGTGAATGGGTATACGGTTCCGACTCCGACAACCACTCCGAGAGTAGTTATCACTCCGACTCCGAATATATTCAAGATGAAGGTGTTGCCGGTCTCGCACTTGTGTCAACCAACTCCTACAACATATTTAACTCACTAAATGAAGGAATTGGAAGATGTTTCATGGATAAAGGCCCTAAGGTATCACACCCCGAGTATATTGATTTCAATAGTGATGAAGATGATTTGCTAGGTGATGATGATTTGCTTGTCGACAATGCTAGTGATGAAAACTATGATGAAATTTCTATTAATCATGCTAATCAAGAGGAAACAAATGACAATGATAAAAAGTAGATTGAGCGTCTAACTAAAGAACTAAAAACTCTTAAGTTAGCTCATGAAACTACTTTAGAGGATCATCAGGAACTTTTAAAAACTCATGACAAGCTACGCTTTGAAAAGCTCAACATAGAGCAAGAGGATGGGTTCTTAAAAGCAATCAATGATGATCTTCGGAAGAAAATTGCTTCTTACATTGCCAAGCATTTACTCTTTTCTACTTACATGCCACAAGTAAAATCTAGCAACAAGAGTAAGAAAGATTCTTCTTTTATTAGTAACAATCATCATGCTAAATCCAATAATGTTGCTTCTAGTAGTTCTCTTGATTCCACTAATGATTCTCTTAGATAAGTTACAATTGAGCAAGAAAACAACTTATTGAAGAGAATTATAGAGAAAGGTGTTGACAAGAGCCTTGCCGGAAGTAAGCAATTTTAGGAAATTGTACGCAAGCAAGGGAGGCACCGGAAGAATCAAGATGTTGGTTTTGAACGAAAGTTAAATGCCAATGAAGTTGGTTGAGAAGAAGATCAATACCCCAAGACGAAGTTTGTTCCTCAACTAGAGAAGTATGATCCTACTTCCTTCAAGGGAACACAAGCTCAAGATGATCTTCAACCACAAGACCACAAGATAAAAGGCAAGTGTCGGTGTCAAAACCGGCGGATCTCGGGTAGGGGGTCCCGATCTGTGCGTCTAGGCTGATGGTAACAGGAAGCAAGGGACACAATGTTTACCCAGGTTCAGGCCCTCTCGATGGAGGTAATACCCTACTTCCTGCTTGATTAATATTGAAGATATGTGTAGTACAAGAGTAGATCTACCAGGAGATCATCGAGGCTAAACCCTAAGAGCTAGCCTATGATGGTATGATTGTAAACGTGATCGGTCTCCTAAGGACCGACCTCTCTGGTTTATATAGACACCGAAGAGGGCTAGGGTTTACATGGAGTCTGTTACAAGGAAGGAAATATAATATCCGGATCGCCAAGCTTGTCTTCCACGCAAATGAGAGTCCCATCCGGACACGGGCCGAAGTCTTGAGTCTTCTATCTTCACGCTTCAATAGTCCGGACGATGTATACAGTCCGGCTGTCCGGATACCCCCTAATCCGGGACTCCCTCAGTAGCCCCTGAACCAGGCTTCAACGACGATGAGTCCGGAGCGCAATCTTGTCTTCGGCATTGCAAGGCGGGTTCCTTCTCCGAATACTCCAAGGTAATTATCGAACACATAGACCGTGTCCGGATCTGCAAAATGATCTTCATATATCACCGTAGAGAGAACGATATTTCACAAATGCACTCTGCTGACAACTTTTTAGACGACGTGACATGTCATTAAGATCGGGTCATTATTCGAACCGTTTTCCTACAACCATCCACTGCGCATATTGCGAGGCGGTTTCTTTGACACGTCTTGTCAAAGCAGAGATCGTGTCCCCTTATCACGGGATTCTCATCAATAGTGGTATGGCTAATCCCACCATGCCATCAATCGTGGCGTTTGGGAGGTGAGCGATTCCCAATGGGCAAGTGGGGAGGCGCACCGCTTCCGTCGCCTCTATAAAGGGATAAGAGTTCCCCATTTTTACCCACGCCTTCTTCCTCCTTTGCCCACTCTGGCCCCCTCGAGCTCCAGCGCCCTAGTCCTAGTCTTCTACGCATAGCTACACATGTCCGGAGCAGGAGGCAAGTGGGTGGCTTCCACCGTGAAGGAGAAGGATATCGCGAATCTTCGGGCGGCCGGATACTTGGCTGCACACATAGCGCACCGGCTACCAGACGATGGGCAGGTCAATTCAACCCCAGGACGCCACGAGAAGGTCATGTTTCTCGCCCACTTCGTCCGTGGACTGGGGTTTCCACTTCACCCCTTTGTCTGCGGGCTCATGTTCTACTACGGGCTAGATTTCCAAGATCTAGCCCCGAACTTCGTCCTCAACATCTCGGCGTTCATCGTCGTATGTGAGGCCTTCCTCCGCATCAAGCATCATTTCGACTTGTGGCTGCAAATCTTCTGCGTGAAGCCGAAGATTGTGAGCGGCCAGCAAGCGGAGTGCGGAGGAGCCATGGTGGGCAAGATGCCTAACGTCACCTGGCTTGACGGCTCCTTTGCGGAAACCGTGAAGGGGTGGCAGTCGGGGTGGTTCTACATCACCGAGCCGCGCGACGCCAACTGGGCGGCGGCCCCCGAGTTCCGATCCGGAAGCCCCATGCGGCTCACCTCCTGGGGTGAGAAGGGCCTGTCCTGGGGCGAATCTACAGAGCTGACCATACTCCAAAACTGCATCAAGAGCATGAAGGACAAGAACATCAAGCTTGTCAACATGATCCAGGTCATGCTCGTTCATCGGATTCTGCCGTGCCAAAGGCGGGCATTCAATCTGTGGGAGTTCGTCCCGGCCGAACACCAGACGCTTCAGAGGCTCTACGGTATGAAGCACAAAAAGGCGTGGAAGGCGTTGTTCAAGGCCTCCGAAGTACCTCCTCCCACATCCGAGGACCGTGGGCTCCACGCAGCGCGGCCTCCTATTCAGGTGAGTTTCCAGGCTACCACCGGATTCGGTTCTTCCCAATATATTCATGGGGGAGCCTCAAGTAATTGTGCATATTTGTTCAGGATTACGTGGAGACAACGGAGCACATTGACTGTCTGGCTCCGCTGCCAGAAGACCCAGCTGATGCTCTCCTGACGGAGATGCTGGTCCCGGCGCCCTACAAGGTGCCGGAGAAGAAGGCCGAAAAGAAGGCCCCGGGGATCCGAAAGGGTCTCCGGCGTAAGGTTGCACCGGAAGCCTCCTCCGAAAACGACGAGGCTAACTCCTCCCCCGAAGGGGAAGAAGAAGAAGAGGAGGCCACCCCATCCGGAGAGGACGGGAGGGGGGGGGGGGCTGAGAGGGCGGGCCAGGGGGCCAGGAGAGGCCCCAGGCGCAAGGCCGTCATACCCTCGTCGTCCGACGACGACGAGGCAGATTCCTCCCGCGGAGGCAGGGGAAAACAAGAAGAAAGTCCCACTCCCCGTATTGGGGGGGGGGGGAGAAAAAGAGGAAGGCCGCCCCCAATGGGGAAGCTAGGACGTCCAAGAAGGGAAAGGCGTCGCTTCCGGACTACTCCGCCACCGCCGCCGATAGCGAGGAGGGGTGGCTGCCTAGGAAGAAGCCCCTAGTGCGATCGTAAGTATCTGCACTCTATTGTAATTTTGCTTCATAGTTTTGTTATAATGCCGAACTTGTATGTAGTATGGCCAGGGTCCATCCCGAGGTGTCATCTTCGGATGGGTCGTTGAGCGATTC